>JAVANC010000016.1:38047880-38557880 GCA_033319125.1 Parnassius glacialis
TACGTGGTAGAGTCATGCTGCAGCTATATAAGTAGTATAGTTGTAGCACGAATGGGGCGGCGCGACCGGGGAAGGACCACGCTCTCACAGAATACCAGCGTGAAATTGCAGCTTAACACTGTTGTGTTTAGCTGAGTGTAGAGAACCGGAGACCCTTTTTACTGGAAAAGAGGCATCTTAGTTCTCACGGGTGACAACGCTTCTGCATTTCGATTCTTTATTGGGGATAGATGTAGATGTTTATGGGTCACAGCAACCACTTACCAGGACTGTGTGCTCGTTTGTCACCCTTATCCTATAAAAAAAATCATAATTATTTCATCACAAATCTACCTCTAAACATAGAGCTTCCCTGTAAACAAATCCTGAGCCACCTGCACTTATTTAATTCCTTTGTGTCTTCATCTTCACTCTTGTGGATACTTGTGAACTACACTAGATGGAGAGTCATCTACTTATGCGATAATTATCTGTTTCATTCTCATCAACTTGTAAGTAATCCACTGCCAAACATGTGCCATTCATCATTAGCTTTAGGATAGAAATCTATAATCAAACCGGGCACATTCTATTGCCCCTCTTAGCCGTCAAATACTTGAATGTCGACCGATAGTTCAGTTCAGTTAGTTGAAATTCAAAAATAAAAAGCGATGATCGCTTAGAAAAATAAGAAATATATCAGCTAGAATTGCATGAACCCACATGAGTCAGTAAAATGCCATGTCACCGAGAATCTATGGTATTAACCTCAACGGTCAAAAAACTCGCAATCAATTTTCTTACGGCTATTGATTAATGATTCAGTCACTTATGAAACTTTACAAATTTATTGATTTTGTAGTTTTAACATTTATTTATTGATTGTCATCTGTTAAAGTGCGGAAACTGCTTTCCCTTTTCATAAATACATTTCGAAATTTCTCTCCCTATCACAAAAAAATACGTCTATTGAAGATGCTAAACCACTGACCAGATATTACATGAAAGTTATTTCAGTTAGAGTTCTGCTATCTAGGATTAGTAGAAATATAGGACATTCATATTTTTAATATATTAATATTTTTTCACTTATTATAACCTAGTGCTTGTGAATCCCACTTGATGGTAAGTGATGTTGTAGTTGTCGGTATTTAATCACACTTTCTTAGCGTAAAAGTCTATTCCCTTTTAATCGGAAGAAAAACAGACGCTGGCAAACTGTTATATTACACTACTACAACTACACCTAAAATAATAACATTAAAAACTTAAATTATCACACAGTCCTACTACTCGCAGTATAGTGCCAAGAATGCTTGCTGCATTTCCTCGCTGAATGGCTATATGTACTTAGAAAAGAATAAGCCCACTTATCAGCAGCGACGACGACAAGTCGTGGATACAGTTGCACATGGATCCCAGGGGCCTACAGTCTCAACTAGCACAAATATGTTGACGGCTCCGTGGTGCAGTGATTTAGCAGTTGATGAGATGCAGCACTAAGGGCCGCGTGTCCGATTTCCGCAGGGAATAAGTATTTGTATGGCCTATAAAACAATTGTTCCGGGTCGGGATATTTGTCCTTGTGAAAGTTGCAAACTGCCCCCACGATACAGCAAAATATCCTAGTGTGGAGGTAACGTTTATTAAAACAAAAAGTAAAAAAAAATATGTAGTCACCTCTCAGTTACTTACGCCACTCACCTAGTTCATCGGTCTCTGACGCCGCTCTCTCTAAACGAGTTACCCTCGAGATAAGAGGTTTACCAAAGTGTCTACCATGTAGTATCCCATATTAAAAGCTTTAACCCTCTCCTAGGGGAACAGTTGTAAAGTAGTCGTAGGTAGTGGATTTGTTACGTCACTACTACACTGCGACATTCACATACAACACATCTATATTTTGTTTGTTAAAAATATTAAGCATAATTGTATAAGGATGTGGGCCGCATTATCCATTTACGATCAGGTGAACTCCCTTCTCGTTTGTCACCATAATTGTACAAAAATGTACTTATGCTTTTTAAAAGTACGTCGGGAGAAGACGTCCTGCGTTTCGTGGAAAAACGAAGCCGATAGATGATCCGATCTCTTTACATTTGCAGCGTCTGGAGTCTAATAGGTCAACGAACTTCAAATCCTACGTACTCCAGGTTCCTGCAAAATACAAAGAGACATTCCTTGCTCCCGATTTCTGGCCTTCTGGGGTAGTGTTTCGCCGATACAGGGACGCGTCAAATTAGAAAGTTCCCTAACTAGTGTTATGTTTATATTATATATATATATATTTTTAGGTTAAGCTATATATTGCTATAGGTCAATGTGTTTAATTTTTATGTCCTTGATGCTTGAAATAAAGTAATTGTATTGTATTTATATTATTGGAATCATAACATAACTGTGTCTATGTCAATCTGATATTTTTTCAGGATATTTGTTATTCCGGGATATGCATACAGACTGAGATTTGTCAACGCCGTAGCAGTTGAATGCCCTTTAGTCGTTGACATAGAACAGCACGATATGGTCGTGATTGCAAGTGACAGTAAACCTGTAAAGCCGGTATCAACTAATAAGGTGCTATTATATCCAGGTACGTAATATTTTACTAATAGTTAATAATTAAATTATTTACCGTTACCGTTATCGTTACAGCCTATTAAAGTTCATTGCTGAACATATTCCTCCCCCTTAGATTTGCCATAGTTGCCATGCTTGACAAGCAGGTTGGCAACCGCAGTTTTTGGAACGAAGTTCCTTATCGCACGATACGAATTTGGCGGATGGGGACTAGGCGAGGAAAATTGTGAGATTTTTCCGTCACGACCCCCTTTCTATAGTGCGAGCGAGATGGAATAATATCCATCTCCCTCGCACTTTTTCTTATCTTGTCATGAAAGAAATATTTTAAATGACGCTTCATAGTAATAGATGCTAGTAATTAATTTTTTTTGTATTTGTTAATAAATAATATAATACTCTTATCAATAATAATTATACTACGAAAGGAACTTCATTCCAACCGAGTGTTCCACGACACTCACGCAAATTTTTTATTTTGTTTCCCTCGGGTTAGTGGTAATACACCGTCACTATATGGTATATTTAAATTAAATTATTTACTTGTTAATAATTAAAATGTTGAAGTGCGGTGTAATAACCTACGTATATCGCACGCGTCAACATACGAACATAGATCTGTAATTTCTAAGAGGGTTTAGATAAGAGAAGAATTCGTTGCGCTGAACCGATGCTCTTAATCAGTTATCGAAATAAATTATTAAATTTTATAACATGCAGCTTTCCTCTCGAAGTTTTCCTTAAGCATATTGTGTTTCAGCACCTTAAATTATTACAATGATGACGGTGCTATGGGGATTGAGTTCGGTTTACACTTACTTTAAATTAGACTAGCGCTAGCTTCCGAAGATAGAGGACTCCTATTAACAAAAACATAGTTTTTATCCATTTTAGTCTATATTTATTAACGTGATATAGTATTTGTAAATATAATAATTGGACAGGTAGGTATTTGAACAAATAATTTTTTACTTACATAACTTTGAAATATACACAATATTAAAAAAACATAATAAACAAAATGTAAAACTAAAAACCTAAATTATCATACAGTCCTACTGCCCGTGGTATCGTGCCAAGAATGAATAATCTATACAAATAAATAAAATTGAAGTGTCTGTTTATAATTTCAAAATTACAGTTTTTTACTAAATGCACATGAAAGTAAATACGGTATTTATAACTAAAATACAATTTTTAAAATTTTTGTCTGTCTGACTGTTTGTTTCGGCTAATCTTCGAAACGGCTGAACCGATTTTGATGACATTTTCACTGGCAGGTAGCTGATATCACAAGGAGTAACTTAGGCTATTTTTGTTTTAGAAAAAAAATTAGGGTTCCGCGCAAAAACATAAAAACCCTAACACGCGGGCGAAGTCGCGGGGAACAGCTAGTTAATAATAATATGAATAATGTATATGAACTAAATAACGTGTGGTGATATTATTAGGGTTCAAGTTTACCTTTTGTGCACTCAACCGCTTTATTTTAAATTGGACATAATAACTAATGTTGTACGCAGTTGAAAACAGTCACACTTAAGGTTGAAATATGAAAGTGTGTCAGACTTTTAGCGTAACTGTGCGTTAAAGTAATAATAATAAGGTTTACATTGCTTTCCTATGTTATTAATCTAGAGTAGCATTTAAGACATTATTGTAGTAATATCCCAAGAAACTAATGTTATAAGATGTTTTTTCCAAAGTCTTAGAGTAATTTGGATGTTGAAATAAGGAAGTTGCTAACACAGAATATACGGCAGATTGCATTTGCGACACTTATGCAGACGCTAATAGTAATGGCGCAAGTAAATCTGATATTTGTGTCGGTGATGATCACTGTACAGTTATATAACAAATAAACAAAACAAAAACAGCAAAGTGATATTGTTGGGTAATATGAAAAGGAAATTATACCTTAATATCACTTACTAGGTATGAACAAGTTCAAAACCGTCCCCGCCTACATCAGATTCGATAGACCACAAATCCTCGCAACAGAACATCGATTCTTACTAAGCATAGCACTACAAGACTTTAAGATACTGTTCTGCGTAGATCGGACCAACATTTAATATTCAAAACCTGAAGGTAGTCGGGCTAACTATGACATCGAGACGTCAAACAACTTAGTGTCTGACGTTTTGGATGCTGCCAAGTATCCGAAACGTCGGGGACTAAAATAAGTAAAATAAAAAGGGGAGGTTTTTTTCAATGTGTAGTATTCGCATAAATATATATTATATATAATTATTACCTATACTAGGTAATTAAACTTTTAATAAAATGTAAAACCGACTTCAAATACCAAATAAAAAAGTAATTTCCACATAATAGCTTCTGAAGTCGGTGTTAAGATATAGTGTATCAAAGAATTACGAGTAAAGCTCCGACTTCAGAAGTAATTATGTGGAGTTATAATATATTGTTTTTTATGGCGGCTCTTCACGTTGGCCGACATAGTGGCGAATGTGTTGGCAGAAATATTGGCCAAGAAATTGTGATCGCGTCCACACGTTGGAAGGTCGGTCAGTTTGCTTCAGTTCAGGCCAATGTGCGGACGAATTTATTAAAATGATTATTGAGGCGCTAACGGCTGCTGCGGTTTATTTATTCACAGCATACCACTACAACGTGAAGGTGTATAAGAAAAGGGTGATAAAAAAGAAACGGAAAAAAAGAAATTCTATTTCGTGACGGCTCCGTGGCGTAGTGGCTTAGCAATGAGTTGCTGCGCGGGGTGCCGCGGGTTCGAATCCCGCACGGAACAAGTATTTGTATGGCCTGTAAATAATTGCTCCGGGTCTGGATGTTTGTCCTTATGCAATTTGTGTTTGTAAACTGCCTCCACGATACAGGAGAAAATCCTAGTGTGGGGGTAACGTTTTTTTAAAAAAATACTTGAAAGCCTTGTGTTTCACAAACAATTTTCGTCTTGGTACGGCTCTATAAAGAGAAAAGTTTTTTCATTGGTCATTGTTTCTGCCATTATGTAGACACTAGTTACGATGCGTGCATATAAAATTTAAATTAGGTGCGTGCGATCACTCTGGGAGCCCGTAGAAGACTGAACGTGCGCCCAAAGTGTGGCCGCGGCGGCCAATAGTCTGTCACAACCCTTTGATCTTTTGTAAAAAACCGACACCACACGGATCTCGTGCCAACTTGTGGGCCATCATTCCAACGGCGGCTCTACACGTTGGCCAACACACTGGCGAATGTGTTGGCCAACAACGATGGCCATCGTGTAGAGCGGGTGTTTAAGCTACGTTGGTACGTATTGGAACGATGGCCCACAAGTTGGCGCGAGATCCGTTTGGTGTCGGTTTTTTTACAAAAGATCAAAGGGTTGTGGCAGAGTATTGGCCGCCGCGTCCACACGTTGGGCGCACGTTCAGTTTGCTACGAGCTCCCAGAGTGATTGCACGCACCTGATTTAAATTTTATATGCACGCATTGTAACTAGTATCTACATAACGGCAGTAACAATGACCAATGAAAAACTTTTCGCTTTATAGAGCCCTACCAAGCCGAAAATTGTTTGTAAAACACAAGTCTTTTTAAAAAAAAATTTATTGTACACTAGGATTTTCTCCTGTATCGTGGAGGCAGTTTAGAAACATAAATTGGATAAGGAGAAACATCCAGACCCGGAGAAATTATGTGCAGGCTATACAAATACTTGTTCCGTGCGGGATTTGAACCCGCGGCCCCCAGGGCAGCAACTCAGTGCTAAGCCACTACGCCACGGAGCCGTCAAGAAATAAAATTTATTTTTTCCATTTCTTTTTGATCACCCTTATCTTCTACACATTCACGTAGTAGTGATTGATGTATTCATTTATTTATTGATGTATTAATGCTATATTACAGGTAGCATACTAAAATCGAATTAAAAAGTAGGATACTAAAATCATGTTTTTACTGTCTTTATTATTCCCTATTAGTTACTTTATTTAGTTAATAATACTGTAATTTTTAGCTATGGAAGAGCGAAACCACCTGTTACAGGCATTATTTTGCTTACTAGGTGACCTCGATCACTGATCGTATAATGTAACTTTAATGTTTGACAAAATAAATTATTATTTATTATTATTATTAAGTTTTATTCTATAATTATATAATAAGAATAACCCTTTTTAAAAAGGTTTTGTTTAATAAAATTTTACAACAGTTTCATAGACAGGCTTCGAATATTTTCCAGGCCTTAGTTGTAAAAGTGTTAATTATACCTATGCCTAGGTGTATTAATGTTTATATAGTTTACTTATCTGTATAACGTTGGTGTATAATAAAGAAATATTAAAAATTTATATTAAAAATATTAAATATTAAAAATAGAGAAAATTAAATAAAAAAATAGTGGTATGCTGTGAAAAAATAAACCGCAGCAGCCGTTAGCGCCTCAATAATCATTTTAATAAATTCGTCCGCACATTGGCCTGAACTGAAGCAAACTGACCGACCTTCCAACGTGTGGACGCGATCACAATTTCTTGGCCAATATCTCTGCCAACACATTCGCCACTGTGTTGGCCAACGTGAAGAGCCGCCACAATACATACCAACGTAGGCATAAACACCCGCTCTACACGATGGCCATAGTTGATGGCCAACACATTCGCCAGTATGTTGGCCAACGTGAAGAGCCGCCGTTAGGAATATCACAAGTTCAAGGTAACAACCAGAATGTCGTATGATATGTTATATTAAAATTTTCATCTTGTATTCTTCTTTCTTTTTTCTACACTTAGTAATTAAATCCCTAAGGGTGTAATATTGTAAGGTTATAATAATGATTATATGGTGGCACCATGGAGTATCTATTTAATAATAAAAAAACCACAACCGCCTTACATATACATAAAAACCTGCACGTTGTATGTAGAATTTTCTTGATTCTTGAACTCATTTTATTTAACAACATTCGAAAGTAAAATTTGTAAAAACTGTCAAAAATTTGAAAGGTAAAAGTATATTTTTGAAAGAATAGAATAGAATAGAATCATTTATATTCAATATGGATATGGATTAGAAGAATACTTATTGAAAGTAATTTTTTACTTTTACCGCTGGTTCGGAAAAAACCCTGTCCTGGGAAGAACAAGCATGAAATCCAGTGGAGCCTTTTTTAAATAAAATTAATTTACAATATTATATTATTTTATACAATTGGTATGAAGACATTAGAAACAGCATGGTAGCGATCACCTCATTCCGAGTGAGTCATCAATCATGTACTCTTTAGTTGTATAACTCATGATGGCCAAAATGGCTACAAAAAGCTGTTTTTTGTAGCCGATGTAGCTGTCCCGATCCGAGAACCAATTTCCCGATTATTTTCACCTTGCGTCCCTAAATTTGACCCACTGGACCTGGCAACTCTAATAATGACCCTTACTTAACAATAGGAGTTTTGGCGGGAACTTGACCTGGGGCGGTTTGTTGCTCCTGTATTATTGTTTAAATAATGGTTTGAAGTGGACTTTGATATATAAAAGTGGTGCGATTTTGTGTATTAAGTGTCTGCGCATGTGAACTATTAGTGGAAACTGTGAAACAAGTGCCCTGATGGTGATGGATTCTCAAGATAAGTTGTTTGTTTGCATAGGCGCCTTTAGATACCATCGCCAACTGTCAGCTGCCTGCTGGCTCAAGTTGCCGTCAAAATCTCCCAAGGGCTGCACAATGTGACGCATCAACATATTGTGAAGCAGTGAACTATGAAGAAATTATAATAAACCGAATAAAAATACTAAAGACTTGGCCTAAAGGTCTAGATACCAGGCCATAAACTCCAAAAAAAATTACTTAACAATATTTGCTTAATAAAAAGTTCAAAATTTTTGATAGATAAGGCCTGCATATTTTCTGGGACTTTGTTACAAAAGCGTATACATTGCCCCATGAAGGAATTATAAAAAAGATATAGAAAATACATCAACACAATATCACAGAATAGATAATAGGACAAGACAATATGATAATACTACCTATTTAAAAGACAATCTGATCCTTTTGTATTTCAGTATTATTTTAGAATAAACCAATTTTTTCTATGTATATATTTGGTATTCTCAATGTCATGTTTGAATCATAATATGTAAAAATTATTAAACACAATATCACAGAATAGATAATAGGACAAGACAATATGATAATACTACCTATTTAAAAGACAATCTGATCCTTTTGTATTTCAGTATTATTTTAGAATAAACCAATTTTTTCTACGTATCTATTTGGTATTCTCAATGTCATGTTTGAATCATATGTAAAAATTATTAACGTTTCGACTGCGTCCCGCGACCAAGACCACAATGAAAGAGAGAGGAGAAAGGTGCTGCCGTTAGCAATGTTATTGCATTTGGTCCACAGAATTTAAGGTCAGCATAAAACCGGCTTCGCTCAGCATCATTTCGCTTTCTAAGCAGATATTGTATTCAATAAACAATATATGCATATCTTTAAAGGTAGTTGTTATATAGTTCTTTATATGTAGGTTGCTTTCTGCAATTAACTGATACTAAAGAAAATAAAAAAGGTAAGAGGTTGTTGCACCCATTACACCGCGTAGGTTCCACCTCCAGTGCGTGTGTAGTCGGAAAGCGTGAAGTCGATACTCTGTTGCTTTTTATCCAGTGTGAAAAATTTAATTTCAGCCTTTTTGTATAGATTTTCCGCCGGTCATTAGTTTGACTGTGTTTTTTATTTATAGGATAGTCCACCTGATGGTAAGTGGTTGCTGCGGCCCATAGATATCTACATCTTTTCTCGATTACGAATCAAAATGCAGATGCGTTGTCACCCGTGAAGACTAAGATGTAGTGCCTCGTTTCCAGTAAAAAGGGACTCCAGTTCTCTACACTCACCATACGAAACACAGCAACGTTAAGCTGATATTTTACGTTCGTATTCCGTGAGGGCGTGGTCTTTCCCCGGTCGAGCCGACCCATTCGTGCTACAACTATACCTACTACTAATGTAGCTGCAGCATGGCTCTGCCACGTATGAAACTGTGTAGTGGCGGTGTAAGAATATCCACTACCCCATATCGTCCCGTCGATGTTGTAAGAGACGATAGAGGGAAACAAACCAGGAGATGGGCAGCAGCATCTTCCTAGTAACAACATGAAAATAAAAACTAGAGTTACCAACCCGTCTACCAAGTGTGGCCACAAAGACAAATATCCCGCATATAAGACAATCTATTGGAAGACTTATGTTCAACAGTGGACTTCGATAGGTTGCTATGATGATCAGCTTGGTATGTTATTCAGTAAGTGCACCTCGTAAAGAAGAAGTTGGTATGGTTGATATTTCAAGGAAATGAGTATACTTCTTACACCTTTTAAACGTGACAGCTTATCACAATCCCTTATCTGAACCGTAAATTGCCGTAAGGTATAATCCTGAGCCACTTGCGTCCAATAAACTCCATGTTTAGTGGTCGTCCAACACTGTGCCACTGACGTGCGAGGTTGCTACTCGTGATCTTTTTACTGCCACATGTTCTCAAGGCGGTCGGTGTATTACAATAAAGGGGAGTACATTATACATTTATTGTAATGCACCGAAGTACTAAAAGAGAAAGCAATAGAAACCAGGTATATTGGCACCTTCCAGTGGTGAATCGACACGTTTCTGTTTTAATGGTATTGTGTCGTACAAAACTGGCATTCAGAGTTTGACTGGTATAACCATTTTTCTCGACTGGCTCGAGTATTCCTTTGGTTTTCTTCAGAATCTTCTTAAATGCATTCTCGTCTACAAACCTAAATAAGTCGGATTTATTAGTGTAGAAACATTTGCGACCAGAAAAGAACCCTGGAAAACACTCGTGATCTTTTTTCCCACATCGATTGTCGGTTTTTCGAGCTATATGGCCGACCCATCGCCATTTTAGTGTTCTGATCTGCTGGGATATGCCAGTTACTCTTGTTCTTCTGCTATTATACACTTTAAGTATTTTATCAAGTAGATAAACTCAGATCATAGCCTTTCCAATAGCTCGCTAAGTGACATTGCACTTCCACATGAAGGAACTAATGTTACTACGTACGAAATGATTATACTAAACATATTTGACATATAAACATACTACTAAAAAATTCCTTTGTCAATTATCGGAACTCTACGAAAAAAAAAACGACGGGTTGCACTCCGGGAGTGCCGGCAGAAATGAAAACTTGAATATTAACGTTGTGCATTTTTGATATTTTGGAATGGCGGAGATTATTTATTATTATCTTATTTCATTTATTTTCATCCGAAATTATTTGTTTGGTAAACCTACACCGCACATGTGCTTATTGTGATGTTATGAAAATATAGGTTAATGCTATAAAGTATAAACATATTACAAAAATTACATCGATAATGTGTAAGTACATATGTATCTATATTAATAATTTCGTTAAGCATTACAGTAGACTCGATCGAAACCTAATCTTAATAATAAAATTATATTAATTAATAAATGAAAATTAATTAAACCTAACTTACTTCCTCTCCTACGCCGCGCCGGCTGTCTACTCTCCGTCCGGCTTACGAATTTTCGATCAGGACACGTGACCTGACGCTTTAGAGTTTAACATTTTTTACCCATTACAAAAAAGTGCACAACGCCGCTAAAGAAGTTTTCACTTCAATAAAGTCTGACGCTAAAAAATAATTCTCATTGATGGAATAAAGTTGCAAATTGTTACAAAGAAAGATAAACATTAGCCTCTGTCAATACATTACGTTTACCGTGTAGAGGCGGTGTAGGAATATCCACTACTCTATCATGCCGTATCGTATCGGTATCGTAAGAGGCGAAAAAGTTAAACTGAACAAGGAGATGGACAGCAGAATCTTAAAACTGCGGTTGCCAACTCGCTTGTCAAGTGTGGCAACTATGGCAAATATCCCCCTATGAGGTAGTCTTTGGGGCAGGTCTATGTTAAGCTGTGGGCTTGTGATAGGCTGTAATGAAAAAAATATATACTACGTAAACAAATATTTAATTTTTTTTTATTATAACTGGCTCGATTATGTACCGGATAACGGGGACAAATTAAAATATGACTTGTAAGCTTCCGAGCAACCAGAGAAAAAAAAAAACAAAACAAATAATAGTTTTTAAAAAGAAAATTGTAATTTTTGGTCCTACATAGAGCAAAATTATTGTTATTAAAGACATAACATATTGCTCGTCTATGGTACTTATTAAATCTTGATTGTGATGTTTAAAACATATTCACAAAATTTACAACAAATTCTTGTTTTGATTTTTAAAAAAAAATGCTAACTCTGATGAAGCTTAGTAATTCATCAGATTTTTGCTTTTCCTTGGAGTTACTAAGAATGTTTGTTATTCAATTACAACAGTTTTCTTTGTTGTATGACTCATATACGTTTCGTTTTCCTCTAAATAACTCATTGTTTTTCTTAAACTTTTCATGGAGGACAAGGATTTTAAACAAGTATAGATTCTACGATGTTCAATTGTTAATTTAGCTTTAATATATTTAAATTTATAATAAGGTAAAGCTTGACAATAAATTCAATTGAATGTAAATAGCGGTGCAGCTACAGGCCTATTCATTATTTTAGAGACTCATTTTGCGATATGATGGAAAGACTGAAAACTGATTTAAAAACAATGAAGCGAAACGCTGAAACTGCTAGAGTTGAATATAAATCAAACGAGGGTCACTAATCACTCTTGGCTAGTTTCTTCACTAACTTAAAAGCATTAGTCTATGCTTGGCAGCAGTATTCGCAGTGGCGTATGGATGCGGCGCCGTGGTGCTAAGGGTTCTAAACCCGCACAGCTCAATTGTTTGAATGCCTTTCAAATGATTTTCAGGGGTATTGTTTGAACATGTGAAATTCATGTATGTAAAACATTTCCAATATACAGGAAAAAAACCTAGTGTTTTTTAATGTTTTATGTTTAAAAAAATACAGGCTCAGAAGTTGCACTGTGTGAAGTACCACCACATGTTCTCATGACGGTCGGTGTATTAGAATAAAGGGAGTACATTATACATTTATTGTAATACACCGAAGTACTAAAGGAGAAAGAAGTAGAAACCAGGTATATTGGCACCTCCCAGCGGTGAATAGACACGTTTCTGTTTTAATGGTATTGTGTCATACAAAACTGGCATTCAGGATTTGACTGGTATTACCATTTTTCTCGACTGGCTCGAGTATTCCGTTGGTTATCTTCTCAAATGCACTCTTGTCTACAAACCTAAATATGTCCGATTTATTAGTGTGGAGGTAATTGCGGCCAGAAAAGAACCCTGGAAAACACTGTGCCTGTCAGTAAGAAGTTGCTACTCGTGATCATTTTTCCCCACATCGGTTGTCGGTTTATCGAGCTATATGGCCGACCATCGCTATACGGGCAAACCTGGAGCTTTCACCTCAACCTATCGTAGAAGATTGCTAACGGATCTTCGAGAAACAGATACAGATTTAATAGCTGTAGCACGAATGGGTCAGCTCGACCGGGGAAGGACAGGACCACGCTCTCCCAGAATACCAGCGTAAAACAGTAGCTTAACGCTGCTGTGTTTCGTATGGTGAGTTTATAGAACCGGATACCCTTTTTACTGGAAACGAGGTTTTCCATCTTGGTCCTCACGGATGACAGCGCATCTGCGTTTTGATTCGTAATCGAGGATAGATGTGGATGTCTATCACAGCGACCACTTACCATCAGGTGGACTGTGTGCTCGTTTGTTACCCTTATACTATAAAAAAAGATACAGATCTTATGGCTTCTAGAGTGCGGTAAAACCATCTTATTAACGCCAGGCGTAAAATACCCACATCGGCGATTGGAACTAGCGTCAAAGGTACGAAACATCTAGTATTGCGACCGTCAATTAACCTACAAGTGTGATGATTAAGGCTAATTCTCTTTACAGTGATGAAGCCCTTGTCCAGCTATGGACTTACGGGCTGATAATGATGACGATGTTTACATTGAGTAGACGTTACAAAAATAATTACGTATCAAATTACGTAATTAGGCCTCCAACATAGATTTAATGACTATTATAAATTGAAGCGGTAGTTAATCTTTTAAGAATCTCTAGATCAGTGAATACTAAAGTGAGTTCCGCGGAACTTAGGAGTTCCGCAGAAAAGTCACCAGGGCTCCGCGAATTTTCTTTTATTGCGCATACAACTGTCAGACATGAAACCGAACTATAAAGCAATTGTTGATAAAACAGTGAAACAATTTTATTCTTCACATTAGAAACTAAAGTAAAAAATAAAGTGTTTTAATTTTAAATTAATTCTAACAAAAGTTTTAGTTCTTATTTAAATTACAGTGTGTTCGACTTGTAATCATTCGATTTTGGGTTCCATAAAAAAAAAGGTATTTTGTGGGTGTTCCGTTATCTTAAAAGTTTAGGAACACCTGCTCGCAGAAATAGATTGTTTTTTATAATTCAGTATAAATCTAGAGACCTTCAGTATTTAAGAATAGAAGCTCGGAGAAATAGATTGTATAAATAACTTAGTAATATGATCCACTTTATCTGATTTCAGGGGAGCGTATGGATGTAGTTGTGAATGCAGCACGCAAAAATGGTGGATACTGGGTTAACGTTCACGGTATGGGCATTTGTGAAGGCCTGATCGCCCATGGAATGTTCCTGTACTCCGGGTTCAATTACACATCTTTGTTGCATCAAGGCCCGGTAAGACAAATAATGACAATATGTTTAATTCTTGATCGTCCTATCCACTAAGTAATAAGCATCCCTTGTATAATGGGCGATTAATTGGTAACAAAGCATTCCATCTTGGGCTGATAAGGAGATTCCTTATCAGCCCACAAAAGATATGGGTCTCTCTCAGTCCCATTGCAAATGACATTTGCTATATTAGTCAAGCTTGGCAGTCGGTTTGATGATCGCCGTTCCAGATGTCTCGCATTTGACGCTGCTTCTTTTGTACTGTACGCGTAATGCCTTAAATCCAAGTTTTACGCCTATAGCGTAAACAACCATATAATGAAAAAGATAGTTAAATCAATAGCTATTGGAATACATAAGATATCAAGCCATTTTTACAAGAACAAGTGTAGACTAAATAATTTGTTTTTATTGGAAATTTTACCAAAAACTATTAAATATATTTAAAATAAACGCTATATAAATGAAGTCATCATAAACTGATAAATAATTTAACGCTGAATTCTCTAAAAGAAACTGTTCGTTTGTTGACGGGTGCTTTATGTAGAAATTATTTCTTTAGGCCAATGATCAGTTTATATTTAGGTAATTTTTCTTTACCTTGGCCGGCACCAGTAGCAATTTCAAGGACTGACTGGGTGCAGGAAAAATCGTGAGAAAACCGTTTGTAGAATAAAATATTTCAAGGACAGTATTACAACACTCATAGGAGCTTCGCGGCAGGTTGATTACTTCATAACTCTCTCAGAAATGGGAGGAGGGCTGTGCCCAGCTGCTGCCAAGAATATGAGCTGTACTTTACATTTTTAATATACAAATTAACCATTACATTACGTAAGGGTAATATGGTCACTTTCTTATAACTCAAAAACTACAGAATTGTTTACATAGATGGTTTTATGATACGATAGCTCTTCATCAGTCAATCAAATAATAAAGGGTCAAAAGGGTGCTGCTTTAAGGACGCCATTTTTATAGTTGACATTATAGTAAATGTTTTAGTCGATTTTAGTATTGTGTAGTGCAGTTACTTTTTTTGAAGTTGATTTTTCGAAGTGTTCCCAGTTATTGTCAAAGGTTGTTTGCTAGTTTTTTCCTAACATTTTAGCATATTATACGACTTTGTGTTTTTGTCTCGGTCCTCTTCCTAGTTTTGGTTCTATAGTGCGGCAAAGCTTAAGGTGACCGTATTACCCTCACGTACCTTAGTATCCTTTAGAAAAATTCATTTGCTGTAAATTCACTCAGTGTTATACATTTAACAAAAGTAGTAGTTTTTAGTATAGTTAAGGAAACTATGTTAAAAAGGCCCACTATAAAGTTAATCAAAATATTAAACAATAATGAGTCATATTCCCACTCGGCATTTACACAACGTTTATTTTGAACAATAATTGATTATATTATACTTGACATTGAATTGTTTTTAAGAATTGTAAATGACATTTTAACGAGACATTAAACAAATCCCAGAATTTTTTGCTCGAGTCTTCTCTGAGGTCTTGTTTTGCGAACCGGTGTAGCTTTTAACCTCTTTAAGAGCTTTAAACAAGTTTTAATGGAATAAAATAAGGTTTAACATCGACTTTAAAAGTTCTTGCTAGTTTTTAATACTCATCTTATATTTTTCTACTTTATTCATAATACTAGCTGTTCCCCGCGACTTCGTCCGCGTGTAATTTAAGGTTTTAATTAAGTTGCGCGGAGCCCCAATTCCTTTTCTAAAATAAAAGTAGCCCAAGTTACTCCTTGTGACATCAGTTATCTGCCAGTGAAAATTCCGTCAAAATCGGTCCAGCCGTTTTAGAGATTACCCGGAACAAACAGACAGACAGACGGACAGACAGACAGACAGACAAAAACACATGCACTTCAATTTTATTTATTTGTATAGATTACTTTTATTGCTTTATTACGTGTTTTAGATTTTTGGACATGAATACATCTTAAAACAAAGTAATGTTGGACTATATGAATAATGATGATATTTTTAGATTTTTTATTATTTGCGGTCTTAACATAATATGTATTATATAATTATATGTAACGTGTACTTATTTATGTATTTTTTACTTATGTATAATACATATTACACATGTTTTGTTTATATATTATTTTGTATAGATTTCGTAAATTATATGTATTTCACAGTAAGAATGTATTCAATTGCACCTGTCACAATATTTTTTTCCATCACACCATGGATTGACTAGCAGAGAAGTCGTTAGGCAATATGGTTTACTCGTATTTTATTACCTTACCTTACCCTCAGTTACCTTCTTTATAAAGGTGATAACAATAAAGTTTAATTTTGTGTTGTTAATTATTTTGTTACTTAAATGATTGTAAACTGTTCTTTTTTTTTTCAAAACATAGTCCCGCTGAATTTCTTGCTGATTCTTTCCAGGACAGTGATCTATATTGAATAAAAGGTTTCTATTTCTATTGGTGTAATTTTTTTTTCTCAAAGTCCAATGTATTATTTTATATAATTACAGACGCTGACCAGTGAACTTTTAAACAGTGAAACGATCATACAAGGTCAACATCTGTTATCTCTTCAGGACCAAACATATTATAACAAAGATGTTAAAACAATATATTTAGGTGTTGACAGACATGTTATTCCATTTGAAGATAATGATAACGATTACCGATATATCAGCGATGGCGTGCCTAAGAAAACCTTTTACCCCGCTGCCGTATGTAAGTAATACATTGTAATATTGTTTATGTAACATTTATTCCCACCATCATCAGCCAATGGCAGTTAAATGCTAGATATGCTAGTACCTTACACTATGCGCAATCTTCGTCATTCTCGGTAACTACCAAGACGCATGTCACATTACACACATCAACAAATCTAGGGATACCTTAAGCCTGGCGTCGACTACAGCAGAAATGCGTCGAATCGAACCGTGTCGCATTTATTCCTAGTGCGTCCATCTCTGACGAATCGAATCGAATTGTTCATTCATCGCAAATTCTTCATCAAAATAGGTCGTATTTGCGTCATGGACAGCTCGGATGAAGAAATGTTTTTATTTCAAACACTTTTTGATGAAGAAGAGGAGAAAAGAAAAAGAAAACGGCGTGCTCCCAAATACTGGATACACGACATTTATTTGAAAGTAAATAACTACGGCGAATTTCGTCATTTATATCCAGATTTGAAAAGGGATCCTGTTAAATTTTTTCAATATTATAGTTTATCCTATGAAAATTTTCAAGTTTTGCTAGACTTACTTGGGACTGTGTAAAGAAACTACAAGATTCAGGAGGCCCATTCCACCGGAAGAACGACTCGCTGTTTGCCTTAGGTAAGTATTTAAATTTATATTGTTATGTTCTACAACTTTTAACGTCATGGAAAATCTTATCTTATTCGGCCCTTTACTGTCCAACTGTTAGGCAAGGGCCTTCTCTCAGGAAAAGAGGGGAAGATGGGAGGTCTTCACCATTAGGCCATCGTTACTGTTTTTTGCACAGAAATATAATAAGAAAAAAATATCTTTTAAGATCAGGAATAATCATATTTATTCCAATTTTTTTTTAATATATTAATTAACGTTTTACATTATATTTGGGATATTTATAGGAACTTAAGGCACTTTGACATAATCGTTATTAACTTATAACCTACACCTACTTTATAATTTATATAAGTTCCACCTATATACTTATTTTCTGGATAAAGTAATTAATTCCTCGAATTGCGTATACGAATCAGATTGTAGCACAGAGGTTTGTGATGTGGATAAAACAACTGGTGCACTAGTTACATCTTGCGAATTAATTAGACGAGTTGGCACATTACTTTGCGAGACGTATGTAGATGGGAGTTGAGAAGTGGCTCTAATTATTACAGGTGCTGGTTACCCACTCGTGTATTGATACAGTGATGTATTTGGTATAGTTAATGGAGCATCTCTGGCAGGGGCGTAGCTACCGCCGTATCAGCCGTATCAGTGATACGGGGCCCCCGGCCTACAGGGGCCCCGAACGTCTATTAGCAAAAACTTTAAGGACTTCTATGGAAGGAAAGGCTATCAGACTTGACTCCTTTGTCTATAGAGGCAGAAATTTTTGAAAAACCGAAATCGTCTTCAGCTATGAATAATTTAATAAATAAGTTCGCCGAACAAAAGGCAAGCAAAGTATATATTTTAATTTGAATTGTTTGGCTAGCTTAGTTCCTAGGAGTAATCATTGTAAGTTTGTAAGTAATAACTTATATTCAATATATAATTATTTTAATTCAATGCGAGTATTTTTGTTTCTTTTGTGAAAAATCTTTACTCTTCATTTGGGCCCCCTAACACATTTTGATACGGGGCCCGTCTAAGGCACGCTACACTACTGATCTCTGGTAATCATCTCTTCTTCGGCTTCACTGACAATACTAAAGACTGCTCTCTTTACACGCAATCGCAAATGTGGTGGAAAGGTCTTAACAGTTTGGCCCATGTTTGTAAAAAACTCTACAGTAGGATCTTTCTCTTGCCGGTCATGAGCATATTTTTTTTCCAAGTACTCGTATGATTGAAATAATGACTGTGAATTTCTAGATGCCTCTTGTATTTTCTTTTTTTTTGTGCTACTATTGGCTGATACGGTTGATCCAGGTGTTGGGAGCGGTGATGTTATGTTACTTTGTTCTTCAGCACTCGATATAGGGGGCAAGTTTGTTAGAGATTCGGATTCATTTTGAATATATGGGGTTAGAAAACTTAGTTCCTTGCCATAGCGTATAGGCTTAAAGATTTTCGCACCTTGATCACTTTTAGTTTTTCTTAGATTTATTGCCTTCCTGAAGTTTTCTCGAATCTTTTTCCACTTCTCCTTACATGCTGTTGCTGAAAAAAAAGTATACATTTGTAATATTTATTTCCTAAAATTTAATTCTGTAACGTGTAATAAAAAAGTACGTATATTCATAAATATACCAATTTTGTTTCAGATGTTTGGACACTGGAAATTCTTTTCGATCGTTGCCTTTCAGTTTTAGACTGGGAGAAAAAACTGTAAGAACGATTGTTTATGAAACTTGCACGACAATAAGGAACAAAATGCAACCTAACACCACCCACGGAACAAGAATGGAAAGAAATTGCGAAAGCTTTTTGGCAAAAATGGAATTTCCCAAATTGTATTGGTGGGTTGGATGGAAAGCATGTGGTAATCGAATGTCCACACGATAGCGGTTCCAAGTACTATTGCTATAAAAAAAACATTTTCTATTGTTTTGTTGGCTTTAGTTGATGCTGAATACAAATTTACGCTTTTGAATATAGGTGGTCTCGGGAAGAATTCCGATGGGTGCATATTTTCAAACTCTGTTATGGGAAAATCGCTTGTTGTTCCTAGAGATACATGCTTACAAGACACAGAAGAATATATGCCCTATGTAATTGCAGCGGACGCGGCTTTCCCTTTGGGAAGATTTTTAATGAGGCCAAATCCTGGCAACCAAACTATGAATAATGAAGAAAAGAAAATTTTTAATTATCGTCTAAGTAGAGCTCGTCGTGTCAGCGAAAATGCTTTCGGTATACTGGCAAGAAGGTTTAGAATATATCAAAGGCGATTGTCCTTAACTCCTGAACATGTAAAAATTGTAGTGGTAGCAACAATTGCTTTACATAACTTCTTGAAAAATAGCGAGATTTATTGGTCAGAAGAAGATTTGAGAGAAAATGTGAATCACGTTTTAGTACATTTACCTCAACTCGGGGGTAATGCGTCTCAAGCCGTATTCGAAATTCGAGAAAAATTCAAAACATATTTTTTGTATAATGCAGGCTCAGTTCCATGGCAAACAAATATTGTGAGGAGAGGATTCCAGCATCACAGTTTGTAATATATATATAAGGTATATGCCCTATGTAATTGTATAATATATATATAAGGTATGTGAGGGTAATATGGTCACATAAAGATTTGTCGCCCTATAAAACCAAAACTAGGAGTACAGAGACAAAACTACAGTCGTATACTATAACTAATATATTAAAAACAAAATAGCAGACAAGCCTTTGCAATAATTAGAAACACTTCGAAAAATCAAGTTATATAAAACTACACTATACAATACTAAAGTCAACTACATAATATTTTTTCTATATTCTCAACTGTCAGTTTTTCGCGCCCTTTTGACCCTTTATTATTTGATTGACTGATGAAGAGTTATCGTAAGCCACCATATTACCCTCACGTACTAAGTACTATATATATATATATATATATATATATATATATATATATATATATATATATATATATATATATATATATATATATATATATTACTAGCTGACCAGGCAGACGTTGTTCTGCCCTTTCCGAACGACCATTTGCTTTCCCAAAAAACTCCTGAAATTAGCAATAAAAAAATTGAGGGTCACTTATCGGGATAAAAACTATTCTATCTCTCAAGTTGGACCAAACTGCACACAGTCTGCAATTTTTTTTTGAAATTGGTTCTATCTGTTGAATACTTAAAGCAACACGTGGTGGTTATACTACTAAATTCTAGCTTATATTAAACGTTTGTATTTTTAACAAAGCGCCATCTATTAAATATTTACTCAATCCAGTCAACAGATATCGTCATCTGACAGAATCGTTTGAAGCTAACAGATAATTGTGACTGTCAAATAATAGAGAAATAATTTTCAATAAAATAATATTGTATTGCGACTATAAATTGAGATGTAAGCTATCCTATCTTTTAAGTTGGACCAAACTCCACATTGACCAAAAATTTCATTGAAATCAGTTCAGTAGTTTATGAGTCCATCGCGGACAAACAACGTGACACGTACTTTTTATATATAAAGATAATAAATAAATATGTTCACTAATAATAAAACAAAACTCACGAGTTTCATTCATAATTCTCCCAATTTCTTCCCATATGTTCATCCGACGCTGGTCATCGTGATAATGTGGATCTTCATGGTTAAACAATTCTGGATATTGTTGGACCAGTGATATCAATAGTTCTTCATTCATTTTAAAAAAGATTTTTACAAAAATTAAATAGAAATTAATAAAAATACGTTGGCGCGCATTCGCTTCTCCGCGTCGACTGAGGCGCGCCGAGTTGAATCGAATCGCACCGGCGAATAAATTCGCCTGTCAAGCAATTCGCGCGGTCGATTCAATTCGACGCGCCGCGACTTGTCGCTAATGGACGCATTTTCTTAGTAAATATATTTTGTTTTTTTAGTAAATATAAATGACTTTCTGCCATTCGATTCGATTCGGCTCGGCGAGCCTAGTGGACGCCTAGCCTAAGGCTGCAAAAATTAATATTAGGATTCACGAAGAATACGCGTTTGGGGAACTCTCAGGAGGTCCACTCATACCAAAGCGGGACAATCATGGTATGGGCATGATGAACGACCCAGGTCGTTTGGATCCAAGGCAGCATGACTGCACAAAATACCACGAGGAGGTAGTAGAGCCTGTTATTGCCCCACACAGAATCCAAATGGGCCAGGAATATCTACTCATGCACGATAATGCTCCGTCCCATACGGCGTCGGCCGCTCTCCGAGAACACGATATTCAAGTTTACCCCGACTTATATCCTATCAAGCATGTCTGGGACATTAGTTACATAGAAGAGCTTTGAGAGATTTCCCGCCAAATATGACGACGGAACAACAACTTTACGAACACTTGCAAAGAACATGGGACCTCATACCATACAAAATTTCTGATAGCGCATCATAGCCTACCTTCGATTTATCACATAAGTGTTACGTCGAAAATGTCTTGGTTTAATTGACAACCCACCTTTAATAGCATTTTAGTTAAAAGTGTGCATTTGAGATTTATAATGATAATTTCCTCCAGACCTGCGCGAACACAGGGGCACTCTCTATTCCCTCGCACTCACAGACCGATGGGACGGTAAAGCGACGCAACCAGAGAGAGATCAGGCGCAGAGCTAACATTTTTATGTGCTTTCAGAGGCACGGGGTTAACGCCAATTCCCTGACTCCGGGTTGCTATTGAGAATTTTTTGACTGAAAACCCAATAAATGATTTTAGCCTGATCCGGGATACGAACCCGGGACCTTATGATCAGAAATTGCGGTTAGAACCACTAGCCTAACGAGGCAGTCAACTAATATTTGATTAATAGGCTTTATTGTTGTCGTTTAAATAAAAATAAATAATCATAACTGGAACATGCCCCACTGCTAATTAGTCTCGTTTATTCTTTTTTTTAAATAAAATTTTAGTGACAAGCCAACTAGTAGTACATCTGGTGGTAAGTGGTTACCAGCCCATTCTTAATAAAAGAAGGCTTCAGATGCGTTGTGCCATTGATATCTAAGATGAATTGCTTGCACGCACTGCTTGTTGGTGGCATTACTTATATATAATATAGGCAATAATTACCCAGACGGACTGCAAGGTAGAAAACAAATCCTATTACTTAGTAGTGGCAATTATAATAGTAAACTCCTTACATCTTACATATTATGTCTTGTTATGTTTAAATATTTTGGGCGATTACTAAGTCCCCAAGTCACTCCTATTATATCATGAGTATTGTAAGATAAGGTAAGAAATATGCTAAGAAGATTTCGCAGGCTATGTTAAATGAAATAGACATGGGTAACTTAGCTAAATTCTTTGCGTTAACTCAGTAACTCAGGCGCAGTTTACTGCGCCGCTCATTGCGTTAGCTCAAAATTTTATACACATCTGCCAACTCAGCTATCTGTGAAAATAAAACCGTGTGGCCAGTACGTAAAATAAAATTTAGAAAAGAAAGATTACCTATATATTAGATACTATGTATCACTCTTTTTACATCTCACGGCGTTGCAGTTCATTAAAATAAAATAAATAACAACATCTTAACACATTTCGTATTTCTTGGTCCTACGCTGTGCGCCAAGACATTTTGAAGAAGTGAGTTATCACATTAGCGCAGTGAACTGAATTAGCGCAATTGCGCGGCGCAGCGTAGTCTAATGAAAAACCCATGTCTAAAATGAAGAAGCTATCTATTTGTTGTATCAAGATCGTTAATTAGAACCATAGAAATATTAAATTATATCTATGATTAGAACTATTCTGTATGTTGTTGTAGTGCGCCACTTATGTTGCAGCGCATGCCGGTCTAAAAGCACCAATTACGGTGATTCATCTTTGTATATAATGAACATGATGATTACTGATGATGATTTAAAATATTAATAAGCAAATAATACTTTTATTTTGTATGTTTCAGCATTGCACGACAATGGCGTTATACAAATTAATAATAAAAATTTCCTCTATCCGAATGGGTTGTATTTACTCAAACCTCAAAATGTGAATCCAGATTCGGCATGTAATGTTGGCGAGGAAGCAGATCATAAACAGCTCCAGTGTTTACAGGTTTTGAAAATACTTGACAAACAAGTCGTGGAGCTGGCTTTAGTCAATGAAGGTATTTTATAACACACTTTTGACTTCCTATAAACTTTTGGCATGGACTGCATCACACCACATTAAATAGCCTTTTTAAGTTTTTTAAGAATGTGCCAGCATGCACTGCTCGGAAAATTTTCACCGCGCTCACCAGTTAGTAACAGTGGTAGAGCCACGCGGCAGCTTTTGCTGTCGCACGGATGGGCCGGCTGGAACCGGGGTGGTACCACGACCTCACAGAATACCACCGTGAAGTAGAGGTTTACCTCTGCGTTTCGCTTGGTGAGTGCAGGTGGCCGGAGGCCCTTTTTACTGGAAATGAGGCATTCCATCTTAGTCCTCACGGGTGACAACGCATCTGCATTTTGATTCGCAAACGAGGATAGATGTAGATGTGTATGGGCCGCAGCAACCACTTACCATCAGGTGGACTGTGTGCTCGTTTGTCACCCTTATCCTATAAAAAAAAGTTAGTTTTTAAAATTAGTTAAAAGGAGATCAATTTGTCTAATCTGGCCCTTTTAATTTCTATATATGTTTAATAAAGATTAAATTAAACAGGGGTCACCTAGGGGTCGAAATTCAACCGTAATTCATAAAATGTTTAGGTTTGTATACTAAGCAAGCTGTATTTCACTACCAACTGCATAAGAATGTATAAAAACTATAGTTAGTTTGTCTGTATTTTATGCGCAGTCATACCTTTCATCAGATTGCTGCAAAACTTTGTTAACTTATTGCTTGCACTTGCCCGAAAGATATAGGCATAGTACAATTAACTTACAATAGGTGGCGCGCGTATCGCACCGACACATTTATTTAAAAGTTATACATCATTAAACTTTAATGAATGTGTTATCATTTCTAATTAAACAATATAACTCTTCCAAATTTAAAACCATATTCTCAAAATTATTTTTTCTGCGGCAGCAATGTGCTGGGTATCAGCTAGCTAGTATATTAAAACAAAGATATCTAATATACATATTATAAAATAAACGATTTTTGCTTATAGTAATTCTCTTTTCCCCTAACCCTCGGCCGTTTGGTCTCCCCTGCCGAAGGCTTCCATCTGGTTGGGCTTTTATTTATTCATGTATTATTTATTTTAGTATTTTTAATTATGTGTATTAAACATAAATATATAATATCTGGACCTGCCTCACGAGGTGACCGACATGTGGGGTGGTCTGCCGACCGAAATTATCCTGTAGTCGTTTCTGCGAACGGGCTAATTTCGGTCAGCCTCTCGGGTCATCTGAAACGACTGGGACTCCATGACGGACCGCTCCGGGCTCAAATGCAGAAGGCGGCGCTCCTCGATATCGCCCGCATCGTCCGCCGGTTTATTTCCCTTTCCCCCTAACCCTTGGACGTTTAGTCTCTCCTGCCGAGGGCTTGCATTTAGTTGAGCCTTTATTAAATTATTTTGGGCATTTTTGAGCCAACGACCAGCGCTCCCGCTCTATACCAGTATTATCAGTTAGGTTTTCGGTGACCCAGTGGCTCAAATACTTAAATTTCTCAACTCTATTCAGACTACTACAACAGAGTGTGATATTTGGTAGTGATTAGCACTTAGCACTTGCTCCCTGCTTTGAAAATCATTGTTTCACTTTTATGTGTGTTGTACTTGAGCCCGTGGGCCTCGGCGTAAGACTCATATAACTTGATCAGCCTATTCAATGTATCGATCGGTGCAAAAACTATTCTTTGGTATTTACTCTGAGACATCGGCAGTATGAACGTCAACAAACGACATAATTTGTCCCAGTGACTTTTAAGTATTTGTTTGACATTGAGAGTATAAATGTAAACATGTTTAATTTTATTTAATGTATTTGTAACACATATTTTCAATAAATTTATTCTTCCTAATGACTTCATAATTTTTTATCTTTTATGAGAGTTTAAAAAAATATTGTTGATGATAATACCGTTACCGTTACAGCCTATTACAGTCCACTGCCGACTACAGGCCTTTCCCATGAAATGCATCATAGGGAGGATATTTGCCATAACTGCCACGCTTGGCAAGCGGGTTCGCAACCGCAGTTTTTTATTTTTAGTCATTAGAAGTCACTGCTCATCTCCTGATTTGTTTCCCTGAGTCGCCTCTTACGATATCCACGGGATGATATAGTGTAGTAGATATTCTTACACCGCCGTTACTCGGTCTTGGTATTCAAATACTAATTGGAATAAATTAATCAAGTAGGTAATTATAAAATAAATAATAAGTATTATGACCTGCAGCAATCATTACAGCCTATCAAAAGTCCATTGCTGCGCATAGACCTCCTCCACAGGGGAAGATTATGCCATAGTTGCAACGTTTTATTAATATCAATTGATATGAGACAGATGTTGCGATTGAGTTATATGTACTACGTACTAAAGAAGCCTTTCTAAACAAAAAATGTGTACCACTCTATGTTTTCGCGCATGCGCGGGAGATAGTAAAGTCGCGCATGCGCAGTTGATTTAAGCGCGTGGTGCCTGCGCGGTCATAAAGAAATATATTTTTAATGATTTTTCTTTTGTAATATTACGATATTATTACCTATTTATTCACTTGAACAACAAATAATTTTACTTACTTGACTACTGAATTGTTATTTACGTCCAGTTTTAAACTTTAATTTGAAATCTTGTATTATTAGCGCCGCTCCACACTGCATAAATATTGAAACCACAGACTAACTAGTAGATTGAAACCACACTAAATGACACACTATACGGATTGCAGTACAGTTCAGTTGAACATAGTGTATGTTCGGAATGCGCAATCTAGTACGTAGTACATACATATCGATTGATGCTGCTAATTCACTTTTCCTCTGTCGCACTTTACGATTCTCACTGGGTGTTATGAGGTAGTAGAATATTTCTATGCTACCACTATTGTACAGCACGGCTGGTATTATTTATTTTCACTACTTTTACAGTAGTGAAAATAATAATTTAGCAACCCAAACAGTTAGTGTGTAACTTCTGTAACTGTATTTTTTTTTAAATTTTAGGTTTTGGCAGTAATGATTCATATACGTTTCATATACATGGATATTCTGCACAAGTAGTCGCTACTGGACGAACTTCAAACGGGAAACCTATTTCTAAAAGAGATTTCTCATTACTTGATAAAAATGGGAAAATAAAAAGGTACGTTTTGCATTAACAAATTACAATTTTGAATTTCATTGAGTAAACAATATTGTTTACTTTTTAGTTATAAAACATTTTGCTTTACAGAAACATACAAAACCCGCCACTGAAGGACACAATCGTCGTTCCAAACAAAGGATACACAATTATAAGGTTAAAACCTGATCAAGGTGGAAGTTGGATGCTCGAGTGTAGGTCTTGCAGTTTCTTCTCGTTACCAGCAGCTATACTCATTGACGTCCCTCAATCGATTCCAAAGGCAGTCATTGATGTTTTACCGAAATGCGGGAGCTACAGGCCTGTTGATGTGCTTTTGAACTGAACATGGAGAATAGACTGAATTATTAGTTGTATTATTTTATTATTACGTTTAAGATGAAAATAAACAGTTAAATAACTCAATATGACTAGAACTTATAAATCACATCGCCATTTTACCAAGTGTTTGACCAGCAAAACGGTCTGCCATTACAGAGTCTATATCTTCTGATGAAACCTCGTTTAGTGGCGTATCACGTGTCGTAATATCGAAAGTGGTGTGTCTTTCCAAGTGTATCGGTGTTCACCACTAATACCAACAACACCGGGTGTGTTGGGATTAGTGGTGACGTTGATATTGTATGCAATTGAATACTTTGCACCAGGAGGTTGACTGCTCCCTAGAAAATCAAAGCCTAAATGAATTACCTAAAGAATCGCAACAGATAAACTCGCAGTTTTTTCTATAACTACGTCAACATTCTGCATTCTGAGCCATCTAACCAGTTTACAGTCCGGAAAAGAATAACCTCGTTAGGCATCTTTTATCAGAATGTTCGCGGTATTAAGACCAAACTCAATTTGTGGAGAACTAATTTGTCGCTCATGACCTCTTGGGAGCCACTGAGACATTCCTAGACTTTTCTGTTGAGGATTCTGAGTTAGTCCTCAGCGGATGGAATGTTACACGCCGAGACAGACGCGGCTACGGCGGTGGTGTCCTATTAGCGTCTAAGCAAGGTATCACACCTACCCGAGTACGTGAGTTTGAAACTCTTAATGGCGAAGATCTCTGGGTGAAATTTTCCTACCGGAAGAGCAGTGTTTATGTGTGTGTAGTGTACATAACTCCCAGCGCTACAGACTCTGTATATTTTGATTGGTTTTTCAAAGTTGAGAGTTTTATAAATTACCTTAAAGGAACCGTACTTATTATTGGTGATATTAATTTAAATAGTGCTTTCAAAAATGTATGTAATTATTATGGTTATTTCCTCTCATTTTGTTCCTTGTCTGACAGGAATAACGTTTATAATAAGTTTGGCGGTAAATTAGATGTTGTCCTTATAAAGGGCTCTAGTTGCGCAGTGCAAGTAATTAGTTCAGACACTGGGGGCATTGTTAATGTGGACTCCTACCATCCTCCTTTGGATATTGCTATTAACATCTTATCAAATACTTGTAACGAAAATATTAAGCCTAGTAACTTTGACTCAACCTCTGATTGGAGTTTTAATAAAGCTAACTTTTCTCTTTTATATGAGATGATGTCTACAGTGGATTGGGGTTGTGTATTTAATGCCTCAGATGTGCAATCTGCGATTGGTCAATTTTATGAAGTTTTATATAATATTTTTGATCTTTGCGTACCTAAGAAAAGCAGACAAGCTTCAAACAGGAAACGCTATCCTGTCTGGTTTTCACATGATATAATTAAAGATGTAAATCGCAAAATTAAACTCCACAAAGAATGGAAACGATATAATAATCAGAATGTCTAAAGGCATTTTCCATACTGCGGTTAGAACTCAAGGGACGGATCGAGTCAGCATACAATGCCTATTTAGCAGCTGTTGAAAATGGCATTAAGAATAATCCAAAAAAATTCTGGAATCATATTAGTAGCCTTCGAACTAAGGGTGGCTTTGAGCCCACTGTGACCTACAAAGGCTGTAGTTTTTCCAATAGTGAAGCTGCAGATGCCTTTGCAAATTATTTTGCTAGTGTGTTTCTACCCAATAGTCCCATATTGGATTTCAACAATATATCTAGTAGTCCCTTGTCATGCGATGGACATATGAACATAAGCTTTTTTACCTTATCACAAGTAAAATCAGGAATAAATAAGTTAAAACCACTTAGTTCTGTGGGTCCAGATAAAGTCCCAGCTTACATCTTAAAAGGATGCAAAGAGATTCTTGCTCCTGTACTTACCTATATTTTTAATTTGGCTTTAAACACCGGCGTATACCCAGAACAGTGGAAGATATCGAAAGTCACTCCGATACCTAAAACAAGCAATAAGACCTTGGTTGAAGAGTATCGTCCTATCGCAGTACTATCGTGCGCAGCAAAACTTTTTGATAATATTGCTCACAAAGAAATATACGCACAGGTAAATACGCGGCTTTGTGAGGAGCAGCATGGCTTCCGACCGGGTCGATCAGTAGAGACTAACTTGTTATCCCTATCGTTGACTATATATCTCATCACATGAATAAAGGTCAACAAGTAGATGTCCTATATTTAGATTTTAAAAAGGCGTTCGATGTAGTTGATAACGATATTCTATTAAATAAATTATACAGCATGGGTTTTACCCCAAAACTTCTGAAATTTTTTGCTGATTACCTTTCAAATAGAAAACAGTATGTTAGCCATGGATACTTTATTTCGAAGTCATATCATACTCGCTCAGGTGTAAGCCAGGGTTCAGTTTTAGGCCCCCTTCTCTTTCTCATTATGGTTAACGATCTCATTAAAGTAGTAAAGTATGCCAAATGCCTCCTTTATGCTGACGATTTGAAATTAGTCCAAGTGATTGATAAGGATGTAACTCCCGAACATCTTCAAAGTGACATTGACCGAATCCATAAGTGGAGTATAGATAATAAAATTATGTTTAATGCCGGCAAATGTTACGTCATGACCTTTAGCCGCAAGTTACAACCTACACATGGTACCTATACCTTAGCAGGCATTGAAATAAAGCGCGTGTCAACCATTAGATATCTTGGTGTGACATTTGACTGACTGCGGATTGACTTTCCATGCACACATGTCTGCCCTAGCTTCAGAATCTTACAGACGCCTAGGTTTTGTCCTACGCAATGCCCGTGATTTCATTGATCCTATTGTCATCAAATTATTATTTAACTGTCTAGTTAGAAGGAAGTTAGAATTTGCTGCAGCCATTTGGAATCCCCACGAATCCATATATGAATTGTTGATTGAAAAGGTTCAGAAAGCCTTCCTGCGTTTTTTATATAAGAAGATTTACGGATATTATCCATTTATGTATCCTACTCTTTTCTTGCTGGGAATGTTAGGATATAATTCCCTTTCAGTGCGTAGAGCCAGAGATCAGATCCTAATAGCCATAAAAATTTTAAGGAGCATGGTAGATTCCCCAGAGCTGCACAATACCTTGTGTACACTTTATGTGCCTAACAACTACCTGCGTCATAGGCCTACTCGACGACACCGGCTGTTCGCCACATCCCATTGCCGCACTGTGTCGCGCGCGCAATCCCCGTTGTGTCGCATGCATGGCGCTTTAAACTCCTTAATGGAGACAGTCCCGGAATGTGACATCTTTAATGACACGCTCAAGGTGATCATGTCAAACTGTCTCGTGTTATGTGAAAGCCATGTTTGTTAGGTAAATAAGTTGTATGTTGTTATCACTTTATTCTGTTTAATATTATTTTATTTCCTCTAGTTATTGTTAAGTATGTTTGATCTCTGACTTGTTATTTGTTTTGAATTATGTTAATTATGTTATATGTTTAGTTTTACCTATTAATTACTGTCATTGGCGCAAGCCGTTGTAATTAATTATAAATAAATAAATCGCGCAAAGACCTCCTTATTTTAGAAATTGGTTAATAAAATAATGTTTAAAATAATTTTATAAACGGTAGGAAAAACTTAAACTCTAAACTAGGTGTATTTATTATTAAAAAAATATAAAATGTTTATATTTTTCTTAAATCAGATCTCAGTGATTACAGCGATAATTATGAAAGAAACTGCCTTTAAATGACCATTATATTTTTCTTAACATATTTCATTATATCTCTTCAGGAATGTGAACTACTTACTCATGTACTCATTTATAAAATCTAGATATGTGGAAACATTTGTATAAACGGTTGGTGCTCCTTTTTCACCACATGGTGACATACCCCATGAAACAACTCCTATGATCACTGAGCTTACATTGTCATCGTCACTATCCACAACACTCCTATTATAATAATCACTATCATTATCATTAGTCAAGTTCCTTGTATTAGTTTTTCTTAAATGTAAAACTAAAGGTCCTCCAGAGTCACCGCTGCAAGCTGCCACGCCACCAGTTATAGGTCCGGTACAAATATGAGCTTCCTTATCTAAAGGATTATTTTCATCAATGTCTTTTATTTCCTCTATTGCTTTATGGCACTCTGAAAATGTCATTACACGTATATTACACAGATAACTGTAAAGGTGAATATTAATTTCCATTTAAGAAAAGAAGTTTGTATTTTTACCGTCATAAGATAGATATGTCACTTCGACCTCTTGTAGCTTTTCAGGCAAATCTAACATAAGAATGCTTGTACCCAGTACACCCCATCCCGATAAACTTAGTACTTGGGGTTGAATTTTTAAATCGTGTGGAAGGCTGATTGGCTTAACTTCTTTGGTAAACTTAAATGGAGATAACGTGAACAGCATGGCGATATCATGGGGACCGATTCCTCTAAAAGTAATTATAATGTTACTTTTTAAGATAATTTTATAAAGAAATTGTTATATTTATGCAAAATACTGTAGTTTACCCATCATATTTTGGGTGCGGGTATTGTCTGAATATAGTCCTTATTTGAGCTTTGGATCCAAAGTAAAAATTATTATGAATTCCTGCAATGGCATCTAATGGTAACCACCTTGTGAGAAACGAATCCGACACGCAATGAGCGGCTGTTAATACCTAAAAAATAAACTAATATCATACTATATTTTCTTAACTTGAAACAAATAGATAACCCATACATACTAAGTATAGTAAAGTAGTGTTTATGTAAATCGTTTGATGTACATACTTATATATTGCATTTAATTTTTTTTTTATATTTTTGCTTTTGAGAACAAGATAAAGCAATTCGTTTTCCAGTACTCTTTGTTTTAGTGCGTATGGGCGCATTTTACATGTCCTAAATTTATTTTATTTTTGATGAAGCTTATTGACCAAATTAACTATAATATGTAGAAAATTGGCCAAGTTAAGAGAGATTTAAGTTAAGAGTTTAGCTTAACTGACAAACATGTATACGTACATATATGTGATTGAAGCCAGAGGAGTGTTAGGTTCCAGTTAATAAGCGTGAGAGTTTATGTTATGTTATTTTATTGTTTAAAAATGTTTGTAATTTACCCAATTTTTGCTTATTATCGAACCACCACAAATATGAAATCGAAACCACAAAAACCTTTTCTGCAGAGATACAATGTAGGGATGACTGTAAGGAACAGCCTCATGTCCGCCGATAACTTTTGTTTGTGGTTTTTCATTTTGATCTGGAAATAGGCTTACTACTTTTTAAAATAGAGTTTAATAAAATTTTGTATTACAAAGATATGCAAATGCATATATACAAAGAAATACTATCAAAAATAAGATTATGGATATTTACCCGCCAAAAGAAACGACGAACAGAAAAGAACACATAATGCAGTAGAAAAGATCATAGTGTTTTGCAACAGATAAGTTTGTATCATGGTTATATATTGCATCACTGCCTCTATTCTTCATTATTCAGTTCAAGTAATTGGAAACAGAAGTATTAAACCAATGGCTATTATCTATACATAGTATAATAAAATTGAAAACTGCAGACGATTGAGAGATTGGAAATAAGTAATTAAATACATTTCTATCATTTTTAGAGTTGTCTGTCTGTCTGTCTGTTTGTTTATAAACGTATCACGTCTAAAGTACTAATATTTTTCTTAAAAATTATTTTATTTTTTAAAAGAATCGTTAAGAAAATCATAAAGCGTATTATCGTCGTTAACATTTAGTCTTTGTATTATTAAAATCGGTTCAATATATCGAAATCTAAGATTAATATTCTAAGTATGGGTACGAAGTATAGGTACCAATTTCTTTAATGTCATCAAGTCGTAAATTTTATTGTGTATTTCTTAAAATGTATTAATCGTATAAACGTAGTGATAAGCTAGAATAACAATCAAATCAATGATTTAAGTTGAACTTTTTTTTAAATGCCTAGCTCCTATCTATTACAAGGGCAAAAGTAAGATGTTGAACTTCAATTATAAAGTAACCTAACTTTTCACAAGCGGTCTGTTGTTAATTTTACAGCAAACGGCTGCGTAGGTCAGGTGGTGATTGGTAGCATGACGTAGTCGCTCGCTACTTAAGTGGGAAGCAGTTGCGTCAGCGAATTGTATAAATAGTAGCTGTTTTGGCTCGCCGCTCACTTAGCTGTCAGCCACTGCAGAGTCTACTTTACCTGAGGATGCCTCGTGTAGAGGCGAAACACGTGTCGTATTATTAACGATGATGTGTCTTTCCTGGTATGGTGGTATTGGGAGTGTTGGTACTGGGACCAGTGGTGACACGGATAGTGCACGCATTTGATGGAGGACGGGAGGTGTCCCTCTTCAGACTAGGGGAGTCGCATCCTTTTATTTTAGTACGCATCCGCGTAAATAAGCAAAGTCATTATTAAGATCTTTAAATAATAGATTTCCGCAAAGTAACGCTTGATTCAATTAATTATCTCAAAAACTACTTTTACACAAGTCTTATTATATTTAAAAAGAAATATCGCGTATGAAATTTCGTTTATATTGGACAGAATTAAATTTGTAAAAGTATCGATAATTGTGTAGTTATAATTAACATCGCAAGTTAATGTTTAGTTAGAAATTCTGAACACATTAAGTGTTCAGAATTTCGAGCTGGGAACGTGCTGAGAGAAACCAATTTATTTTAGCCAGCTCAGTTAATTGGTTTGCCCCAAGGTGCGCTGACACGCATCTGATGGCTATGGCAAAATTCCCTATATGAGGAAATTAGGCAGCAGTGGACTTTTATATGTTGTAATGGAGATTTAGTTTGGTTCGCTGCTTCATCACTTGACTCCAAATACTTTCAATGGTATACGCCTCAAATTCAATCAATCTTTGGGGGAGGCCTATGTTCAGCAGTGGACTTTTATAGGTTGTAATGGAGATTTAGTTTGGTTCGCTGCTTCATCACTTGACTCCAAATACTTTCAATGGTATACGCCTCAAATTCAATCAATATTTGGGGGAGGCCTATGTTCAGCAGTGGACTTTTATAGGTTGTAATGGAGATTTAGTTTGGTTCGCTGCTTCATCACTTGACTCCAAATACTTTCAATGGTATACGGCTCAAATTCAATCAATCTTTGGGGGAGGCCTATGTTCAGCAGTGGACTTTTATAGGTTGTAATGGAGATTTAGTTTGGTTCGCTGCTTCATCATTTGGCTCCAAATACTTTCAATGGTATACGGCTCAAATTCAATCAATCTATCGGAGAGGCCTATGTTCAGCAGTGGACTTTTATAGGTTGTAATGGAGATTTAGTTTGGTTCGCTGCTTCATCATTTGGCTCCAAATACTTTCAATGGTATACGGCTCAAATTCAATCAATCTATCGGAGAGGCCTATGTGCAGCAGTGGACTTTTATAGGTTGTAATGGAGATTTAGTTTGGTTCGCTGCTTCACCACTTGGCTCCAAATACTTTCAATGGTATACGGCTCAAATTCAATTAATCTATCGGGGAGGCCTATGTTCAGCAGTGGACTTTTATAGGTTGTAATGGAGATTTAGTTTTGTTCGCTGCTTCATCACTTGACTCCAAATACTTTCAATGGTATACGGCTCAAATTCAATCAATCTTTGGGGGAGGCCTATGTTCAGCAGTGGACTTTTATAGGTTGTAATGGAGATTTAGTTTGGTTCGCTGCTTCATCACTTGACTCCAAATACTTTCAATGGTATACGGCTCAAATTCAATCAATCTTTGGGGGAGGCCTATATTCAGCAGTGGACTTTTATTTGCTGTAATGGAGATTTAGTTTGGTTCGCTGCTTCATCACTTGACTCCAAATACTTTCAATGGTATACGGCTCAAATTCAATCAATCTTCGGGGGAGGCCTATGTTCAGCAGTGGACTTTTATAGGTTGTAATGGAGATTTAGTTTGGTTCGCTGCTTCATCACTTGGCTCCAAATACTTTCAATGGTATACGGCTCAAATTCAATCAATCTATCGGAGAGGCCTATGTTCAGCAGTGAACTTTTATAGGTTGTAATGGAGATTTAGTCTGGTTCGCTGCTTCATCACTTGGCTTCAAACACTTTCAATGTTATACGGCTCAAATTCAATCAATCTTTGGGGGAGGCCTATGTTCAGCAGTGGACTTTTATATGCTGTAATGGAGATTTGGTTTGTTTCGCTGCTTTATCACTTGGATCCAAACCTTTAGAATAGTTCACGGTTCAAATTAGTTGTTTCTTAAAAGGAGGAGGTCAGAGTTTTGTCGCATTACTTTATGACGCACAAATGTCAAAAGAATTATAGGGCAAACAAAACGATCTATCAAAACCGGCATAAAAGAATATATAGTTGACGTGAAAGACTAATTTTCCAGGAAGCCTGTAGTTTGTGATCATATCCTAGACGGCTCCCGCCATTACATTAGATTTTATAGACCACAAATTCTCACGAAAGAACATCGACTCCTGCCGAGGATGATACGTGAGGCTATTGAAATTAAAAGACATCCTAATTTCAATTGAAAGGGAGGCTGGGTACTACCACCTGTTTGGGATCCTGTAATTAATAAAATTAAAACTAACCCCAAGCATACCACTGGAAGACTTCAAGACACAGTAAGTTCATTCTGCGTAGGTCAGACCAAAACTAATAATTAAAAAAGCTGAAGGTACTCCGGGTTAACTCTGACATCGGGACGTCAGTCACCTCAGTCCCCCGTAACCATGGGTGCTGTAAAGCATCCGAAACTTCGGGAATTTAAAAATAAGTTAAAGAAAATAAGTTAATTAAACGCGATAGAATCTGTAAAAGTAGTTTTATTCCAGAATTGTCTGTTTTTGTTCCCCTTCATCATCAGTCATTAAAAGTCTACTGCAAGACATGGACCTCTTTCACTGTAGGAATGATTTGTTATAATCGTCACGGTTAGGAGACAGATTTAAGATCACAATACAAGAGGTATCGCACCTTTGACGTTGCTGTCCGTAGCCAGTCTGGGTATTTAATGTCTGGCTCTGACGTAACTGATAAAAAAAATAACTGATATGGTTATAGCGCCATATATCGAAAGCCATTACATTTTTCTGACGTTTCCCATTAGTCACCTCTTACTACACCTCCAGGACGTAGAGGAGTGATGGATTCATTTATGCTGCTACTACACGGCTAAGCAACTGTCGCAACATCTTTATTTTATAAATTAGAGCAATTGTTAAGTTATTTCTTTTAGTTTCCTTTTATATTTCTTAGTGCATATCAAACGTTACTTCGTACGTACATAAACACTCACGCCTGTCACCCAGAGGAGTAGGCAGAGACTATGGACTTCCATTTAGTACGACCCTGACACACCTCTCTCGTTTCCTCCAAATCCATCCACCTAAACCTAGGCCCCCCCATCCCCCCCCCCCCCCCCGGTTTGTGCTAAACAAGCGACAAAGCCAAAATAACAGACTCGGCTCCTCGCCGTGTGGTAGCGGCGTTGGAACAGTGGTGTAGTTTATAAAATACTACCGATCCGCCCCGGCTTTGCTCGAGTTATTTCTGGATCTCGAAAACCATTCCAGCTATTTTCGAGGTTTCGCGATGCTAACGGACAGCAATTGCTCTTTATTTATGCAGATAATCTATAGTCCAAAAAAATAAAACTACAGAACAAATAATACATTCTAATGAAGTAGCGAGCACAGCTAATATTTTATAATTGTATTAAAAGTACATTGTTCTTTTTTTAACAGCAGAGAGCTAGGAATTTGAGAGGTTTATTGACGATCGCGGTCTGATGATCTTGATGTCTCGCATCTTTAACGCTGCTTCCTGTCGTCGTTTTTTGGTCTTTACGCTTGGCGTTGGTGATGAGATAGTTAAAATCTTCTTTTCCTCTATACTAAGAAATATTAACATCTTTCCAGTGTTTGCCATCTTTGTCTCTTACCGACACATACCGTAATATTTAAAACATGTTATTTATTTTTGTTTTAATAATTGTACAACAATTGTTTTGGCAATGAAAACAATGTATTATTTATCAACTGCACTTAATAGTGGAAAACAAAATGTTATAAATAATACCAAATGTTTAGGAGGCATATTAAGCATAAAACTATAGTTAATTTTAATTAGTAATAATAATTCCACGGTACTGTACGTGGTTGTTGTATTAAACATACGGGTCATTACAATTTTAGTATGTCAAGAATTCAGTTCGACGAACTATCTAATGCAAGTTATTATAAAATGGTATTAAAATGCAATTTACACTTATATGCGAAAGAATCAACACTACATTATTCAAAAGTGAGCACTCATAATTTTTTGTTTCCTTTACCTAATTAGGAAGTTCCGATAGGAAATGTCAGCTACTATTTTTTACTATTTTTATTTTTAGTGGTATATGAACAATCTAGTTTAGCAATCTAGTTTCGTTAATTGATTTCCTCACACATTGTACGGAACGTATACGTATTGATTTATTACCTACAAGGCGTTGAAGGAGACTTTGCAAGGAAACATACATATTTATAAACTGTTAAAAAAACTGAATCTTAATCAAATTAAAATCTGATAAAAGAAAAAACATTGAGGACTTGTGAAGTTTGTCAACGCGTAGGAGAGTAAGTAGCGTGGGAGTCTTACGTGGGGTACACTGAAAATGTTGCTTTATAAAAAAAAACAATTAATGTCTAAACTAATGTATTTACTGCTTTTCAAAGTATTTTCCATCAGTTTTTAAACACTTTTGCATTAATTCATACCATTTTTGAAAACATAAGGACAGTCTGAGGTTATGTTTACACGTGCTGGTTGAAAGCTATCAACTTCTGACTCCGTAAATGCCAAACCTCTCATCAAATCTTAGATTTTTGAGAAAGTAAAGTAAGCGCATAGTGTGAGGTCTGGACTGTGTGCAGGATGGGTCACGAGCTCTACCATTTTAGTCAAAAATGACTTTGTTTTGTTCGTGGTGAGCGACAAAGTATTGTTATGCTGCAATAAGATTTGAACTGTAAGTCGTTTTTTGCTTAAATTTTCAAAGACACTGAGTAAACAAATGGTGAAGTATCACTTAGCACTAAGTGTTTTTTGTTCATCAAGTGGGATCTTACAGACAGGACCCGTCTGGGTCTTTGAAAAACGCAATCATTTTTTGTTCACGTATTTTCTCTTCTTCAATTTTGTTGATTTGCTGTCGCCTTTCAAACACTCATACAGAAAACTGTTGCTTCCTTCTCGGAATGTGACAATATATCCACGTTTCATCTCATGTTACAATGTCATACACATTATTTGAACGTTCAACTCGAGCTTGTATTTTCTAGGGCAAGTTTATGAGAAATCCAGCGGCAACATAGTTTTCTAACTTTTAAATGTTGATGTCAAATTTTAAAATTCACTCATAAATATAACTAAACATCCTTGAACCCAGTCATTCTTCAATCAGTCGCCTAACAGTAGCCACAATTTCTTCAGTGATCACAGTTGAGGGTCGACTTCAATGAATTTTAGCATAGAGAGAAACACGGCCACGATCAAATTCTGCGTACCAACACCTTACGGTGCTCAAATGAGATGCTCTCCTCCCAAAAGCATTTTGAAGACCAGCAGTGCAATCTCCCGGAGAGAGTAAACTTTTAAAATCATAAAAATCGCAAATTTTTTTCGTGTCAATTCTATGTTGGCAACGTATGACGAACTTTAACATGTGATGAAAAACAATTCACACGAAAAATTATATTAATCAAAATATGAGTATCTTATCAAAAAAATATAACATTTGAAATTCGAACATTTATGAGCTGTCAGGAGCACAGAATTTTTATTATACCCAGTGATTATACCCTATTTATTATTATCATTATCTGGCCTTAAAATTCCGCTGCTTAACATGGTTCTCTCCTGATACGGATTTGCCCAAACTGCCATGCACTTTTGACACTGCTGCTCATCGCTGTAATTTAAAATATTATTATTTTATTGATTAGTATTACGGCTTGCGTAAATTACCGTCGTAGTAGATTACCGTCATTAATTGGAAGCCATAATATTTTTCTGGCATTTCCCAATGTCTTTGAATTTTTTAATTAAGCTTCAAGTAATGCTGTTGATATTACTAATATTTCCGTTAAACACTCCACATAAGGCTTAAAAGTTAAAAGAGTGGTCCATTACAATGGGAATGGCGGATTTGTACTCACTACTTTAAGTTTGCGGTTCGTATCCATAACTTTTAGGCTACTGTATCTTTGGTTTTTTCAAACAACATTACCTCTACACTAAGATTTTCTCCTGTATCCTGAGGGCAGTTTACATACATAAATTTCACAAGGACAAACACCCAGACCCGGAATAACCACCGGGCCGTACAAATACTTATTTCGTGCGGGATTCGAACCCGCGTCCCTTAGCGCGGCAACTCATTGCTAAGCCACTGCGCCACGGAGCCGTCGTCGGCGCTTAGGATATTTAGATTAAACAACAGTGCAAGTGCATGACAGCACTTGCACCTACTAGAACTTCTTGTACTATTATTTATTCTGTGTTAGAACTAGACCATATGTTGATTCCATAATTTATATCTTCTTATCTATCATCTTAAGCCACTTCACATCGTAGGTGGTCGAGGTTAGTCCGTTGGTTATTCTAAAATTATAAAAATCATCAAAAAAAAGTAAAGTAAAGCACAATGAAATTTATTTTTATTTTTTTAAATTAAGTTAGAATGTATATAATAAAACATAATATAATAAACGTGTTAATACGGATTCAGAAGTATTTCCGAACTAGTAAGTCTTTTAATGGTGCTTATGTTGTTAAGGCCAACATGTAGTGGCGGTGTAAGGATATTTATGATGCAATAGGATATTTATGTTGTAATAAGGAAACAAATGAATGAAGGTTTTTAGTTCACGTAATTGCTTGAATGTTGCCTATACCTGCATAACGCCTGACTTGAACGCACTAGCAAATGGTTGAAATATAACATTGTCCTGTCGTATGCCACTGGTGTTAAGAAACTGAAGCGTGAGCTTTTGTTTTAATATGGCGTACAAGCAATTAGGAATCGATTCAGAAATATGCCTCGATAACTTTGTGGCTTTTAATAGATGGCAGGATTAATATCAGATGTAAATACCAATAAAATGTTGTTTAATAAAGGTGAATGAAAAGTGTGTAATAAATGTATACTACTACTACTACTAGTACACGATTGAATTTGAATTGAACCTCTGGAAATGAGGTAATCGCTATCATGCTGTTTCTAAATGTTTTTTTTATATTTAATTGTACTGCAATATCGGTGCCTCTTTCTCTATTTTTTTCCAAACTCCCGAATCATCTTTGAAGGTACTTTATCCCAGGCTACATGGCGTTTATGAGCCCATTGCCTTATTTATTTTTAGGATTTTAGGTTAATCGATTTATCTATGAGAAGCGACAGTAATTGCGGAATGCGAACAAAAAAAGTCAATTCTCTTCTCTCCGAATCGAATCTTCTATCCGACTACTGTCGTAAACTACTCCCAACATAAGCATTTTAAAGCTGAATTGAATAACGGGACTATTAGTACTGTTATCTGCTTACCCAGCGTGACTAGCCTCTGCAACAGCAATCATATAGATAGACAAGGCCCATGTCTAGCAGTGGGCTAGTACACAAACTTATGAAGAAGAAATGAAAAAATGTTTGGTGGCAGCTTAAAGGTAGCAACTACCCAAAATCACCCCGTAGGTGTCCTAAGACGCGACGGAGGTCTGCAGGTTGCTAGTTTTTTTGGTATTTATTGTTATACATTTCGGTAACAATGGATTACAATACTATAGTGCATCATCTGCCTTTTTATTTTCAGTTAGGGTTTTAATTAAGTTTTACAGATATTATCGCATTCAATTTTAACTTATTTTAATCGGTAGCATGACACGAACGGGTCTTCTCAACCGGAGTAGGACCACGCTCTCACAGAATACCAGCACCTTAATGCTGCTGTGTTTCGTATGGTGAGTGCAGTGATCCGGATACCCTTTTAACTGGAAATGAGACATTACATGTTAGTCTTCAGGTGTGACAACGCTTTTGCATTTCATCGTTTAATCGATGATAGATGTAGAATTCGATTGGCCACAGAATGTATTTACTATCACGTCTACTGTGTGCTCGTTTGTCATCCTTATTCTATAAAAAAGGTGTTTCGTCTTCTTTTCTGCCTGGGACTCCGTCTGGGTAGATGCCACCTATTATAATACTTACTTACCTATAATAACTATTTCTACCGCTAAATATCAGCGCCTGTACTGTTTTTTTTTTCTTTAAAACTGTTAGGTTTGGTCTGAAGGTTATAGAAAATCAGTATAATTACAGGATGTGAGGCATTACATCTTATTCCTCAAAGGTAACCAGCCATCTGTAGCCCTCATTGTTTGAAGTTGGCTGTAGAATGTAGATGTTCATGGACTTTATTTTTTATACGACAAGGGTGACAAACGAATACACAGTCCACCTGATGGTAAGTGGTTGCTGCGGTCCATAGACATCTACATCTATCCTCGATTACAAATCAAAATGCAGATGCGTTGTCAACCGCGAGGACCAAGATGGAATGCATCGTTTCCAGTAAAAAGGGTCTCCGGTTCTCTAAAACTGACTGCAGCAGCCATTAATTATCAGCTGGATTATTAGTTTGTTTGTTACTCCATTTTTATAAAAAATGTTTAATGAAAATCTCGTGTCCTACGGTAAAAAAATCAGAAAGTGAGAAGGAAATAAAACAAATAATTATGAAATGTAGAAAAATAAATCGGCGTAAAATGTGTTAAAATATTTCACCTTGATAACTTGTTGTGATAAATTTACTTTTCGGTCAATTAAAATTTGTTCAAACTCATTAAGGGTCCCCGTAACTGTCGATAGCAAGTTTTAACAAGAGGTTTCAAATTATGAGCGATTGAAGCTCTCATTAAAGGTAATTTGCGCTCGCCTCAGTCGATTGCTGAATTGTGTTGAGCAGCCGTTTGCGCCACTTGTCATTTGCTATCATTCATGTCAATGCACGGCGCGTCAATCGCCACAATAATTTTATGTCATTTGCCGCCAATGTCGTTGTAATATTGACAGTCGCTTCGAGTGCATAAAGTAAATGATCATTGTTCGCAACAATGAGTTGTATTCACAATCATAATTGACCGTATAGCAACACGAGCCACAGGCTGACCGGAGGGGGGTAGCCATACGCAGGCGTTCCCCTCAGTCAAAGTATAAGTCCATGAGGTCCAATGAGTACTGGTCACTAGACTAGACTAGACTAAATTTAGTTGCGCGGTAAAATCGACGTCCTACAAAAGGGCAGGATTGTTCAGTATTTTGCTACAAAAAGAGTTCTGTCACGTCAAATTTACATAAATATAGCATTACCTTTCATAAACGAGTATAAGTGATTTAAATAAAACTAATTTTACGGATTTTATCGCGTATATTAACTTATTTTACATTCCCGACGTTTCAAGCACTTTACAGCACCCATGGTCACGGGGGGGACTGAGGTGTATGACGTCCCAATGTCATAGTTAACCAAGGCTACCTCCAGATTAAAAATTATTAATTTTCGTTCCGATCTACGCAGTATGAACTTAAGAGTATCATGAAGTCTTGCAGTTGTATGCTTGTGTTGGGATTTAATTTTAAGCAGATGGTAGCACCCAGCCATCTTCTCTATTGAAATTAGGATGTTTCTTGATTTCAATAGCCTCGCGAGTCATCCTTGGAAGGAATCGGTGTTCTTTAGCGAGGATTTGTGGTCTATCAAATCTAATGTAGTGACGGGGGCGATCCTGTACGTGTTCACAGACTGCAGACTTCCCGGAGCGTCTATTGTTCACATCAGCTATGTGTTCTTTAACGCGGGTTTTAATGGATCTTTTAGTTTGTCCTATATAAGAGAGACCACATTCACAATCAAGCTTGTACACTCCTGCATCTTGCAGAGGAATATTACACTTGACTGATGGTAAAAACTGACTTATCTTCTTCGGCGGCTTGAAATATGTTTTAATGGAAGCACGCTTCAAGATGTAGCCAATCTTGTCAGTGACACCTCTGACATATGGCAGTACAGCAGGCACTCGCTCGACTGTGGCCGGCTTCACTCGTTCACTGTGACGTAGGCGCGGGACCCGAAGCTTATTGTCGTGCAAAACTTGCTTGACGTGTTGGAGCTCGGCGGCCAGGTGTTTACTGTCACAGATCCCTCGTGCTCTCTGAAACAAAGATTTATCTATTGTGGAAGGAGGAGTTCTACAAGCAAGTAGATGGAGTGGCAATGGGCTCACCTGTATCTCCCATTGTTGCCTTACATACGCATGTTGCATACGCATATTGAACTTACAGTAAGCTCATACTGCGTAGATCGGAACAAAAATTAATAATTTTTAATCTGGAGGTAGCCGTGGTTAACTATGACATTGGGACGTTAAACACCTCAGTCTCGCCCGTGACCATGGGTCCTGTAAAGTGCTTGAAACGTCGGGAATGTAAAATAAGTTAATATACGCGATAAAATCCGTAAAATTAGTTTTATTTAAATGTGTAGTGTTCGCGTAAATATAAGAAATCATTATATAAGTGATTTTTTATCACATTATTGCAATTTACTTTTTATTAACGTAAAAATTACAACAATAACGGTCGTGTTGTTTTCGATTTGTTTCTAAATACAAGCCTGACTGATCCGAGTCTGTATCCAAGTTGTCGCTCTCACCGAGTGATAGTGTTATAATGTATATCTAGATATGTGTGTGTGAAATTGTTAATATATTGTTTTAATTGTCTGCCGACTTCCAAAAAGGAGACGGTACTCAATTCGGGTGTATGTTTTTTTTTCTTTTTTTTTTATGTGTGTTACCTCATAACTTCGTACTGGGTGAACCGATCTTGATGATTCTTTTTTTATATGAAAGCTGATAGTGCTCGTGTGGTCCCACATGAATTTGATCAAGGTCAGACCGATGGTTATTGAGTTATTCTTAAATAACCTATGTTGAAGTCGCTTATATTGAAGTCGGCTGTACAAAATTTTTAATTTTAAATTATTATGTGTGAGATTCGTAGTGACAAACAATTGCTTTCGAGTGCTCAGATTTCCCCACGCAAAAAATGACAAACATTTCGAAAAGTGCTATGACTACTCCCCTCCGATCCACGGCCCGGTGACCGGTGGCTTTATGTAATTGACCGTTTAGGACATCGTTTTCAATTGAAAGCGTTATATATAACGATGTGTAGAGGTACGTCATATTATTGTATATTACTATTCAAATTTAAAAAAAAAACTTGTGTATGTGTACTTATGTATGTACGTAGGAAGTTATACTTCTTTAGCGTAACAAAACTTGAGAGATAATTACCTACTGAAGTTGTCGCTTTTGGGTGACAGTGTGCGCGCGCGCATCGTAACAACTTCATGGTGTCGTTTTTAGGTGACAGTGTGCGCGCGTATTGTAAAAATTCACTCTCGTCATTTTTCCCAAACGCCCCAAAAGAAGTATAACTTGAAAAATCTAAATTAATGTTTCTGGTTAACAATATGTTTATAATCAATTTTCTCCATTATTGCGTTTAATTGTGTTTTATTCCCAATTTTAATTAATTTAAAGGGTAATTTACAGCATTACAGCATGATCATGGTTACAGAGAGGACGGTCCCTCGTGACCTTGACATTAAAAAAATGTTAAATATTAATTATCTCTATATTTTTCTCTTTCTATTTTCATGTGAAAAAAGAGGGAGAGATTTCATTTATGTATTTTTAGGGTTCCGTACCCCAAAGGAAAAAAACGGAACCCTTTTAGGATCACTTTGTTGTCCCTCTGCCTATTTGTCTGTCAAGACCCTTTTTCTCAGGAACGCGTGGAGGTATCATGCTGAAATTCATATCAAATACTCAAGTTTACTGTCCCTTGGAGCTGTGAAAAAATCAAACTTCTAAACCAACGCAATCAAAAGATACAGCTGTTTATGCCGCAAATTTTCGACGAGGAAGGAGGAGGAAGGGAATCAAAACCTACAGAGTACTTCCCGTGAACTCAGAATCTTGAAATTTGGTACGAATCAACGTTTTATAGCACAGATAAAGGAAAAATTGCGAAAATATAAATTTTCAGTTACATCATATAATAAAAATATTTTTAATAATTTTAAACTCATATACCTACGGATTTGTTCGGAACCCTCGGTGCGCGAGTCCGACTCGCACTTGGCCGGTTTTTTAAATTAACATCGATTTTTATGAGTAAATTATACCAGTTCAAAGTACATTAAAGACTCTGACGATTGCTTGTAGAATGTAATATAAATCAGTAAAACGCTGACCTCTATATATACAAGTACGCTGGACTGGCTATACCACTCAAAGTGAGTACGTTGTGTTACAGTATTTTGAATTTTTTAACTATAAAATGAAAGTATTTTATGAGTTTTGATTATGTTTGATTTTAGTTATAGTATAATAAGAATTATTTTTAGTAATAATGACAGTGTGCGTATTATGTAAAACTCATTATCAAAAGGAAAGTGGGATAATATTCCACAAGTAAGTGAGAAGTGAAGTTCCACAAGTAATTAAAACTATTTGATAATATGGGTACTTAAAAATTTGTTACTGATCTTAATATCGTAACTACCAACATATTTCACCTTATATTACAGAGTTTTGATAAACAATAAAATTCAATAGGGTTTTCGAGTTCCTTGTCTATAATACTTATTTGATGTTCTTTTCTACCCATATCTGTTAACAACCAAATTCGCCGACAACTGATAATTATCCAATGTTGATTAATTAACAGGTTTCCAACTGAACCTAGTCTAAAATTATGGCTAAAAAGCACAAAAGTTGTGAATTGGCGTCCGAAACAAAATGATTATCTTTGTTCTAAACACTTCAGACGACTGTTTTATTGGACATGAGAAACGCACCTTTTTGAAAAAGTGCAGTATACCCACAATATTTTCTGGTGGTACCAGTACCTGTAAGTATAAAATTAATTATTACTTCGAATGATTTTTATTTCTTCTTTCCTTATTTTCCCCTAGATTCAAGGCCATAGCCAAGTATAGAAAGGTCGCCTGTTGATGACTTTGGGTTTACAAGACGTAAATTTGTTAAATCTGTTTAAATATCAGCAATTAATTATATCAAGGGAATAAATTTATATTGGAACTGCAAAGTGGACTTGATAACCCATGGTAAATGTAGAGCGTCAGAGTCATCATTCACGTGGCTGGCCCAAGGTTGGCAATCTGAGTGAGCTTATCGAGCCCTTGGATGTGTGTTAGTGGGGTGCGGTTAGAGGAGAGTCCTCTCTCTATATCGCTGCAGCCAAGGTGGAGTCGCAAGGGAAGAGGGTTGTTGGTATACGCGATACGCCACTCGACTATCCTCCGCGACTTTGGTGGGGTTGAACCACTTGGTGCTTCATAGTGTTCGTTTTTTCGTAGCTTCATAGCCTCCACTTATCGGGCTCGGGGAATCAGTTGTGCAGGTGGAGTAAGATGCCGCTGAGGGCATTGCGCCTTGTGCTTCTGGTGTGCCTTATCTGAGAAGGAAAAAGAGGAGAAGTCCTGAACTAAGGAGGGGTCCTCGCTAGTGGGGCTGCGGATATGTTTGAAAGCATTTCCGTGGTCAATGTGTGGCGAAGGTGGAATACCATGGGGTTTTAGTAGGTGCGAGTCCGACATAATCCATTCTGCGAAGTGGGTATCCGTAGGCATTTCCTCATTTGAAACCCGGAATAAAATTCGTCCTGTAGTTACGAATAAAAACGTAGATAGATCAACGCAGCGTCGATCTTGGTTTTATATGAGGTATAAAGCTTGTGTCTAAGGCATTATTTTTAATTAATACATTTTTAGGTATTTAGGTATTAATTAATACATTTATTTATTTTATGACATTATATTAATATGGTCCATAAATAGAATGGACGTTACGGGTAGGCCTGGGTATAGAATTTTATCGATATATTTGTCACACTGTGTTAACCAGTCTTATCTCTATTATTAGTTCCGTGGACGTGCACTTCTGCTGTCAGCGCCAAAATGGCGAAAATCAAATCGCCTGGTTATGTCACGATGTATAGCAAATCCATATATAGAGGTCAGTGCAGTAAAATCATTAAAAAAGATGAAAATAACGTTGCACATTTTTTTATAGGATAGGATGACAAACGAGCACACAGTCCACCTGATGGTAAGTGGTTGCTGTGACCCATAGACATCTACATTTATCCTCAATAAAGAATCAAAAGGCAGATGAGTCGTCACCCGTGAGGACTAAGATTGAATGGCTCTTTTCCAGTAAAATGAGTCTCCGGGTCTCTGCACTCACCATACAAAACACAGCAGTGTCAAGCTTCCATTTTACGCTGGTATTCTATGAGAGCGTGGTCCTTCCCCGGTCCAGCCGACCCATTCGTGCTACAACTATACTACTAATATACCTGCAACATGACTCTACCACGTAAAAATATCACAGCATATCACCCATTTACCGCAAAATTTAATACTCTGAAAATTAGAATATAACCTACATAGTTTTATGTACGTTCTTATTTCATATCTAATCTTATTTATAAAATGTTAACCCTAGGATTTTATTTTGTATTGTAGAGGCAGTTTACATGCATAAGTTTCACAAGGATAAACATCGATACGAGCCCGCGGCCCTGAGCGCCGCAACTCACTGCTAAACCACTGCGCTACGGAGGCGCCTTGCTGTCAGTCTTTGTCTACATATTTATATTTTTTTTGTAAATTAAAACTACTGGATTACCCAGAAGTGGGATTAGCATATTGACTTATACGGGGTTATTTTTCAAAGTGTAGCCAAATTTTATTAATAAATAATTATACAGGGTGTCCCAGAATGTAACGATCAAATGAAAGGGGATTGTAGACCATGGAAGGACTGTTCCAAAAAAAAATTAAGTCCTATACCCAAGTTACGTGGTTGAAAAGATAAAGAATGATTTATAAATTATCCAGAAAATCAGCCTTTGCCTCAATATTTTTGATGCTGCAGCTGCATATGAAGACCGATTTAAATTTTTCTGTTTTTATATATAAATAATTATATAATTATTTGTATATAAAATTTACCGTTATTTCATTTTTGAAAATATGAGAAAATGGATATTCTACTTTTTTATTATCCCAAATTGAATGTGATTTATGGGCAACAATTAAGCATACGCGTACCTACTCCCCTGCATGCGACTCAATTCAAGACGTTTTCGCCGACTTACATTCGTGTAATAAAATAAAAATGTACGTGCGTAACAAAATAGAAGGCGTTAGATATGTATAAATGACAATCAGTTAAAATAATGCATTACCACGCATTCTAAATTTAAAAAAGGACAGAATGTTTAAGATTTTTAAATTCATTTTTCTTCACCATTCGCCTATATTACTTATTCTGAACCTTCCTGGCAATTTTCGCTGTATATTGTAAAATAACACTGTGTATTATTAGCGTGAGGAAAGGACCAGGGCGACCGCGCAACTAAATGGCACCAGTTTGCTAGCCTTAAAATGACAGTTAGGGTCAACGCGACTCAGTCAACAGTGGTTCGCGTGCAGGAGAAAGTGAGTATTTGCTTGTCCATAAATATGCCTAGTTGCGTGGTAAAAGGCTGCAAAAATTACGATGCAAACGTTAAAAATGAACATGGGATATAGTATCATCAGTAAATCATCATCATCATTACAGCCCTTCACAAGTCCACCGCTGAACATAGGCCTCCCCCAAGGAATATCACAAAGCACGGTCCCGAACCACCTGCATCCATTGACTTCTTGCATGTCTTAGCAGGTGATCACTCCATCTAGTGGAGGCTACGTCCTACACTTCGCCTGCCGGTACGAGGCTGCCGCTCGACAAACTCGACACACACGCACCTTTATTCCCCATCGGTTGTCGGTTCTTCGAGCTATATGGCCGGCCCATTGCCACTTCAGCTTACTAATCCGTTGGGCTGTGTCGGTTACTATGGTTCTACTGCGGATATCCTCGTTTTTAAGTGTTATCACGCAGAGAAACTCCGAACATAGCGTTCACTATAGCTCGCTGAGCGACCTTGAGCTTCTTCGTACGGCCAGCGGTGATCATCGGTAAATAACCTTTACTTTTGTTGCAATTAAATTATTATATTCAAGCAATAACTATTTTCACGAGGTTGCATCGTCGACCTACGCAACGCGGCACTCATGTAGTTCGTATGTGTTATGACAGATGGCGCTACTTGTGCTTGTATGAAGAAGGTATAAGTAAAATGTTTAGATGGGCGTATCCTTCCTTTTAAAATCACTAGGTTAACATCTAAAAATATTACCAAACCGACCTCTGGTAAATCTAATCGCAACTTTTTTGTAATAGTTTTCATAATGAAACAAGACGTGTCGATTGCTTGTCAACGAGGGTTAATAATTTTCTGCTCACCAGATATCGCTAGACACACTGAGGTAAAGTTTTTTCTTACACAAAAGTCGGTTTTTAATAAAAGTTTATCAATTTCTAGAGTATTATATTAATACACAAAACAATGCCTCAGTGGTTTGCTCTTAAATTTTTTGCACATTTTTAAATTTTTCTACTTTAATGAATATCTCTGGTTTGGTTTATTTATTTTTAATCTTATTAATATAAAATATAGTCAATAGTACAGAAAGAAACAATAACCTTTACATTTTCCGAACAAATTAACTTCCCCGCAATGAAATCTGTCAAATATTATACCTCACTTTCTAGTGGCGCCGCCCTGGTGGCAGAAAAAGTTGTGGATGCCCTCATTGTTTGAACCCACTTTAAAGTTAGTGTGCAAAAAATGCTGTTTCACTAAAGACTAAAATGAATGTTTAATGAAACAACAGTGAAAGATTTTAATTTAACAAATTCGGCCGTTCATGGTAATTAACATTAAAAGACAATTTTTATGTAATTTATTATATTTTAATTTCATCATGACTATATTTTTAATTGTAAAAAAATAATGTAATCAACACAATCATAACGTACACAAGTATACGTACTAGAACAGAGAATTCAAATAAAATTATTGAGTTTTATAGGAAAATAAAGTTAGTAAATATAGGACTTTCGTGGCATCCCTACCACAGCAGTATATTTTACATAAAAATGCTACTCTGTGTCAGATTAACTATTTTAAGCTACAAAACCTATGTTAAACTTAAGCGAGATTTATAATTATGGTTTTAAATTTTGAATACTCTAAACAATGAAGAATATTTTTGTAATTTTCACTTTATAACATTTTAATCAATGATTAACTAATGTATACGATACAAAAACAATATCAAAGTGCTTGTATTGTCTATATATGAAAAAAATATTGTATTATGATATCATAAAATCAAGCATTTGAAGATCTATGCTATCGTCTTAAACTATAAGCGATTAGTGATTGTATCAGTCTTATTTATATTATATTATATTATTATAATAACGAAAATATTTGGCCGACGGAAACAAAATGAAATAGATAAGGAAAATTAAATTGGGTTTATATTTATAAGAAAAGACTTACAGGTATTTGTTAAAAAGTAGAAAATCCAGCTTAAATAAAACATCGGCCTTGTGAGCAACTTGCTGCTACTCCACAAAGAGTGAAAAATATTATTTATACTACTGTGAATTTAATAGAGTCCAAAGAACCAAGTGTTGTAACTGCCGTTACGGTTTCTAGTCTTCGGTAAAGCAGAAATTGAAGGTAGACGATGCTAATAAGGTTACTTCTACTAGTTCACAGAGAACATTTGCTGTTCTTTCTCATTGACATAGTTTCAGTTACAATAAATTCTATTCACTCTTGAATTTATTGTATATTGAATATTACCACTAAACTTAAATTTATTACAATAGATCTTACTATCTATAACACTACAAAATAAGCAACAAAAACATAAATCAATGCGTTAGATGACAAAAAAGGTTTTATCAAAAATAAATACTTGCAATACATTTTAAGTTAGTTCAGTTTAAACTTTGGTCTTCTAGAATTGCTGCAAAAAACCTGACTGATATAAATGTCTTAGGTCAATTCTATATAGAACATTATATACAGAAACACAAATCCATTGCAAAAATGATATTATTCGTTCATCAAAACGCTTTAACGTTACGACGGCGTATGGCAGTTCGGATTTTCAGTTCATCCGCGTCATTCGTTCGCATTTTTATCGAGTAGAACCGTTAGGACCATTTAGGAAATTGGCTGCGTCACCAAGCTCATAATTTTCAATGGAGTATTGGGAAATATGCAGGCGTGATGGCGGGCAAATGGTTACCACATCTAGGGAAATTAGGAGGCACCGGCGGTAAATCCCGCTGCGTACCGATATGTAATATCAGATTCATTCCGATAACTATATGAAAAATGAAGTGGCAGTGGAACAACCAGTAGCCTGAAAGAAAAAAAAATAGTTATGTTAAATAGTGTGCCGATTTTATCAAATAATGCGCTTGAATGTTAATTTTTTATTAACGAAGAAAAATAAGACGGGGGCTATGACAATAATAGCGCCTGGGTTCATAATTATGAGCTTGATTCTAAGCAAAATTTGATGCAATTGCTCAAAAAGTTATTCTACCCTCAAGAAGTTCATAGTCTCTTAATCGCCCGGGAAACTTTTGGGCCGGCTCGAACCGGGGTGGTACCACGACCTCTCAGAATACCAGCGTGAAGTAGAGGTTTACCTCTGCGTTTCGCTTGGTGAGTGCAGGTGGCCGGAGGCCCTTTTTACTGGAAATGAGGCATTCCATCTTAGTCCTCACGGGTGACAACGCATCTGCATTTTGATTCGCAAACGAGGATAGATGTAGATGTCTATGGGCCGCAGCAACCACTTACCATCAGGTGGATTTGTGCACTATACAGTAACTCTGGTTTTCATACTATTAATTACCCTAATGCTGATCACAAAGGTTAGAGGTTCTATACCAGTTTATTCTGAAAATAGCTGCGTGGCTCAGTTTGAAGAGTATCAGAGACTCATGAGTAGTTGGTTAAGCACTTAAATTTTACAGAATTGTTATATTTGTACAACCAATAAGACTGTTTTCATGCCGGGATTCAATTGTTTTGTAAATTTGCAATATTTTTTTTATTAATTTTTAGAGACTACATATATTTTTTATTATTAATTGTTAATGGTTATGCCAGTTCCGTCGTAAACTAATTTTAATACAATGCAAGAACGATACTAACCACTACGATAAAAAACAACTACTTTAAAAAAATTATCATAGAATTAAAAACACATTTTAATTTTATTAAAAACCATGTTAGCTTCAACAGAAAATGTTATTTTCGCCAAGCTTTTAATTTTTAAATACCTATGTCACACAATATTCATATTTTACAGTTGATAATTATCATCTCTGCTTATCTCTGATATTCAGCTTATCTTTGAGAAGCAAATGTTGAACATTCTCGAGTTTATCGCAACTTCCCCAATTAGGAGGTAAAACTACTTTCATCAGTTACTGTAATTAATGATCCCTTTTACTTTATCATGTAAGATCCGTATCGATAAAAACGCAAGAAGAGATAAGCGAATATATTTGTGTGATTTTTTTTCCTGGGCACCAGCGTCTTCTTAACAACGTCTAGAAATAAAAAAACTGCGGTTGGCAACCCGCAACCGAATCTATGATGGAGACCTATGTTCAGCAGTGGTCTTTAATAGGCTGTAATGGTAACGGCAACCTGGAAAATAAGAAGGTTATTGAATGATAGCAGCACGTTAAAATACCTGGATTATCAGCTTTCAGTCTTAAAATAACATAGCCATTGTTTGGCACAGCCACTGTGTCTTTAAATGGAGGAAGATTGTACTGTCTTTTCAACAAGCCCTTTCTGTCCAAATCTAGTGCATGTTTTAGGTTGATCTTCTTAATATTTTTGTCAGGCGATCGTCCCATACCGATAACGTTGTATGGTGTACCGTGTAGATGAAATGGATGAGAAAGGTTTGGCGATTGCACTGTAAAAAATAAAAGGAATACTTAAACAAAAGTTGTTTTAAAAATAAAGAGCATCGGCATCTGTGACATCCTGTGTCTGTTGCGTTTTTTTTTTGGATGCTAATAAAAGAGAAACTAGCACTTAATCCACCTGATGGTAGCTTGATGATGCCATTATAAAAACGTATGGCTATCTTTGATTAAGAAACGAAATGCATCAATCGATGAAGAATTTAATATATGATAGGATTATTTTTGTCTTGACACTTGTGTGAGATCTTACACTAAAGAAGGTCTGAAGGATAAAGAGAGCGAATATATTGACAGGCTGTGAGGTATTTCATATGAGCCCTCAGTGGTGGTAACGTATAGCCTTCTTTGTATGAAGTTCCTTCCATGGATTGCAATAACCTTAGGTAGAATGTAAGTATGTTTCTCATTACAGTTATTTTTTAAACCAAGCCGACCTATTCTTACACCTACTCAAGCAGCCATTTTTTTTGCGATTTGCTATATTGAGCACTAAAAGCTGGTGTAATTAATAGCTATCACCATGATAGAAGACAAATGGTAATTGATACTCGCAGCATTATAATATTGCGTATAATAATAATAGCACATAGAATAGTTATAATAATAGCACATAGAATAGTTATAATAATAGCACATAGAATAGTTGTAATAATAGCACATAGAATAGTTATAATAATAGCACATAGAATAGTTGTAATAATAGCACATAGAATAGTTATAATAATAGCACATAGAATAGTTATAATAATAGCACATAGAATAGTTATAATAATAGCACATAGAATAATTATAATAATAGCATATAGAATAGTTACACTATCGTATTAGGATTACCTGTAAATATAATTGTAAGTGTTGAAATAAATAAATATTACTGCTGACTTATTTTTTACTGAAAATGTGTATTTATAATACAAAATATTATAATATTATTTATGTGTTATGTACATGTTATTGGTTTTTTTTTATAGGATAAGGGTGACAAACGAGCACACAGTCCACCTGATGGTAAGTGGTTGCTGCGGCCCATAGACATCTACATCTATCCTCGATTACAAATCAAAATGTAGATGCGTTGTCACCCGTGAGGACTAAGATGGAATGCCTCATTTCCAGGAAAAAGGGCCTCCGGCCACCTGCACTCACCAAGCGAAACGCAGAAGTAAACCTCTACTTCACGCTGGTTTTCTGTGAGGTCGTGGTACCACCCCGGTTCGAGCCGGCCCATCTGTGCGACAGCAAAAGCTGCCGCGTGGCTCTACCACTGTTTAAATATATATGGTAGGTATATATTATCATACATTTTTAAAGTACATATACATATATTTTAAAGTAAAATTTCGTAAGTATACTAATACTAGGTGGTAGGACTTTTTTTTTAAATACTAGCAATGCTATTCACTTTAATAACATTACCAATCCTGGTAAGTTTAAAATGCTTGTGTTAGGAGTAGTTCACGAGAGTAGTCGAATGGCGGATAATAACAGACAACCTTTCGAGTTCACGGTCTGCTCCCAGCCATTAAGCCACTATTGCTTAAGGACTTTTATTATGAGAAGTTTGACGGTCGTTACACTATTCTCCCTTGTTTCTGCCGCCAAAGAGACAGCAATATAAGGGGAGGACTATTTTCAACAGTGGTCTTAGATAGGCTGTAATGAAAGAATAAAGGAAAAAGTAAAAGTAAAGTTAAAGCCTATATACGTCCCACCGCTAGGCACAGGCCTCCTCTTCATTTCTGAGACCGTTTTAGGGCAAGGAAATGCCAGCCGCGCTGCCCCAATACGTGATGGCGAACTTCACATTTCTTCGAAGTAGTTTTTTTCCCTTATTACTCACACATGCAGGTTTCCCCACGATGGTTTCCTACACCGCCAAGCACGCGATAAAAAAGCACTTAAAACTGCAACTAACAAATTCATTGGTGCCGGCGGGAATTGAATCCGGGTCTTCATTCAATCTTTAAAATAATTTTTAAACTAAAATCACACTTACCCTCATCAACTAAAACGATTTCAACAATGGAGTTAAGCGGCACGTCAATCATATGCGTGCAGCGACAGTCGACGGGACAGTTTGCGGGCCTGTTGTCGCCGTTGCAGAAGAGTTCAGGTGGGAGTTCGTGCATCTGTGATAGCGGCGGCGCGGGAGGGGCGGTATAGGAAATCTCATCCACTAAGCTCAATACGTGATCGCCACCGAAACCGCCAACTGCAACATACTTGTCGTTTATGTATTTAAAAAAAAAACTTTATCGTCTTTTTCTATACTATTTTATAACCTTAAAAAATTCTCAGCCAGTGCTTGTTGCTGGTGATGACTTAATATCTAGGCGTGCTCTGTATGAAGAAGCTCAAAGCCAATTAGCGAGGTATGAAGATGGGTATGCACAATTCTTCTGAACGATACAGCATACCCAAATTACAGTCTGTGTTCACATGGACCTCTCTGTAACTTGCCTCGAAACGGGATATTTGATTTAGTGTCTACGGTCGGTAGGCGGGTTGGTGACCGCAGTTTTTTTATTACTTTGAGCTGTTATCATCAAAATGCTGCTGCCAACCTGTTTCAGTTTCCCTCGGTCGCCTCTTAAGACTCCCATGAAATGATATGGGGTTGACTACGTTGGTCGAGTGGACGTAAGCGCAACTGCTGATCATGATAATCAGTAATTGGGTTTCTCTGTCAGGAAGTTCTCAGTAGCCGGGAGTCAGGAACTTCGCGGTGTTACACCCTATTGCCGCGGAAGCACATAAAGTCATTAACCTTTCTGATCTCTCTACAGTCGTGTCGGATTGTTGTTCTATCGAACTACGAGAGTGAGGGAATAGAGAGACCTATTTTTTAAAGCCCTTGTCTTGTGCAGTTGACTAGTTTCCGTTTAGACTGGCTGCCGTGACGGAAATTCGGTATGGAGGTAATTATTTATATTATATCGGGTACTGGATGCTTTCTGTCGCTACTACACGGCATATTTCAATGGATCAGTAGCGGAAATGATATTGATTCAGTTATATATGTAGCTCGATGAACATAGAACCGATGGGGATTAAACGTTCTAAAGTGGTGGCCTCATATTAACAAATGTAATACGAGGCGATTCTCAGTGATGTAGCTAGAATTACGAATTCTAGATTATTGGCTCTGCACTAACTAAATCTTAACCTGGTAGAGCCACGCTGCAGCCATTTTATGGTTGCAACACGAATGGGTTATCTCAACCGGGGAAGGCCCATGCTGTCACAATCCCACCGTGAAATAGCAGCTTAATACTGCTGTGTTTCGTATGGTGAGTGTAGAGACTCTTTTTACTAGTAAGGAAGTATTCTAGTTCTCTAGTACATTTTCCAGTGATCCTTAATGTAGGTAGTAGGTATTTATGCGTCTTACCACATACACTTACCATCAGGTGGATTGTGGGCTCATTTATTATCCTTATTCTATATGAACAAACACTAATATGCCTATCGTTTACCCAGGGTAGTGAGAATAAACAAATATTCCAAGTTCCCAAAAGGTACTCTTTTTAATTCCAGCAGTGGACCTAAAGTTATTATTTTCAAGAGGGGTTATTTAATATTTAAATAATACTAGAAATTCAAGTTTTATCTCCAATGTTAATGCACTTACATTTTAAACTTAACCGTGTGACCAAAAGTGAAGAAAAGACATTACAAAATTATTATGCATTGTAATGTGAATTCTGTATTGTTAAGGCTTTTAATATACAATCATTTCACGTGAACTACCACCCGGAATGATTATTTGTTGGCCACAAATACGACACTACGTCACGGGTGGGATTCGAACCCCAGGAATCGCATCTGGCTTAGCAACTACGCTACAGATCCGACGATTAGAAACAGTCCTTGAAGTGGGACATAATATTTTTTATTTATTTACTATTTTTCAAAATATTTTTTCCCGTAGGTGTCGTAAGAGGCAACAGAAGGGAGCTGGAATATGAGATGTGGACAACAGCATCTTCTTGAAAACGCCTAATTAACGCTGGGGTGCCACGCGAAGCCAATTGTAAAACTGCTAGTGTGGATCGAACCCGGGTTGCACGCGGACTGTCAAACTTACAGCAAGCGATTAGCCGCTGAGCTGTCACGGTTTACATGGAAGTAAAAAAATATTACTTTTATTTTTGAAATCAGTTATTCTGCCATATCTTTGCAGGTGTTTTTTCACGTAAAATAGAGGTAAAATAGTTACCTAAGTAATTTTTGTATGTATTTTCCTTAAAAAGATCTTTCGGCGTGTAGAAGTGAAAACGGAATGGCAGGAATATTTTTACGTCTGGTCTCTCTTGAAGTATTGCCTTGTCCACGGGTTTTGCCGATTTTAAATTACTGACGCACACTGCATCATTTCGTGGTACATCGCAAACTGCATCTAGAGGATTTAATACCTACAAAAATATGTCAATTAATTAATCGTGTACATATTATGGAAGAATTAATGCATAATAGAAGCAATAAAATTGAAATTAATACAAATAGTGTACCGTACCTTTCCATTCTACACTGATATAGGTTAAGTAAGTGTATCGTGGGAAATGTGACATTATTTTTCATCTAAAAATAAAGTGGTTATAAAAAACAAACACCGTTTAGTATTTACATAAGACAGGGATTTTGTTTCATATTTACATTGCACGTTGTTAACATTAGTAAGTGTAACAATCAAATAATCAATAAACTTATTTATAAAGGACTAAAATGAAAATATATTATATTTTGTAAAATTTATTAAAGTGGTTTAAAATTTACAAATTTCTTAAAATATTAGTGATAAATACATATTGCCTGCTAACGCATGACAATCACAGAAATATTTTTATTTAATTTGTAAAGAATTTGCCTCTTCAGGTAAACTCTGTATGATTTCTTATTATTAAACTACCACGTCTGCTCTTCTGGAAATTATTTAAATTACGTTATAAAATACACAGGATTTTCTTATGGTTACGGTAACTGGAAATGGTAACATTTTTTGTATAATGTCTTTCTTCACTTTCTAAATAAACATATGGTTAGTTTTCATTGCCGGGGGGTAGAAGGGCATGTTTTAAGCTATTTGTTCATATTGTGTATTTACAAGTATTGCACATTTCGCATATTTACAATTCCTTAATTTTGTGTGGATTGCGATGTTAGTCAATGGTAGAACATCTTATAATTCTAAATACGTCTATATAAATTTTATACATATACACGTAATAAATATCCTTGGTGAAGAAAAAATGGCAAGTCGTTAGTTACAGTACAAACAAATTCGTATAAAATAGATAAAAAAGAAACCCGTGGGCGAAGAATACGTTGTACATTAATTATTGAGCCTCGAACTATACAATATTTTAGGCGACACATCAAAATAATCAGAAAAGTATCACCAAATATGGCATATTATAAAACTGTGATTCACTCAAAAAAGTATCACTGTCTTTTAAATAAAAATCACAAACCATCATGAACTCCTGTTGAAACATTCGAATAAAAAACACAAATGGTAGAGTCGAGCACTTCGAATCTACCTGACACACCACACAAAACAATCATAAAGTTACACTTAGTTAACACAAATATAATTCAACTGCTGAACCAATTCTTTGATGTACGAAAACTGTAATTATTACTAGGAACCGCTTTAATTGATAGGAGGAAGGTGGTCTCCACATGTCGGGAAGTTGGGAGGTACAGGAGGCAGGTCGGCTTGGGTGCCAACTTGTAGCACGACATTCATGCCGATAACGATGTGGAAGAGAAAGTGGCAATGGAGGAGCCAAAAACCAGGATTGTTAGCCCTAAATCGTAAGATAACGTAGCCATTATTGGGAACGGCAAGGGTGTCTTTCGCTGGCGGCAAATCTCCTTGTTTCAAGTGACGTTGGAGTAATCCTCGTCGGTCGAGGTCGAGGGCGTGTTTCAAGTTAATTTTCTTGACGTTCTGGTCGGGCGACCGTCCAATACCAATCACGTTGTAGGAGTAACCGTGCAAGTGGAACGGATGGGACAAATTCACAATTTGAACTGTAAAAGTTAAAAATGTAAAATTAAAATAAAGTCAGATTCATATTATAACAGCCAAGATTAAAAGCGATTTGTATATAGAGTGGTGCAAAATACCTTCGTCTACTAGTACAATTTCTACAACTGCGTTAAGCGGTATGTCAACCTTGTGAGTACACATGCAATTTTGTCCGCAATCAGCTGGCCTGTTGTCGCCATTGCAGAATTGTTCAGGATTAATATCATCATATTGACTTAGAAGAGGGGCCGGTGGGGACATATACGATATTTCGTCTATTAAACTAATAACGTGATCTCCTTGCGGTGCCACTGTAAGCAATATATTAAGTTATTGTCGACGCATTTATTTAAAATAAAAATTTCAAACCAATTATAATATACAGGTTTATTCTCACCTAAAAATCGATTATAAGTATTCGGTTGGAACAACATCTCTGGTCTATAAACATAGAATCGGAATGGTAAGAAAATCTTTACGTCAGGTCTATCCTGGAGTATTGCAGGGTCGATATGCTTGGCGTTTTTCAGTTGACTGACGCAAATGGCGTCGGTTCTGGGTATATTACATCTTGCGTCCAATGGGTTCATAACCTGTATAGTTAGTGAGGAGGAAGAACGTGCAATTATTAATTTTACGTGCAAACTACTCTACTTCAATACCTAACTACTTTTATTATTATTTATAAATACTACCAAAGTCTGTTCATTGGGATTGAAGGAAGGAGTAAATAAACCTTGTAAATTTTTAATCATACTTTTGTTCCGTTTTATTATGTTTAGCAAAAAGTAGTTTTGAATGATTTATTTCTTATGTTACCGTATTAAAATTGCACATGTTTAATAAAACAGAACATTCGTGGTGCAAATGCGGAAATTTGTTGTAAAGAGGTGCAATATAATCATTATGATAGGCTACTACTAAAACATTACTGATTCCACAACAGTTTTCTTATGATATTTACAATTCATTGCTACTGTTGACTACTTTATACAATTAACTAAAGTGTCCAGTTTATTTTGAATACCATTTTTGCATTCAAAAAGTTTTTGTTAATGTTTTTGTCAGGATGTATACATGCAATCAACTTCTGCATAATAGATTTAATTCGGTTCAAGTTGTCGTACTAGCTCTTAGAAGCTAGTGTGCAATATCCGCCGATTATTATTTAATGACACTAGTAGATACCACACTATTAAATTCGTATAATTGTGAACACGAAATTTAAACTTCTTGTACTTATTTTGAATGTTGACAGCAAATACTTGCAAAATTTAATAATATTTCTAACGTATTTACAATTTTCTTTTAGGAATTATAATAGTACATATAAATATAAGTTTGTAATAGTATAATACATACCACTCCTTGTGGGAGTCCCACATCATACGTAGGTGCTGGCGTGGAAGGTTGATATGGACCCCTAGCATACCGGAGTATTCCTAATTGTTGTGCTCGCTTTACGCCACATTCTCCAAGACCTCGTACTTGGATCCAGTACGCGCCAGGGTTATTATCTGCGACTATGATAAAGTCGTATCGTTCACCTGAAAGCGTCGAGTAAAACCAGCGTCAAGAACGAGTTTTAAAATGAATGTTGAACGGAATGAATGACGAAAGTAATGCAGCCCGATTATACAGTAACTTCAGTTTAGTTCTGGTATCAATTTACTAATACATGTTACAACATCATATAGGCGTGCCTGTTTATAATTCAGTATTATCGTTAAATCATCGTTGATTGTACAGCGATAACGGTGTTAAGTGAAAACAGCGTAATTACTAAGGCCGTTATGAGAGGTTTTTATTTTTGTTTGAGTAAGAACAATTTATTCAGGTAGAATCATTAATTACAGGTCCGTTCAAAACTTAGTAGATTTTAAGGGCCGACATAAATTACGTCATTAAGCAGGAAATATTAGTTCATAGAAAAATATTGTCAGTGTTTAATTGAATAAAATTATATATATATATATATATATATATATATATATATATATATATATATATATATATATATTATGTTGTCATGATATAATTCACTTTTTCTTTTACGATATGTGAAACAGTACGCGAGCAATCCGGATTCGATCCCCGCCGGCACCAATGAAATTGTTAATTGCAATTTTAAGTGCTGATTTACCACGTGTTCGGCAGTGAAGGGTAATATCGTGAGGAAACCTGCATGTTTGAGAAATAAGAAACAAAATTCGAAGGCATGTGAAGTTCGCCAACACGCATTGGGGCAGCCCGGCGGACATTTCATGCCCTAAAACCCTCTCAGAAATGAGAGGAGGCCTGTGCCCAGCAGTGGTAAGTAGATATAGGCTGCCCCTTTTTTACGGTACGTACTATCAATATCAGTGATGCCTTTACTTGTTGGCCAGTACAGTGAGTGGACACATTTTGAAATATTACTTCCCTCTATAACTTATTTATTGCGTTTTTTAGTATGACTGGGTCTGTGAATTGGATAACACTGATTTATTATTATGTTATGATAAAGTAGTTGTTATGTATTTTACGTACCAGAGAAAGATATAATAGTGTTGACTTGTACCGGTTGCACGGGTTCCCCATCTGTCGCAATAACTGTCAGGTTATGGCCTTCGATTGTAAGCTGAGCTGGACAAACTGAAGCAAAAGCGTTGATCATCCTAAACCTGTATCTCCTTCCCGGAGTAATAGTGAAAACTTCTAACGGTGTGTTTGTCATGAAACCAGTGTTGGGATCTCTAAACTGTCCTTTGCCGTTAATCAATACTGATTCAGGATCTTGACCGGTGTTGACGGCAAGCCGACCCGGATATCTTTCGGCAGCATCTTCATGAAGCCAGTCGCTGAGTAACATGACATGTGTAGTCAAATCATAGTCGTAAAGGTGACTGTTGGGATCTTTGGATGGAGGTTGACGTACAACAATGCTTCCATATAAACCGTCTAGTTTCTGAAGACCAGTATGTGCATGCCAAAAGTGAGTACCTGCGTTACCTTGCCATTGATATCTGTGAAATAATAAGTGTTAAATTTAATTATATAATAAATTTTGTACAAAAGACTTCAATATGATTATAATTTATGGTTGATTTTTGAAAAGTCCTCGACCGATTTCGATAAAATTTAAATAGGACCAACTGCGAAGTATAGCCTTTGAAACAAAAGAATAATTTTTCAGATCGGTTCAGGCGTTTTCGAGTAATCGGTGAACATACATAAAGAAAAGATTCCGACGAAATGAGAACCTCCTCCTTTTTTGAAGTCTTTTGAAAGTCATTATAAATATGTATGTAGTGTACGTAAGTGGTAAAAGTAAAAAATTACTTTCAATAAGAATTACACGTCTAATCATCTATATTGAATTACAATATTCTACTCTATTGTATTCTATAAATAATAAGACTGGTGTTGTGTTGTGTTATTACTCTTTATCCAAAACAAAGTTATCTATTAGTTCTTTGTTTTTAAAATTAGATATACGTAGGTGTCGATATAATTATGTACCTGAATGTATTTCCTTGTTGAATAGGACATTGCGTTACGAATGGTACTCCATCATAATATTGGGATCCCCTTTGCCAGATACCGTGCCAGTGAATGGTCACTTCCATACCTTCCATATGATTCTCAACATCAATTACCACTTTGTCATTTTCACATACTTGAATGGATGGTCCAGGAATCATTCTGTTTGCTGTAAGGATACCTCGCTCCACACCATCGGCCAACACACATTGACAGTGCGACCAGACTACGTTGGTGGCATTAGGTGTGCAAACTTGGCAAGCCCTGTAATAAAATAATTTTAATCATAAAAACTATATTAAAAATGTAATTCAAATGTTTCAGCTATTACAATGACAATCATGCCATAAAACTGTGTCGATGACGTATTGTTACCACACAGTTTCATTACGAGTACCCTATGCTTGTGCAACGAAACGTGAATTTTTGCATAAGCTCTGTCGACATTACTTATCAATTAGAAATGGACTCAATTGAGTTGGAGAAGCAGTATTAGACATACGTTTGTCAATGAATGAAGCTAACTGTGAAACAAATGAAACGAACGTTAATTTGATTTCTAAAAAACGATAGAACTCATTTAGTTATGACATTCCCACGATTGTCACTATTAAAATTATTTTTACCGTGAGTTTGTACTGGTAAGTAATATTAACACAGATCTTTTTGAAATTAATTATGATTTATTTACTAGGTATTGATACGAAAATTACAAATTGAGGTAGCGGAATGAGATCATTTTCTTTTCCTATATCCCTCCGTATCACCTTATTTTGTCATGTGGGCGAATAGATTGTGATAGAACAACATGGAGACAAATTGCCTCGACCGAAGATGGGGAGCGGCTTCAAAGATGTTAAACGTCTGATACTGCGTGTGTTAATTCGCTGCTAAACGTAACAACTACGCTCAACTCTCCGTACAATGTGAGAGGCATTTGATTTATTGCATTGATTCCTATTTTCTAGACGTGGACATTTACAAAATGTTAAAGAAGAATACGAGAAAACAAACAATATGTTAGATACTTACGCGCCCAAAACAGTGTACAGCTCAAGAGTGAAATGGTAGTAGCATATTCTCGGTGGCTCTCCCTCTCTGCAAGCTCGCGCACATTCATCAGGAGCGGACAATGCTGGATTCCTTCTCAGCTCAGCAGTTGCACTGCTGGTGAAATCCAAGTGCTTGAATGACGTTTTTCCATTCGTGTTCTTAGAAAGCGGTGGTAGCGGATTATTGCGAAAACTGCCACTAAGCGGACCGCTGCCACTTGTTTGAACGAAAGGGTTAGATGACGCTCCGACTGTATTAGCAATGTTTCCAAAGGAATATCCGTCATTTACCGATGGATGTGTCTGAACGATACCATGCGTTGAAGAATATGCGCTATTGCTGGTCTCATGGAAGGGCGTCGCTGTGCCTGCTTGCCACCATGACGCTGATGTTGACTGATCGTCTGGGACGTTACCTGCTTCTGTAAAAGAAAAATACCGTTTTTTAATATAAGTATTCTGAGAAAGATAATCTTTTTGGTGAGATATATATTATAAAAAGATTACTACTATAAGTAGACCGTTGACTTTCTTTTATAGAATAATAGTGACAAGCGAGCACACAGTCCATCTGATGGTAAGTGGTTGCTGTGGCCCATAGACTTCTACGTCTATCCTTGTTTTCGAATCAAAATGCAGATGTGTTGTCAGCCGTGAGGCCTAAGATGAATGCTTCTTTACCAGTAAAAATGGTATCCGGGCCTCTATACATACCAAACGAAGCACAGCAGCGTTAAGCTAGTATTTTACGCTGGTATTCTGTGAGAGCGTGGTCCTTCCCCGGTCGAGCCGACCCATTCGTTCTACAACTTTACTATAATATAGTTGCAGCATGGCTCTACCACGTAAAAATATTATAGCAGTGTAATTGAATAATTCCTGAAAATTTGTGCTTTATTATTAATTTTTAATGTTTTAGCTTTATTAAAAATAATTTTTATTCTTCAAACTTCACGTGCTAGGATTTTCTCCTGTATTATGGAAGCAGTTTACATACATAAAGTGCACGAGGGACAAACAACCAGACCCGAAACAATCATTTCTTCCGTGCGGGATTCGATACTTTTGTGCCTTTCAAATATTTGTTCGATGCGGGATTTGAACCTGCGGCCTTTAACGTCGTAACTCATTGCTCAGCCACTGCGCCACGGGGCCGTCCGATATGTTTAAATTGTTATTTAAAGTCTGGAATACTGGTTATCTTAAGGGGTTGTTATTTAAATTATAAATACGCAATTGCTATCAAAATTATATTTTGTAATAATGTTAGTTTAGGACTAGTTATGTCTGTTCCAATATTACAAGGACTTTCCTCGAGTGCCGCTTAACTGTGTCAATTTATTCACTGATTTCAAATAGAAGTTTATGTTTAGTGGAACATTTTCCAGTGATACAATCTATTCATTGTACAATTTCAACATTATTGCTTACCTGTGGCCCTGTTCGCAGTTGTTTTTAGTTAGGTATAAGCGCATTTGATCTTATTTAGGTTTTATGGCCCTGAAAAACTGTTGTAGCTTTTTCTTCCTAATATTTGAACATCAACGTTGCTTAGTTAGACATTACATAGAATTTTTTGGTATATGTAAATGTTACAACTGTAGGCTAATATTTTAAAATATAATTTTTAATTGGATTGTGTAATATGTATATACTAATACTAAATTGAATAATGTGTGTTTATAAATTTTAAGGATTTTGTTAGGAAATATAACATAGCAAGTATATTATTTAAGGATGCTGTGTAACACGACATAAGAATATTTAATACTCCATAATATCATTTTATGGGTGTCGAAAGAACACAAGAAGACAACACAGGGAAGCTGAAACAGGACCGAAGCGGCATCTTTCTGATAATAGCCGAATAACTTATATAACTTAAATGTCGATATTGACAAGGTGATTTCTAAAGAAACAATTTATCAGAAATAGTTCGCGTTTGGAGTTTTTGTATAATCAATGCATAGTGGCAACTTTCGCTGCAGATCGGAACGATTGTTGCACGAGCTATTACGTGTAGGCGTGGATAATTACGGATCCAGTAAATTCATCGGAGCTTTAAATACAAATTACCTCAATCATGATGGCACGGTTAGTATAACTGATGTATCGCGATGCACGAAAGAATGGCATGCTTTGATGTAATTAATTTCAACAACTCAATTAAAAAAAAGATGCAACAGCCTTATTTCTTGATTATTAATAGATTCCTTCATTCCATATTTATTACATAGCTATAAAGTAACAGTCTATATATGTTCTAATGCTGTGCACAGGCTCGTTTTCTTTGCTGCAAAATTTTTGCGGAGTATATAGAGTTCGTGCCGCTCGAGAATGATGAAGTCGAAACGTTTCTGCTCAAAAGGTTTCCTAATGATGTTTTCATTGATTTCTGAGCACATTGTACATTAGTACTTTTAATTGCCGTGTGGTGTGTAGTGAGAGATTCCACCATCACGTCCTTAGGATATCTTAAGAGGCGACTGTCAGAAAAATGTATTGGCTTCAGCAGTAAAAGAGTGAGACGTTTGCTAATTCCACCATCAATTCGCCCGCCAAGCGTGACGTGAGATGATCATATCCATTAGTAAACGAAAGCAAACAGATATACTATAAAAATTAAATTACATGAAATAAAAAAAATATATTAAATAAAAACTTACGCGTAAAAAATAAACTGTGAAACTAGTGGCTATAAGACAGACATTTCAAATGTTTCCCTTAGTTATTTAATATATATTATCCTATATTAGTATATATTTATAAGTTGATAGCCTCTAAATGTATACATTAAAGTATTGGATATTTATTATTCAATGTAACTGTAATTTCACATTTCCCACGTTTGACTTCGTGATAAAATTAGGTTAAAATGTGTAAAAGAAATTTCTGACGATGATGAAACGTTTAATGTCTATCTGATTGATATTGCGATATCTTTCGATTATTGAATTAGAAGTCAAAGTGCAAAAGAAGTTTTCAATAGACAATTGGAGTACCTTCCTAAATCCAAAGTAATTTAGCTTTAGAGAGAGAGAGAGCTTTAGCTTTGGAGAGATTCAATGTTCTTTTACTTTTTATAAGCCAGTGCACCACTACAATCCCACCAATGTTGGTTAGTGGTGATTAAGCCCTATATGGTAAGTCATATTATTTTAGCGTAACAAAAGCTTATTTACCTTAAAATCATTTCACTCATTTGCTGCATGCATTACGAAAAACGAAGCGGGAAAATGTATAAAATATTGACAGTAAAAGTCAGGCGGTCTGACTGCGGTGAAGCTACGGGTTTGAATCCCACCTGGAACAAGTCATCTCATCTTTTTAGCCGACGTCGAAAAAGGAGGAGATTTTCAATTAATTTGTATTATAATATATATATATATATATATATATATATATATATATATATATATATATATATATATATATATATATATATTATATATATATAATGTATAATATGTATATGTTACGATATCTTCGCAAGTTGTGATTCGATTATAATGGTTCTTTCTTATTAAATTGGCTGCATTTGAAAGGTGATCCAATTTAAATTGGGAGAAATAATTCTACACTAAGGTGAGAGAAATAGACATTCTAGTTGTTACCTTGACGTTGTAATATTGCTTAGACCACTCATGTTAAAATTTGTTTGAATGTCAAGGGAACAAATATTTACAATTTCAAAAAGGTGAAAAGAGACAACCTACCAAAGTAATTATTTTATTCGTTTTAGTTTTTTTGAAGTCGGTTCTTACTTTTTAAAGTTTTATGATATTTTTTATACAATTTATTGAATTATGACAAATATTTCAAACGTGAACTTATCAATAAAACATAGAACTCTTTACTTATCAAGCTATTAAATCGTTTCGTTCCGCTAGCATTGCATGGTTTAAAAACGATTTTATAAATATTTTCCCGGCTTCTATGATTCATTAAGTATTTCCTTCCTCGTGTATTTCATCGGCTTAAGAATTGGTTAAACGAAGGGCAAATACATTATGTTTTACCGATACGTGGTCGAGTGCCTTTCTGAATTATAAACGGGTATTTATTTTAGAAGTAAATGCTTTATTTGAATTAGATGAATATAGAAAATACTAGCCATTTCCCGCGACTTCGCTCGTGCGATTTCACCGTGGAATTTATTACGGTTGGATTTCATGGGTTTTGATTTCTTTCGCGCAACCCTAATTGTTTTCCTAAAATAAAAGTACCTTAAGTTACTCCTTATAACATCAGCTATCTGTTAGTGAAAATCCTAAAACAAAAGTAAAAACGGACAGACAGCCAGACAAAAATTTAATAAATTTTAGTTATAAGTCATAATGTAAACTATTATTACAAACAAACACTCCAATTTTATATATGGATACGTATCTATGAACATTTATAAAACGGTGTCAATAGGATGACTGTCAACAAAAAGTGGAAATGCTATTGGATATTTAAAAATCGAACGAAACACCGAATAATTGTAGAAAGAGTAGGTAAGTCAAATAAAAAACAAATTAAATGTTATTTGATCGAGATACATAGAATAACTTTTCACTTATCTTAATTTTGGCTCGTTCTATACTTTCAAAGATTAGGCAGATAGCATCAAAATGCTATGGGTAAAGTTAATAAATTAATAATAGATAAAACAATGACTAATAAGTTGTTGGTATTGTGTTACGATGATTTTAAATAAAGTATATCAGTGTAAATAAAGTTAACTTCCCATTTTACCTCCTGGTCTAACAATTGCGTCTACTTTATAAATTTCTATAAGCCTCGCGTCGAGAAAACGTCTGTGATACAAACAGTCACATATATACCTATAAAAACGTAATAGACACCGAGGTGATTCCATAAGTGTTCCGTTTTGCTAATTAGGCCCACTTTTCACTACGGGATATAATATAATATATATTACATCTCGAGATATAAATTAATATCGCTCACCATACATTTCATATGGAACCGTTTACACTTAGCTATAATATATATTACATCTCTAGCTATAAATATTTTTTCGATCGACCGAGCGATATTTTCATATTATATTTTGCCCCCTGTACCCCGCACACCGTCCCGCGCCCCCGCAGAGCGGTGTACGGGGTAAAGGGGGGTAATCCAATGACCAATGACGAACGCACACTGGTTAAAAGATATATCTCACAGTGTGAACGCCAATTGCGGGATATAATATATATTTCGGGATATAATATATATTACATCCCATAGTGAAAAGCCAGCCTTATGCTCCAAAATAAAGAAAAAGGTATTTGAGCGAGAGAGAAAGAAGATTTAAATTATGACACATAAATTAAATCTTAAAAAATACTATTTAATATGAAAGTCACGTATTGCATGACGGTTTAGCTAAAGTTGTAAGTTTAAATGCATTCATTCAGTGGTGACATTTTAATGTACGATATATCCATCCCGTGAATTTTAATTAAAGTAATTTTATCAAGAAAAAGCAATGAATTTAAATGCTTTTAAATACGCATTTATTCATTATTTTTTAACTATTATTATTAGTCAGTGATTTACTTATATCCAAACTTATGGTAAAGCGCACTTACTTAACAACTTGACTTAGCTCAACAAAAGCCTAATCACTCTTGCCTTGAAGACACCCACATTGTAATCGGATGGAAAGGCAGATGCAGGCAAATAATTCCAGTCCTTTTCTGTACGCATTACGAACAAGGTAGGATTATTAAGCGGTAGGACTTCTTTCTAGATGGATTCCTTTTGGTTCGATCATACTTATTTCTGCATCCGAGTGTTGCTTGTTTGAAGTGCAAGAAAGGTAGAATGATTAAAGTCTGTAAGATATTTCTCCATATTTCTCAGTGGTAAAAACGCATTCTATAGCCTTGTCTGTGAGTCCGTTGTAGGTGCCCATGACTTATCGTAAAAACTTACCATCAGGTGGACTGGTAGCGTTTGTCATTCTAATATTTTAGATACCCATATCTATCTTGATCGAAAACCTTGCAGTCTTTTTTATAGGATAAGGGTGACAAACGAGCACACAGTCTACCTGATGGTAATTGGTTGCTGCGGCCCATAGACATCTACATCTATCCTCGATTACAAATCAAAATGCAGATGCGTTGTCACCCGTGAGGACTAAGATGGAATACTTCATTTCCAGTAAAAAGGGTCTCTGGTTCTCTACATTCACCATACGAAACACAGCAGCGTTAAGCTGCTATTTTATGCTGGTATTCTGTGAGAGCGTGGTCCTTCCCCGGTCGAGCCGACCCATTCGTGCTAGACTACTAATATAGCTGCAGCATGGCTCTAAGTGAGGCTTATCAACCCCTGCTATAGACCACCTTGGTCTATTACTAAGTCCACTATTCTAAGATAATAGTAGTTACTAAAATTATTTAATGATATAGTAATGACTATAAAAAAGATTAAAACTAAAACCGCATTAAAGTTTGTTTCAATAATTAATGTTAGTAATATAGACAACAAAGCGTGGTCTGTTATTTATTATAATGTTTCACTTTGGATTTCTAATTAATAAACACTGAGTTTTAATGCTTTTAAAGTGGGCGGAAACAAATAGGATAAAATTAATTTGAACAGTAACCTTGTAATATATTTTTATCGATTAGATAGATAACTATCAAAGCTGAGGTCGGCTAAAAGTCATAACAATTAACGAAATGTACCTACTATCATTATATTTAGACAAGCGTAACAAAAAAGCTTTGGTGCGTACACATTCGAGTATGGTATGTTATTGTAGACAATGCCTGTCGATGAGTTTAAGCAATAGATCATACCTGCAGTAGTCATTACCGTCGATTGTGTTCACACAAGTTAGTACTTCGATTGCTATGTTAGGTTTACTTAATGCCTTGAAATACAAGCGGCACTCAATTGTCGAAACAATGATTAATTTTCATCTTGGTGTTTTGATAGTGATTGTGGAATATATCTTTACTTAATGATAGTGATGCTAAAATTATTTAGGTAACCATTCATTATAGCCTTAAAAAAATATGTCTCCCCATTGATTGCATCATAGGGGGGATTTAGCTGTATTGCGGTCTGAAAGTTATGGAGAACCGTTATAATTACAGGTTTGAGGATTGAGGCATTTCATTGGTTTCCATAGGTGACAACGTTCTTTGTTTAAATTGGTTGCCAATGTGTAATGTAAATATACTACTATATTAAAAGTCGCGGCACGTAAGTCTAGCGCTGAACGAAACCTGGAGTCGCCGCGCACGAATTGATTTGCACGAATGTGACTGGAGAGCCAATCAGCGCGCTCGAATTATACCCACGAGACAATCAGCGCGACTTCTGTGCAATAAGTTAATCAGCGCGACTTATGCGCTATAACGATCACCGCTGGATTTTCGTGCCGCTACTTATAGTACTATATATCACCATAATCATCATCATCATCATTACAGCCTTTCATAAGTCCACTGCTGAACATAGGCCTCCCCCAAGGAATGCCACAAAGCACGGTCCTGAGCCACCTGTATCCATCGAATTCCTGCATGTCTTACCAGGTCGTCACTACACTTCGCCTACTGGTACGAGACTGCCACTCGAGAACTTTTCTTCCCCATCGGTTTTCGGTTCTTTGAGCTATATGGCTGGCCCACTGCCACTTCAGCTTACTAATCCGTTGGGCTATGTCGGTTACTCTGGTTCTACTGCGGATATCCTCATTTCTAAGTTTATCACGCAGAGAAACCCCGAGCATAGCCCTCTCCATAGTTCGCTGAGCGACCTTGAGCTTCCTCATACGGCCAGCAGTGAAGGACCACGTCTCAGATCCATAAGTCATCACTGGCAACACGCACTGGTTGCACTATATTTTGCACTTGCACTTTGCACTATTGTTGGCACTATATAATATATAATACTACATATAAGTATGTAAAATGGACTGCAGTAGCTACTTACGATCGGATGAAATAAAAGTATGTTTGTCATTTTAATAAACCTTACACAAAAATTGTTTCATAAGGGTTCTATTTTATGGATATAATAATAATATAATGTCGTCTAGAGCGAATTCTAGTCAAGGCAGCCAGTCTCAACGCAGACTAGTTACCTGCGCAGGATTGCATTATAGTGTCCGAGTATATCCGCAAGCTACATATATCCACTCTTATAATCCGATGAGACGGTTACCCGACACAACTGAAGGGAGATTGGGCGTAGGATCAACATCTTCTCGTGCTTTCCCAGGCACAGGGGTGAACCATCGTCCACTTCCTGACTGCGAGCTGTTAATAAGAATTTCTTGATAGGAAATACAAATAACTGATTTTGTCCCGACTCGAGAATCGAACCCGAGACTACGGAATTTACATGTCTTCTAAATTTTTTTTATTTCTCAGATGTGTAGGTTTCCTTATGATGTTTTTTTTTCACCGTCGGGCACGTGGTAAATAAGCACATAAAATTGCAATTCGATGAAGCCGACGGGAATCGAACCTGGGTTGTTCGCGTTTTGTGTAATTTACTTCTACCACGGCTCATATTATTTATAGGTGTTAATGTTCATTTTTATTCGTGTCAATTTCATCAAAACTAACGTATTATTAGCTGTTCCCCACGACTTCGCCCGCATAGATTTCTTTTTTCGCGGAACTATAATTATTTTTCTAAAATAAAAGTAGCCTATGTTACTCCTTATAACATCAGCTATCTGCCAGTGAAAGTCCCATTCAAATCGATTCACAGGTTTTTGCGTGATGCGTGCTCAGACAGACGTCATGTTAGAGTTTCATTATAGTAATTATGACAACATCTTTCATTCAAATATTACTACTTATAATAATACTTTGTTATAGTATACGTTACACCTGTCGATAATTATAAAAAGGAAAAGGATACTAAGCGGTACCGGGTATAGCAATTCACTTTCTTTATGTACCAATCGACATACTAAGTTGGTAAGAAAACCAATTTATGAAATTAATTTGCGTTAAATTGAATGACTTAAATTATCAATACCACTAGTCATGCTCGCAAAGAGTAATAACTTCAATTTGTAAACATTTTCACCATACAAGTAGTTTGAAACAAATAAAATACTATACCGTAAGTCGTGGTGTCTCAAGGTATTGCATGAAATGCAAATTTTTTACCTTTCAAAATATGCGTACAATCTACTTGCAAACCATGTGTTTAACACTTACATTTTTTTTCTAAAATTACTTGAATGTTCTAATAAAACATTTATATTATTAAGGAAGTAATTTTTTTTGAATAATAAGCCCGCTTAACATGCTGTTAATGGTCCGTGTTTTAGTAGTAAAATAGTCCTTCTTCCCATTCACCATATCGAATTTAAAGTTAAGGGGCTGGTCAAATTGTTCGCAAGGGACCGACACCACATGAGTAAAGAAACCTTACTCTTTACTCTGGGCCGACACCGTGGAGTTTTAACTGGCAGGAGCCCTGAAAAATTTCTCTGTCTCTCCCCTGGAGGCATCTGTTACAATTTCCCCAGCTATAAAAAGGAACGACTTGGAAAGTGCAAACGTCAATTGGGGTACACTCTAGCTCGATGAAGTTTACTAAAGATGTTTACTACTTTGCTATCTTGAGTCCAACATCTCTCTCTAAAGTATACATTTCTACAAACATTACGAAATGGAACTTTAGTCTGTTGGGTATATTATACTATTATAAAATACCAGTGCATTAGTCATTTTAAACTAAAATAATACTACTTTAATGATCTACTTGCATAATGAACTTATTCACGTTTCCAGACATATTAATCATTTTCTACAAAGACAAATTATGAGTGCTAGAATAATAAAGCTTGCTAAGCCAAGCCAAATGGTCGCGATTTTATTACAGTGCCTTAGTAATGGTTCCTAGGTTCGTTCGACAATGCTCATATTATATTTACTTAGAGATACTGATTAATTATTCCCTTCCAAAACTGTTTCAAGTTTTTCTAGACCTACATAAATGGCGATCTGATTGCCAACTGTTTAATGGCTGATGATTAAAAAAAGCGTAGAAAAGATGTCCAAACCAGGCTGAAATGATTAATTAACGTTATTTGTATTTTTATTGTATTGTTGTATTAATCATTAATGGTTTTGTTACTGAAACTCTAAGTTGACATATACAAAGCCCTGTTACAAATGTACGACAAATTATGCCTTCTTATCGAATAATAACTTCCGAAAAAATTACTTTCCATAAGTACCACATCTATAATATAAATCATAATAATGCAGTGGATTTCTTAAGAGCAAACGATCCAAATTGAATTCGAAACTACATTAAACTGCACGTGTTTTAGCTAACGTGCCTTGTCGCGTTTGTGTCTAAAAATGCATGACCCATTTAATGCGATTTATTTGCTCGTAACTGGACTTGATATTTCAAAATTTTGAGCAAGTACCGGTAACACGCCAAGCTTGTGTACGAGACAAACTGACATTGATTAGTGGATTTAAATTTGTAAATCGTTAAACATTTTTCGCAATCATCAAATCTTTCATAATTCAAAGTGGCATAAAATTTCGAGCAAACTAATTTTAGTATTAGTACCACTAATTTTAGTAATTTTAGTATTACTACACTAAATATGGCGTACAACTTAATGCCAGTTTAATATACGCTCAACATTGCAAACTATATATACTAGATATCCTTCCAATTTGGATTTTATTTCAATAAAGTGGAAGGTTGTCAAAGAGCTGTATTGGTTTTTAAATAAAGATTTAGTTTTTCGGTCTTATCAAAATACGAATCACTAAGTTTTGAAAGTGCGTGTAACAATAAAGATTTATCGTAAGTAAATGCAAAATAAGTAAGACTCTTTACTTTAGTGAGTGCTCGATCGGGTCCTATTTTAACTCTTAAACATTCGCTAAATTATACCACTTTCACTCTTTTCCGGTCGAATGAACGTGGACAATCCATTAGAGGTTAAGTAAAAAGTTTGTACTTTTCTTAAAGTAAGCCTATTTTGTAGCTATTATCTTTCAAATTGTATTTTTACCCAGCTTAGCAATAGACAGAGCGATTTAACATCTAGAGCTTCGTCGCCGCTTATCACCAAGCGAGCAAAGCACTGACTTATAATAAGTTAAATATAAATAAACGAAAAATAGGCTGACAACTCTGGTAACTGGAGTTAGTTATAGCTATGTCTAAATACTTTTAACAGTAGAAATAGAATTGTTAAGTATCTTTAGGTTCTTTAAATTTCTATTTAACTAGCAGCAGAAATTTACTCTCGCACGTATTTCTGTTATTTACTTATGAGACATTGTACATTAGAGATACCTTATACGCAAGAGACTCAGTATGCTCAAGATCACCTTTGTGGTTGGCGATGTCGGTTTGCGGGTGTTTGAATATTATTTTCTCACCGGTAGATACATAGAAATTATACAGCTCACGTAAATCGCTCTATTTCCGTTTTTGTTTACTATCGCAATGAAACCTAATCGTGATCAATGATAAAATAAAATTTAAACTTCAAATCATTTCATTGTGAAACCTCATTCTTTATCAATGAGGGCTAATAATCTTCCGCTCACCAGATGTCGCTAGTTGGCACAGAGGTGAAGTCTTTTGTTACATAATGTTATTTAATTGAGAAGTTAGTTTTAAATAAAAGTTCATCAGTTTCTAGAGTATAAATTAATACTCAAAACGATGCCTCAGTTGTTTGCTCTTTAATTTTTTGCACATTTTACCTTTTTTTTTTTAATTTTTCTACCTTTATGAATATCTATTTTGGTTTATTTATTTTTAATCTAATTAATATAAAATATGACTAATAGTACAAAAATAAACATTAACCTTTACATTTTTCATCATCATCATTACAGCCCTTCACAAGTCCACTGCTGAACATAGGCCTCCCCCAAAGAATGCCACAAAGCACGGTCCTGAGCCACCTTTACATTTTTAGTACAAATTAACTTACCCGCTATGAAATCTGTCAAATATTACACCTCATTTTTTCGTGGCGTTTGTACGGTGGGACGTATAAAGACGACGCGAATTTACACAAGTGAAATTTAAATAAAATTCTATTTGTATTTTAAACATTTAATTATATCAGAGAATTTCATAGTTAATGCAAGTCTTTCATAATTTTAATGAACGTAGAAACTGCTAAAACTTACATTGGTTTCAACATTTCTTACATTATACGTATTAAACTTTTAAAATATATTCATAAATGGTATCAGTTAAATGTTACATTGTTTGTGCATAAAATGGTGTTTTAATGGAACAGTTTACAAAGCAGGGAGACATAGGACAACAATTTTTAACTGAAATCCAGATCTATAAAATCAAACGCCTAAATATAATATATTATATATTATACCATAAATAAACACTAGCTAATTATGTTAACATAACACATAATATAGTAATAATTTTAAAAGATGAACGCAATGAAACAGTTAATATGTCATGGGCCTAAACAAACAACTCGCTACATTCATTCATTCATACTACACTGTTCCTGGTAATTATTACTAATCATATCATTAAGCACTCAATCAGTAATTAAGTTTTAGCGACCTATTATAATACTAACTCACTACGCCAATCGGCTTAATGTTTTTAATTAATAAGTATTTTCTCTTTAAGTGGTTTGTAAATCTCTTGAGAAAATAAATGTCTTAAACCATAAATGCACTGAAAATTCTAGCATTTGAATTTATTTAATTGATTTAAAAGTAACTGTATGAGGAGGAAGTTCTGAGTTAAATTATTTATAATTGTTGATAAACTATAACTTTGACGTTACATTGCTTTTTATAATATTTAACTCGTAGTATACAAATGTATCACTTAGTTCTCTTGAAGATATTAATACAATTATATTTACATATAAACGGCCATCCAACGAGGAAATGCAACTAGCTTTCTTGGCAATGCACAGCGGAGAATAGGACTGTATGATAATTATTAGTTTTTGTTAAATAAAGTTTCATTCACTGTAGTTTGTAAGTAGTAAATAAAGAAAAGCTAAAGTAAAGCAAACTTATTATACACATAATACGCAATACGAGTATATACATAAATACTTAATATATACAGAAATACGTGCGATAGTAATTTACTGCTGCTTACTAAATAGAAATTTAAAGAACCTAAAGATACTTGTACATAGCCTTAAATTTAATAGACTATCGCAGTCCACATAAATTACTTAAGTGTCTTCATACCAGTCAAATACAGTCAGTTGTTCTTACGGATAAATCTATAAAATAATTTTAACAAACTAACTGGCGACATACAATTGTACATACGTGTATTTATAAACATTTTTAAAATGTTACTGGCCGAAATGTCTCAGATTCTGTCGGACTGTTCCACTATAAAAAATGTAATACCGCATTGTAAAAATAATTTAAGCGTCTTATAAGTCTCGTGGGTCTCGGTTTCTTAACAAAATCCGGCTCTGGAACGTTCCGTTTAGATGCGTTGATGAATAACTACCATAGGGCAACGGAAAAATCATATCGCGTCCGACGTAAATTAATCAGATTGGTGACGATTTTTGAAGGGAAGTAATATAATAACAATAATAAAATAATAAAAATTATAAAAGGTCACTTATGTGAACCTTTTATAAAGTCGGCCATCATTCTAATGAACCTTATAGTTGCGCTACATCATGAATAGGCTTGTTCTTTTTTTATATGAGAGGGGCCAAACTAACATGCTGCTCACCTGATGGTAAGTGGCTACCGCCGCCCATGAACAACTGCAACACCAGTTTGATATTCTCATCTAATTTTATCTTATTTCTTGATCGGTAGCCAATGAAAACCTATTATTTATTTATATGGAATAACTATAAAAAGTAAAAAAAAGAGTTTTCGCACTGTCCTAATGATACGTGGATGTGAAAGAAGCGAGGGAGGTGTGTTAAGAATATGCCAAATGGAACTCCGTGTTGTCAGGAATGTTACGAGGATAATGACCAGAAGTGGACTTAAAAAGGTTGTTAAAGAGTTGATGTTACTTCCAATGTAACGTTGTGTGAAATGGCACATTATATCAGAGTGTATTCGTTGGCCTTTATACCTTCAACTTTGCATACATTCACATTGAGATAATGATAACAGCGGCAGTCCCGTACCGGTAAGCGAAGTGTAGGGCAGTCCACCACTGGATGGAGTGAATACCCGGTAAGAGATGTGGAAGTCGATGGATGCAGGTGGCTCAGGACCGTGCTTTGTGGCACTCTTTAGGGGAGACCTATGTAGTGAACTTGTGAAGGGTATTAATGATGATATCGATGAATAATATTAATTATTCCTTCAGCTTTCAGCTGGCCAGGATTAAGTAATCACTTAAATTTTTAATTTACTTAACATTACTATGAGATATATTTAAATATATGTTAAAATATAAAGTTGTAACTTTATCGCGTTATATTCATTTTATACCATGGACTTGCTCTACGTAATCCTCAAACTTGTCTTTCGTTAATGTAGAGGATATCTCGCATAATTTGTAGATTAGAGATTGGAGTTTAATATGGGGGTATAACATAGCTTACGAACTTACGAATAAGTTCATTTTGTGAAGTAATTTTATACTTAAGAGCCCTTATATGGCCCGCTCGAGGTTGAGCAAAATTACATAATATTATATTCAGTGTTGGTGATGTAATATATTAAACCATCTCCATAAGGAAAGAAACTAAATTAAGACAATAAAGTTGGATTTACCGACACTAAAACCTTTTATTTATCTTTTAGTTTAGGAACCCGAAACACTTTAACCACCAACATACATTTATTCCGTTTTGTCATGCTTGTTTCACAATTCGGATATGAACCATTAAATAAGGATTAATAAATGAGGATTCATTTAGTCAGGAAAAAAGAAGGTGATATACTGACACGACGTTAGCAAACCTCTTGTTACAGCAGATATAAAATAAAGAACAACATTTCGATATTGACCTTCTTGTGTACACATGCAAATATTTAACGATTTGTAAATGTATTCTAGCAAGCGTGTAGAAAAGTTTTATAATACCGTTACCAAATAAAGAAACATAATATGTTAATATTACAATTACTAAAATTCGGTGTTGTTGTAATAAAATGGTGTTTATATGAATATGAACGGCATGATGTGTTAATCATAATTATTTGCATTATTCGTACATTCTTTGCGCACTCGGACGAACATGACAGTAGTAATTTAAATATTATTAGTAGAGGTGATTGTGCTATCTTATACTGCGATATGGTCAAAATTATGTATAACTAAACCAGGATTATCATGTTGTTTTGGCGGCGTAAAATGATTTCTGCAATCTAGGTTCTTAAGAGATGACTATGGAAAATGCAGAAAGATCTCATGGCCTTCAATAGTTGGATGGACAGTTTTACTTTATACGTGGTAGAGCCATGCTGCAGCTACATTATTAGTAGAACGAATGGGTCAACTCGACCAGGAAGTACTACGTTCTCACAGAATACCATGGTGCTGTTCCGTATGGTGAGTGACTTTTTTACTCGATGCGAGATGCGATCAACTTAACATGAGGTGGACTGTATGCTCGTTTGTTACCATTATTTTATAAAAAAATAAATAAAGCAAGTTCTCAGATACAGATTGGCAACGGGAAGCAGGTCTAGAGATGCGGAACATCTGGTATTGCGATCGACAAATCCCGTGTTGTCTAATCACAAATCACCTTAGTGCGATTACTGATTTTGGCAGGGTTGAGACAAAATCAGTAATTCAGTATTTCTGTCAAGAAATTTTCAATAGCAGCATTAAGTCAGGATGTTGGTAGTGTTTCAATGCCGAGTTTTGGAAAGCACGTAAATCCGTTGGCCCTAAGGTTGCTCTCTTTTCAGTTGTTTCGGATTGCTGTCCCATCAGACTATGAGAGTGTGGGAATAGAGTGATCCTGTGCTTGTGAGTACACTCGTGCACTATAATCCTATCCTGCCCAAATGTTTAGTCACAATTGAGACTGGTCGCTGTTACCGAAATTTGGTCTTGAAGAAATTAACTGTTAGTGGCGTATACAGCCAATCCTTGCAAAATTGTAATTAGAAAAAAAAGACAGTAATGCCCTTCACATTACATTACTCTCTAATTAAATAAACAAAAAACAAACAAGTTATCAACTATACGATTCAGTGTACTATTAGCCTTAATTACTCTAATTATTATTCATTAATGTAATCAAGTGAGGCAATCACTGCTCATTGGCGTGTGCGAGCACCCAACTTTCACTGCAAAAATTATGTATTTAGAATTTTCAATGTACCACGTCTTTTTCATATTCCTACATTGTCATCCGATTCTCAGCTATATTCAAAATTTCAAGTCTCATTCTCGCTGGAAAATTGGTTTGAAATAAATTACTAAATTCGAAAGATATACGAAAGCAAGTTAATAAAAGCATGTTAAGAAAAGCATTCAGCTTTCATTGTTCCTTGATTGCATAAGTGTGAATCACCTTTGGAAAAAACCGGCGGTTTCTTTGGAAGATGCGTGTCCGATAACGTCTACCGAGGACCGTTTTCAAGGCGAACTCCGTTGGCAAATTTCTCGGATATGATCGAAGTAGATCAACGCACGCACGATCTGGTCGTTAATTGTGCAACGGCGCTTTTATTTGTCTGTTACAATTCTCGTTGCGGATCGTTGCCGCTGTTTTATCGATAAAATGTTATTGTCGATTAATAATAAGAGAGCTGAATGGTTTTTACGTTAGGAATTACATAAATTATTAAAAAAATAACGTTAACCATACAGTAAGATAATCTTTAATTTCGGAATTGGTTTTCTGGTACCGTTACCCTTACAGCCTTTCAAAAGTCCACTGGACATAGGCTTGCCGCATGGATTACCTCATAGGGTATTTGCCATAGCAACTGCAGTTTTATAGTTTTAAGCTATTATTAGGAAGCCGGTGCTGCCCATCTCCCAGTTTATTTTCCTCTGTCGCCTCTTACGACACTCAATGGACAATATGGATATTCCTACCCTGCCACTATATGATAAACACAATAACTACATATATACGAACCTGGAACAGTTTTTTGTAGGTTATATAAACACTTATTCGAACCTGTGACTTCGCAGCGCCGCGACTAATCGATTGGCTATGGCGCTACGGAAACGTGAAACTACTTGATTCACACAGTTTTTACAATGACGCCTGCCATCCAAAGGGGTAGGCAGAGACTACGGACTTCCATTTGACACGATACTGATATCTCTCGCCTACTTTACATCCATAAACCTTCGCATACATACTCGTTGGTTAAGGGCACTCTTAATCTGGCCCATTTTCAATATACGCATCGCAACTTTCTCCTAGAGCGTCCTTTCCCGACTTTATCGTTCTCTTCTGCAACACAGATTTGCGTTATTAATCTTTCCTCGTTCATTCTTGTATATGACAAAAACAACGAAGCATTCCTTTCTTAATCCTGGTGACAACATCATTCTGCAAAACACACTTTTCTCTTATCACCCTGTCATTTAGATATAATAAGAAGGAAAAAAAAGGTTATGGCATGCACGGGAGATGATTATTTTCCATGATTATTTTCCATTTTCATATTAAATTAATAGTTTTCGGAAAACAGTTTAATATATATTTAACACTTCGGGTATAACAAAACGTCATGTATACCTACTTGATTCTACAATCCGAATGTGTTATGCAATATCTATGTGTGTATGTAATTATTATAGCGAAAACTTCCCATCGTTTAGGCTGTATGTTTTGTTACTAGAGCCCAATGACTTCGTCAATCTTACTTAGCGGTACCATGTAGCGACATCTATGGAAATGTATTAAATAAAGAACGATGTATTTAGCGCGTCAAATTTTCATATCGATATACATCGCAACCGCTTCCGTAGATAGATAATAGATGGCGCTAGAGTAGTCAAGTGAGCTCGGCCACGGTCCTTATTGCTTTGTAAGAGAGATACTTATTCATTAACACAGTAGACATAAAGTTTAATTCTAGTACCTGTCTGCCACAGGTAGGTTATATTTTGTGTTATACATGTTTTTTCTTTTTTTCTGTAGACTAAACCGCTTGACGGATCTTTTAGTGCGACGTGTCGTTAGATTGATCTCCATCCCCGAAGTGACATGGGCTACATTTGATTGCATACCTTGAACCTCGGAGAGATTGGGCCAAGGTTGGGTTTTACTGTCGACTTGTCGAGGTCACGCTACCCGCTCACATTAAATCGGGTTTATTAATTTACTAGCTGATACCCGCTCGCTTCGCTGGGCGTACGAGTATGATATTATTTAATTGCGGAACCTATTAATATTTTTTTGATGGCACTATCGTAAAATCCGTTCTTACTAAGCGTCTACCTTGCAAAATAAGTGACTATACTAAATTTCAAGAGCCGTGGTAGCTGAGATGGTTAGCGCTCGCTGTAAGTTTCACAGTACACGATCAACGCGGGTTCGATCCCCGCCGGCACCAATGAAATTGTTAATTGCAATCTTAAGTGCTGATTTACAACGTGCTGGGCGGTGAAGAAAAACATCGTGAGGAAACCGTCTTAGAAATAAAAAAAATATTTCGAAGACATGTGATATTCACCAACACGCATTGGGGCAGCGCGGCGGACATTTCCTTGCCCTAAAACCCTCTCAGAAACGAGAGGAGGACTGTGCCCAGCAGTGGGACGTAAATAGGCTGCAACTTTACTTTACTTCTACTTTTTACTAAATTTCAAGTCAATCGGGTGTATAGTTTTAGAGATCTCGTGATGAGCCTGTCAGTCAGTGTTATTACGGTTATATATACAGAAACAGAAACTTTTTTATTCAATATAGATTGTAAATAATACTTATTGAAAGTCACTCTTTTGTTTGATTACCACTGGTTCGGAAAAACCTCTGTCCTGGGAAGAACCAGCAAGAAACCCAGCGGGACTTTTTTTATAAATAACAGCTTACAATCGTGATGTTACACAAATTAACAACATAACAAATTAGAAATAGCTTGGTAGCGATCACCTCATTTCCAGGGGTTATTATCATCCATAAATTCCTTAATATTATAATAACCCTTTTTATACAAACTTAGTTTAATAAAGTTTTTGAACTTTGAGCAGGTCAAATTTTGTATATTTTCTGGAATTTTGTTGTAAAAGCGTATACATCGCCCCAAGAATGAAATACTGACTCGATGGAGTCGAGTAACTGGTACTACTAGCTTGTGTCTGTTCCTAGTATTTACAGAATGAATATCACTTATTTTTGTAAAACTACTTTTATTTTTGTGTACGTACATTACATTTTCATAAATGTATTGAGAGGCCAAAGTTAATATATTAATTTCCTTAAATTTTTGTCGCAGCGACTCTTTAGGTTTTAAATCATAAATTGCTCTTATGGCCCTCTTCTGTAAAACAAATATAATTTCAGTGTCAGCTGCGTGTCCCCATAGCAAAATACTATACGACATTATGCTATGGAAATAGCGAAAGTAAACTAGTCTAGCTGTTTCAACACTAGTTAGACTTCTAATCTTTTTTACAGCATATGCTGCAGAACTAAGTCTGCTTGCTAGTTTTGATATATGGGGGCTCCATTGAAGCTTCGCGTCTAGTGTGATTCCAAGAAAAATTGTGGTATCTACAAGACTCAGTTTCTCCCCATTTAAAATTACATTAGTATTTAATTGTTTGACATTTGGAGTCATGAATTTCATACATTTTGTTTTAGTACCATTTAAATGCAAATTATTAACTTTGAACCAATTTACTAATTTAGATATAGCATTATTTACTTCGTCATATTTTAGTAATTGTCGACTTAATTTGAAAATTAAAAAAGTGTCATCTGCAAATAATACTATATCATGGTTATCCCCTACTATGTAAGGTAAGTCATTAATGTATACAAGAAACGATTATACATAGATTATACATAGATTGATCGATGTTGATAGATGCAGGTGGCTCAGGACCGTGCTTTGTGGCGTTCCTTGTCTATGTTCAGCAGTGGACTTGTGAAGGGCTGTAATGATGATGATGATGATGATAATGATACATAGATTTATTTATACTAACATATGAAACTTTTGAAGTACATTTTTTTAAAGAATAACATTACATAAGTAGGTATACTATGTATACTTAAATTATAGATTGGCGCTCATAACATTTAAACATTAACGAAATTATTTATTATTCTATAGTGCGCTAACACGGTAAAAAATTAACCGGGCAAGTGCAAGTCGGACTTGCACATGAAGGATTTTGTATCATCGTAAAAGTCGTTTCTAGTAGGGGAGCTCCCTTTAATTTTTCTTAAGCGGCAAGAGAAATACACATTATGTGAAAATTTCAACTGTCTACCTATTCCGGATCACGGACAGACGGAAGGACAGCGGACGCTTAGTAATAGGGTCCCGTATGTTACCTTCGGATACGGAACCTTAAAAAAGGTACATTAATAGTTAGAGCACTGTTTTTTTTTATAGGATAGGGTGACAAACGAGCACACTGTCCACCTGATAGCAAGTGGTTGCTGCGGCCCATACACATCTACATTTATCATCAATAAATCAATCAAATTGCAGATGCGTCGTCACCTGTGAGGACTAAGATGGAATGCCTCTTCTCCAGTAAAATGGGTCTCCGGTTCTCTACACTCACCATACGAAACACAGCTGCTATTTTACGCTAGTATTCTGTGAGAGCGTGGTCCTTCCCTGGTCGAGCCGACCCATTCGTGCTACAACTGTACTACTAATATAGCTGCAGCATGGCTCTACCACGTAACCACGTAAACCACGTGTTTAAAGACAGGTAAGCGGGAACACTAATAAATAAGTTTGATGCTTTTATTAAGTTTCCATCCATACATCGATTACTGCTTATAAGTTTCACTGCTGAACATTGGCCTTCCCCATTGATTGCCTCATAGAGGGTACGGTAGTTGACACACTTGGGTTTTTTCACACTGCAGTTTTTTTATTATTTTGAGGTGTTACCAGCAAGATGCTGCTGCTCATCTCTTGTTTCAGTTACCTCCTGTCGCCTCCGACGATACACAGAGACGATATTGGGTAGTGTAGTGTATATTCTTACACCGTCACTACGTAAGTTATACGTATTTATACAAAAAAATCCAATGATATTTTTTTTTCTTTTTTTAGCCTTCCGTTGGTCTATGGTAAAAATAATAAAAGAAATTCTAATTTCTTTTCACTATCTTACGAATCATGCAGATTTGATTGCGTTCGAAATTCTGTGCTGTACCTTATTCTCGCTTTTTTGCAATATTTTATATAATGAAATCATTTTTGCGTAATCTTACATTTTTACATGTAAACATGCAATCATTATCAAATAGTAATCAGCGTTACTGGTGAACAAAAAAAAAACAAGTACTTTCAACTTTTAAATTTATATTCTTTTATATTTTTAATTTATTCTTAAATTGAGTACGCTATTGTGTAAAAATGCGATTTAATTATTACCTAATATTTCGTCAGTGGGTATGTGGGTGTGCATGTTAACATGATTACATATAACTGAAGCAATTAATCAACTTAACTATCTACCCAAAAGTTTCCACTAACCCTTCGGATGATCCCTATTCAAATACATCAATGAAATATTCATATTTAAATAAATATTAACTTCAGCTTACTAATCCGTTGGGATATGTCGGTTACTCTGGTTCTACTGCGGCTATCCTAATTTCTAAGTTTATCAGGCAGAGAAACGCCGAATATAGACTTCTCCATAGCTCGCTTAGGGATCGTCAACAACTTCGAGCTTAGTGCTCCCAACAACTACCAGCATGAATAAAATTGTACAAACAAAATTATTGTTAAGTGAAATTATGTTTAAAAAACGTTCCGCTGGGTTTCTTGCTGGTTCTTGCCAGTGCCAATACCTCTGTATTTTCCGAACCAGTGGTAAATAAAAAATGATTTCAATAATACTTATTTAGTCATTTTTTATGTAATAATCGATATTGAATAAAAATCATTCTATTCTATTCTATTCCATTGGCGTGACATGGACGTTACACATGATCTTTGTTTTATACATGTTCATCCTAAGACCTATTCGTTGGGAGACACTATTGAGGTCAATAAGAGGTCATTAAGCTATTGCTTAGGCCCTCCAGTGATTAATCTATAAGGACTATGTCGTCGGCAAATCGAGGGTGAGTGACGTACGCCATTGGTGTTAATGCGGTATCATTTCCAGACCTTCAAAACGTCTTCCAATGCAGCGGTGAAAAGTTTCGAGGATATAACGGCACCCTGTTTTACACCTCTCTGTAGTTAGATGGGTTTCGTACTCTGGTTCTGTACTCGGATAGCCATCGTAGCCCTACTGTACAAACACTTCAGCACTTCGATATACCGACAGTCAACTTTGCACCACTGAAGGGACTGCAGCACCGCCCAAATTTCAACGGAATCCAAAGGCTTTCTCATAGCCCACATACGCAAGACAATGAGTAAATAATAGAATACTACATCCTGTGGTGTGTTATACCACATGGGTTCCTTAAATTTACTCTGTGGTTATACTCTGTGCATTTTCTCTCATGTAGCATAATTTAAAAATAGTTTAGTGCATGATGTTCAGATATCTAGGAAATACCGTATGAAAAGCGAGTTTCTATTATAAATTTTTTGGCCTGATAATTGAATTGCATTGTAACAAAATCGGGCAAATTCGTGAAAATAATTACTTCATAGGAGTTTTTATTCAAGGTTATATAAATTTTTAGAAATCTAAAGTGTTTACTATTAATAATCCAATTAATATGTTATGAATTAATAAGGAAGTACTTAACGCTGATATGTATCAGCTTTAAGTACTTTGTTATTAATTGAAACAATATAAACTTGTTCTAAATATCCAAGTGATCAAGAATTGAGGAAAATATATTACGGAAATAAAAATACCCTACGGCTTGGATATATATATATATATATATATATATATATATATATATATATATATATATATATATATATATATATATATATATATATATAACTTACACTTGAACATGGGTTCCTCCCTGTAGAAAGGATTGTAAAAGTCACACAGCCGGCGTATAGAAGATCACAGTAAAATACGTCTCGTACATTTAATGCTGCTCCTTTTCTTTCCGTGCATTTTACGTCAGGGTAACCGAGAAGGTTTTCTGGTATGTCCCATAGTCTACTCTTACGATACCAGTAACCGTACCGTACGATAGCAGAAAACCGTTATAGAACGTTTATCTTTATAAGATACTTATAATATAGTATTTGTAATGTAATAGTTTTCTTGTACACTAAATAACAGCTATAATACAGCTACTATACAGCCCCTTTTATACTTGTACGGCTACTGTACAGCGCTACTAACGCATAAAGCTGTATAATTAGTACCAATTTTTTACTTATAAGAGCTGTATAAGCGCTTATACAGCCTTTGTACAGCCAGTAAATGCAGCCTCTAGTAGTATAAAAAGTAACGCCAATACAGCTCATATACAGCTTGCATGCTGCTTGAGCCACGGCATGGAATGAGGTAATGGAGTCTTGTTCGCCGACACCACACAGCATAATATCTAAAGTTAACTTGGCATCGACAGTAGACTTACGGGTTGGTAAGGTGATTTTAATTGTAATATATACTACCCCATAACATCCTGCGCGTCTGTGTGTCGTAAGAGGTGACAGATTGAAACAAGTCAAGTTTTGTATGTGGTAGAGCCATGCTGCAGCTATATTAGTATTATAGTTGTAGCACGAATGGGTCGGCTCGACCGGGGAAGGACCATGCTCTCACAGAATACCAGCGTAAAATAGCAGCTTAATACTGCTGTGTTTCGTATGGTGAGTGTAGAGAACCGGAGACCCTTTTTACCGTAGACCTTGGCGGAAAAGAATTCTTACCACCTACATAAGTGCATAATTATTATAATATTAAGTACAAGGTTCCAAACTTAACCGTAATTTATTAAAATTCATATTAACAAAAACATTGTAAGAATGAAATTAAGATACCGTAATAACATCAGCAGTTTCAAGGAAAACTACGTAAATGTTACATGTTGGAAACACTTTATTGTTACTTAATAGCGGTTCGATAATGACTATTATTACTTTAATAGGCCGCGAAAATGCTTGCATCGCACTAGAAACTAATCTGACGTAACAACATTATAAGCTATCCGTTCGATTAGTTTCACTTGAAGGACAACGATCAAGTAATATGTAAGACAAAATAGTAGCACGAAGTCATTGCACGTTTATACCTTTATTATTATCATGAACTTTCGGATCAGGTTCAATACAAGTTTAGTCATAAATCGTATACTGCAGTTTATTGTTTTAAACTTGAAAAAGTCAACGTCTTCTTTTTAAAGAAGTTGAAGTAACTAACGAGCTAATGCCCACCTGGAACTGCTACTGCAGCCTATTGAGACTTACTACTTACTGACTAACTTTAATTAAAGAGGGCTACAGTATCGTCAATACCTCTGTGCAGTGCGATGATCTTTTGTTTGGCGACAGAAATAGACAAAACAATGGTGCCTCTCCCAAGTCCATGTCCGGATACATTATAGTCCTCGTTCAAAGATAATTTGAATTTTCCATGGGAAAGATTCCAAGAAAACGAAAAGGAGGACAACAAATCCCGTGGTCGATTAAGTTTTTGGTTTAGTGACATCATCATTAAACTTTAACTATTTCGCCCTATGAATTTGTCACGATCGTCAAAATATTACTCAGGCTAATGTTCAAGTCATTAATATTGATTACTGCTAAGGTTGTTTTTATTACGAATTTATTCAACGACATAATAGGGTATTTTACACCATGTAAAAAAAAGTCAAAGAATAAATATTTATGATAGATTTTGTAAAAAGTAAACGAGAAATATTGATTTCTATTTATAAAAATGCATTATAAATTTTATATTTCAATTTAAAGAATAATTTTTTTACCTGTGCCTCAAATCTGCAAAACAATGTCCACCATATTAGTTAGCATTGTGACGTCACTAGGTCAAAGAACTAAGTTATGTGCTGTGTACTAACTAGCTAATTTCGAATTTTTTCAAGTTATTATTACGATTGTTGACTTTTATTCTGAATTTTTTTCAAAAGGCATCATGGAAGACGGATTCGTAAAAGCGAGTTTATTACTTCGCTTTTAGCACTAATGTTATAGATATTATAATATAAGCTTAGGTAAGAAAAACATTTTGTTACATTTTTTTGTACAAACTCTCAGACGAAATAAAAAGTCACTTTTTTATTTGGTCTGAGTACAAACCATGTCTTTATTCCCATATAATAGAAGAAAACAGGAATTAAGCAAAACACTGCACTGCACTTGCAAGGGCCATCAAAATGGCCCACAAAGGGCGGGACAGACGAGCGATAAACTTAATCTATTACAAAATTTGACTTGCAATAGGTACCTATCATGTCATGATGTTTTGTTTTGTTTAATTGATAGTTAAATATAAGTCATAATTAAATCAAAGTGATCTTCACAGAAGTATAGTTTAGATTTTGTAGACAATGCATTCGGGTCTCTTCTTGCCAGTTTTAACCAAGTATTTCTCATATTTAAATCAGTTGGCACTTTAATCCATAACTTCCCCGGCGTTCTTGTGCTCGTATTTTTGCAATTAGGCATAACACAACAATGACATAAATGATAACTCATTATTAAACATTCAAAAGTATATTATTCCTTTGCAAAATTGTCAAAATTCTATGACAGTGACGTCACGAGTTGAACAGTATGGCGGCTAGCGTTTTCACGCGAAAATTTAAAATGATAGATTAAAAGTAATTTTTATGTCACTATTCGGTTTTAAAAAAATTAAATAAAAATTATAGTGGTTCATTATCACTCTAGGATTCAATTAAGACACTTTTTAAAAATGGGTGTAATACCCTATTATATCCACAAATTTGTCAAAAATAGCGATTACTTTCGTTCTCGTTTTTGACAATTTTTTTAAGTAAAATGCAAAATATAGCGTATGGGTGAATATACGCTATTTGAATTCCAACGGTCCATAGACAAATTTTATGTTAACCATAATATATTATAGTTACTATATGCTTAAGAAATAAAGAATATCGTCTATTATTTGGCCCACGCAGTCAATTCACAATAATTGTTTAATTTAAGGCATTAATAGTTTAAAATAGTTATAAATGTATACTCCCCTGGCCTCCCCTATTACTAGATTGTATAATTTTATGGCCATATGTATTATATACTTAAGCCATTATGTTTTCTTTTAACATGATCATACGCCTAAATAAACATCGAAGCATATTTTATCAAAATACATTGTGAAAATATTTATTAACATTAAAAAAAATATCTTATTTTCACGTCCTGTTACAATTATGTCACCTCACCTGGCGAAACTGAAAGACTAAAAATTTGACATAAAACCGCTAAAGTATGTTTTTGAGCTTGAACTACACGCGTAGTACAGTGTGAAGTTCAAAGTAAGCTAACGGTGATGAGCAAAACTCAAATAATATTGCGTCAGTTTTGGATTCACTATAAGAAAGTGTGTTTGTGCCAGTCGTTGGAGTATTTCCCTTGGTAATTATACGTTTTTGTATTTTGTCATTACGAAATTGTAAATTTGCACAATGCAATGTTTATTTTGTGTAGATGTCATGTATTACGTTAAACTGTGGTCAGAAAAACAATTGATGTTGTTTTCGTAGGTTGTGTGTGATTTTGTCACTTCTCTGGCGTCACTTCTCTGGTATATTTCAAGCCAGGGGAAATACAGCCTTCCCAGGGAAGTGATAAAATTTTGTTTCGTTGATATTTACGGTTATAACGCTTCAATTTATTTGTTCTATGTACTCGAGCATAATTGGATATCATGGCAAATGTTAAAAATAAACAAACAAGGGAAGAAAGGCTTGTAAAAAAAAAACGTCAAGATAAAAAATTACGCTACCAGAGAATTAAACATGAAACGGTTAAAAGTGCTGAATTAACTGAAAAATACAAACAGAAATATAAAAAAAGGAAAAAGGACAAACAAAGAGCATTAATGATATGATTGAAAGGGAACAAAGGGCTGTTAGAATTTTTTTATAGGATAGGGTGACAAACGAGCACACAGTCCACCTGATGGTAAGTGGTTGCTGTGGCCCATATACATCTACATTTATCCTCGTTTGCGAATCAAAACGCAGATGCGTTGTCACCCGTGAGGACTAAGATGGAATGCCTCTTTTCCAATAAAAAGGGTCTCCGGTTCTCTATATTCACCATACGAAACACAGCAGTGTTAAGCTGCTATTTTACGCTGGTATTATGTGAGAGCGTGGTCTTTCCCCGGTCGAGCCGACCCATTCGTGCTACAACTATACTACTAATATAGCTGCAGCATGGCTCTACCACGTAAAAAATAGAGGAATATGGAGAGAGAAGACTAAAAAGTTACACTCTACCAGAAATTATCAAGTAACACCATCTGCGTCTGATAATGAAAACCGACCTCCACTTCCACAAAGCAATTTAGCTCTGGCTGCTAAAAGACGATCAGAAAGTCAGCGTTAAGTACAAAATAAAGTTATAAAAAACAAAAATATGAAATAAAGTCAAAAAGTACATTAGTAACGAAAGAAACTTAGGCGCATCGAAAAACAGAAGAAGGAGTTCCAAGTGATATCGGAGAGACATGTACCCTTGACAATTTTGTCGCTTCAGGAACTAACATACACATACATACAAGACTTTGCTAAGGAATTAGAAAAAACTTGCCCCAGAATTCATATTTTTGTGATACACGAACGATTAACAGTGGTAGAGCCACGCGGCAGCTTTTGCTGTCGCACGGATGGGCCGGCTCGAACCGGGGTGGTACCACGACCTCACAGAAAACCAGCGTGAAGTAGAGATTTACCTCTGCGTTTCGCTTGGTGAGTGCAGGTGGCCGGAGGCCCTTTTTACTGGAAATGAGGCATTCCATCTTAGTCCTTACGGGTGACTACGCATCTACATTTTGATTTGTAATAGAGGATAGATGTAGATGTCTATGGGCCGCAGTAACCACTTACCATCAGGTGGACTGTGTGCTCGTTTGTCACCCTTATCCTATAAAAAAAAATTGATTTACAAAGGAAGATAATTGAAGATAATCGACCGAACATTAAACCTTTTGATGGTACAATAAAAGTACATCAAGTCCGAGGAACCTTTATGAGCAGCACGTTGTACATCAAGAGCTTCAGCTGCTTTGGTAGCAAAATTTGCCCTCACTTCCACTTAGACGAGATTATATACACCCAAAATGATAAAACCAAATTGCATGTTGCTGCAGTATACACCGGTTCTGAGGAAATTGTGCGAAACAAAATGATTCCACAAACATCTACTAATCTGATTAATACTATAGAAAGTGAAGACACGGCTATGATTGTCAAGAACGGTGAATTTATACTTGTGGAATACCAGAGTAATAATAAAATATATATAGATAATTATGCTGGCGTACATTTGTCAGATTTTGATGAAGAAGAAGGATAGATCAGGGTTACTTTTCTAAAGATCTCCAATGAAGATGGTACTCTTTTTAGAATATTTGTCTGATGTGAAATGGGAACAGATCTTGACCATACTACCAGTGCCAAATATACTTATAAAAGGTAACAGATTATTCTACAAGTTTCCAGAGCCAGTTGATGTATTTGAAAAGTAAATTGTTGATTGTTTTTATTAAAGTAAAATATATTAATTTAGTCGAAATTATTGATTCTGTTCTTTGCAAAAAAATTTAGTTTTCATTTATACTGTGTATTAATAATTTTTAAGTTTATTTGTTTAGATAGCCCCGATAATGATAGGTGTTTCATTAGATAATACTATTGTTTTGTTTTGTTAGCGAAGTTTTTTTTTTGTTTAATTTAGAAGTTTTATTTAGATACGCCTAAAACGTTGCTTTAAGTTTTTGAACATTTTATAATTAAAATTGCTGTAATTTATAAATTAAATAATTACTTTAAATCTCAGATGAGACTGATAAGTAGAAAATATTAATTCCATTATTTGTTTGATTCGGGCAATTGAAACTTAACATTAACAAACCATTAATATTAAAAATTAATTTGTTGAAAGAAGCTGAAGAAACTGTTAACACTGAATATATCTAATATATTAAAAAATATCTAGACTATAATTTATATATGTTTTATTCCCCTTTCTTACCTAATAATCAATGGATTGTTTACTACCCTGCATTAATTTGTCACTACTCTGCCAATAGTGTCACTCCCCTGATATTATATTTTCCCCTGGTGCTTATAAAATTCAAAAAAATGGAAAAATCTTCTGTCCCGTATCATTACAAATGCACAAATAGTGTCAAATAGTGATATTATTAATATTGAATTAAACAGACTACATTTCCTCCAGGGACACAAAAAAATCAAATACTGTATATTCACCCGTATACTATCAAATTTGAATACGTAAAATATTATAATACACTAGCTGGTACTCAGTGCTTTGTTGTAGCAGAAGAAATAATTGTGGAAATATCGTTTTAAATTTGGAAGAGTTATATTAGGAATGATACTACATTTATTAAAATTAATAAAAATATATTTCAAATAAATTTATCGGTGCGATACTCGCGCCACCTAGTGTAAGTTAATTGTACTATCCCTATAACCTTCGCGCAAGTGTAAGCAATAAGTTGACAAAATTTTACTGCGATCTGATAAACGGTATGGCAGCGCATAAAATACGAACCAACAAACACAATTTTTTATATATTAAAAGATATAGTTTTCCTCGTATATTATTATTGAATCATGTTCATGTATTGCTAACTGATTAATGGTTGTAGATTTGTGGACAACTAATTTCGCATGCGTATGTATGTAAGTGGTTCTTGCGTTGTGATACAAAGTCCTTGCAAATAATTTTCTCACGGTCTTTTGCAGACAATTTAATGAAGCAAGACAGTGGTCGTAATTGACATAGTTTAAGTTATTTGAGCCAAGTTCATGAGACCTTTGCTCAGGCTTGCCTTAGTCATGAATTGTCGAACAAAATCTGTAATAGTAATAATTATTTGAAGTTGTACGTTTTTATTAATTATTGACAATGAGAATTTCTGTTTTATACAAGTTAAAAGCTTTGGATATAGACATTTGAATTATGAAAATTATTGTTGCTAAAATTTTCGTTATAAAAGCTTGTCAAAACATTATATAAACTTCATATCTACGATTTTTTTATATCTTGTGTTTAGTTTTAAGCTATACATATGTATAATAAATCTGTAAAGAAGTATGATTTTTGAGGGGAAATGCGCTTGCATTTGGGGACTATAAGATAAGGGCACTGAAGCGAAACGACCCCAACGGGGTTAGTAAATATGGGTTTTAGTATTAAGATGTTGGTCTGTTGGTCATGAGGGATGAGCTAATTCTTTGTAAAATTTCCATGGAATATAATTACGAAGTATATGGTAGCACCATATGGTTTAGTATGAAGACATATACATATATAGCAGTGACTGTGTGATCAAGAAATGTAATCAAACTTATCACCTAATATAGAAATAATAGAAAGTTTTTGTGACCTTCGACAGGTGGTAGCGAGATGAGATTTAGGAAAAGGTACAAAAGATCTTGTGACTTGATGACCGTGTGACGATGATTTGTATTAAATATAAAATTTCAGACCTGGCGTGGGGATATAGTAGTGTGAAAGGTGAGAAACGTGTTATCTGCCTGTAGCGCGTGGCAATTATAGCGAAGCCTCCTTATTGCGGGAGAGCCAGAAATTAACTGTTACATTCTTATAAATAAGAAAAAGAAGTTTGTATCACTAAATCTATATCGTCAAAAGATATGATATTTTGTTTTGTATTAATATAACATAATAAGCACAATGTACGTTGCTTCTTATATTTCAATCTGTAACTTTATGGCGCTTCTAGTTTTATCGCCTTGCATTAAATTTCAATATTTAACCCTTTCGCTGTCCCGTGCACTACAGATAGGTCATTGCTATTGTCTTACTATTGTGTTTTAAAACCGGACAGTGAACATGTTAAGATACAAAATAACATTCTGTTTTGAATCAGCCAGCAAGTACTATATTAGGCACAATAAAATATTGCATTAGTACTACGTAGTACTATTATTTATTCTGTGCAAGTACACATTCTCAAACCAACAAAGAAAGAAAAACGGAGCACTGCGTACATTTCAAGTGCCAAACATACCAAGCCAAAACCATTCTCAACATATTGTAAGAACACGCGCTCACATAAACATATACATCTGAAATAATTTACAATTAACAGTATGTTCTAAGATGCATATGCACGCGTGCAGCATTGAACTTTTACGGCCTGATAAAGAAAGAAAGAAGCCCCCCCCCCCCTCCCCCGTGAGCATGGGTTGCTGTAAAGCACCAAAAACGTCGGGAATTAAAATAGTAAATTAAACGCGATAAAATCCGTAAAATTAGTTCTATTCAATATGTAGTGTTCGCGTAAATATAAGAAATCATTAACAAATAAAGAAGAACGATTTGTGAGTGCTCATCAAAAAGTTGAACATGGTTTCAGCAATACTTGAAACGTACACAGCGTTCCGTCTATTCTTATTTGTTGGTCTGAGTACACATGAGAAGTTAAATGATTTAGTGAATTTTCTGCAGAATTCCAAAAAGGAGACGGTACTCAATTCGACTGTATGTTTTTTTTATGTGTGTTACCTCATAACTTTGTACTGGGTGAACCGATTTCGATGATTCTTTTTTTATATGAAAGCTGATAGTTCTCGTGTGGTCCCATATAAATGACCATACATATGATCAAGGTCAGACCAATAGTTTTTGAGTTATTCTTAAATAACTTATATTGAAGTCTGCTGTACAAAATTTTTAATTTTAAATTATTCGATATAGCTTTTGCGATAGTTAGTAAAAGTTACGAGTATGTATTGCTGATTGTAAACTTCATAATTTTAATCAAATTTGAATGCGAACCTTAGCCTTCATTACTGTCATCTGGGTTGTGACACTAACCCAGTACTTGAAGCAATACGAAACACATCGCAACGAGTGTTTAGCGACATGTTTAATGGGCGTGTAATTTGGCGTGCGCGTAATGTGTAATCCGCGTATAATCTCACCAGAGCATTGCGGTGACCGTGAGCTGGGTGAGTGGCATACGCTACCGGCGAGCTAACGGAAGTGGTGAAATCCAAACTAGGGGGCTCATTGCCTTCTTTTTTTAAAGGAACGCGTGAGTAAGGAATTTAAAGTTTCATATTAAACAAGCACCGATGAGTAATACCACAGCGGGAGCTGATATTAGTGGATAATAATTAAAAATTAAAAATTTTGTACAGCCGACTTCAATGTAAGTTATTTAAGAATAACTCAAAAACTATTGGTATGACCTTGATCAAATTCATATGGGACCACACGAGAAATATCAGCTTTCATATGAAAAAAGAATCATCGAAATCGCTTCACCCAGTACAAAGTTATGAGGTAACACACATAAAAAAACATACACTCGAATTGAGTACCGTCTCCTTTTTGGAAGTCGGCAGAAAAGTGTGTTTAACGTGTTTTGAGATAATTTGAAACAAAATTACGATGTTGTCGTAAGGCCGAAATCACTTGGAACCTTAAAATATTTAAGTACAGTTACTTGAGTATCAATAAGGCTTACTTTCCGGGTATAGGTACCAAGAGGAATATTAGTTGGAGGATTTGCAACTCTTCATTATATTACATTGGCGTTGATATCGCCCGACTTCAAATGTCATTTGACTTTATTTTTCTTTTGAAGAAAGTCTTTAACACCATCCTGTTAGAAATTAAATGTGAAATATTACTAACAAATAAATGTAATTAAGTTGCAATTTTGTCTTGTTTCTCCAATTTATGAATTTTACAAGAAAAACAAAAAGAAAAGAAAGAAATGACAAACAAAACAAATTAGTATCTGTTTTACTCAGACCAGTAAAGAAAGACAGATAGAACAAACACTACTACGTACATTTTAAGTGACGCAAAAATGACCTATAATTATATATTATAATAACTATAATTTTGTTTCGTGGGTCTGCTGTCCAATTGGGAATCTGTCGAGGTATTTGAACAGTATGGAGTGTTTTCATATTGTGTCACACCGTCATAGTTTTAGTTTTTGACAAGTGCCTAAAATAAAATTTAGGCGTAATTTCTTTGTTTCAATGTTAATTAATAATATCCGCAGTAGAACCAGAGTAACCGACATAGCCCAACGGATTAGTAAGCTGAAGTGGCAGTGGGCCGGCCATATAGCTCGAAGAACCGACAACCGATGGGGAAGAAAGGTTCTCGAGTGGCAGCCTCGTACCGGTAGGCGAAGTGTAGGGCTTCCCCCCACGAGATGGAGTGACGACCTGGTAAGACATGCAGGTGGCTCAGGACCGTGCTTTGTGGCATTCTTTGGGGGAGGCCTATGTTCAGCAGTGGACTTGTGAAGGGCTGTAATGATGATGATGAATGTTAATTGCTTTGTCTTAATTGTAGATTAAGTCTTAATGTTAGATACGGAAATGTTGCAAATTTATAACTTTTATGCACTCTTCAAACGTTAGCTTCCTGTATCCAGTCAGGTGTCATTAGTAAGGTTTTTCAAAGTAATGATGTAGTCCCATAAACCACTTCAAGCAGCTCACTTATGTTAGCTTTCGAAATATCAAGCTATAAAGTATAGCTGTAAGTTATTGATTGATTCGATACAGCTTCGTTCTATGCTTCCCAAGATATTTAAAAAAAGTTCGTAAAATTGTTATAAATTTGATTGATTTTTGCTTATAATAACAAACTATTTTGTAATTTTTACGTCTTCAACCTTAATTTAGCGTTTGTTCAGACCACTCGGCGCCTTTGTTTACTTGCTCCCACTGAAGACAATCGCTTAGAGTAATTTTGGTTCATGAACGCACTTAGTTTACTGTAACTAGAGCTCGCGATTTGTTAGCTACGGGATATGGTGCGTGTAGGAAGCATACTAATCTAGTTGATACGTATTATTTATTGTATGTCCCAATTTGTCATCTCGTTTACTTAAGAAGCTCTTATTTGTTTTTTTATAGGGTAAGATAACAAAAGAGCACACAGTCCACCTGATAGTAAGTGGTTGCTGCGCGCCATAGACATCTACATCTATCCTCGATTACGAATCACCCGTGAGGACTAAGATGGAATGCCTCGTTTCCAGTAAGAAGGGTCTCCGGTTCTCTACACTCACCATACGAAACACAGTAGCGTTAAGTTGCTATTTTACGCTGGTATTCTGTGAGAGCATGGTCCTTCCCCGGTCGAGCCGAGTCATTCGTACTACAACTATACCAGTAATATAGCTGCAGCGTCGCTCTTCCACGTAAAGATTTTTCTTATCGTATTGTAATTTGATTTTTATTTTTATCGGCCTACATCTTTATGAGTTTTATTTTTTATTATGTGATTATTTTGTTAGTACTTAAAGCAATAAATAAGATTAAAGTAAATGGTAGGATTGTGGGCCTAATTAAGATTTAACCGCGTTAATAACTGACAACTACGGGATTAAATTACTTTTGTACTCAATTGTTGGAACTCTACCCTCTCGATTCATTTATTAACAATGAAACTCTTCCCTTTACGCAATACACTGAAGCCGAAGGTAATAAAAATCTGGCGCATATTCTCGATCTATTCCAGTGTATCGGTGACGAGACCCTGACACCGAGTTGATTGTTCGCGATTTCGCAATATTCACGGTCACCCATTGTTGTATTCGGCGGTTTTTTCGCTTTTCAGTTTAAGTTTCTTTGACTTTTTTACTACTTACTTTTTGTGATCCACATACTCGTCGTCTAAGTACATAGTAGCCTTAGTGCTAGCCTGGTGACGTAAAAGAATATGCGTTACGTCGTTTGGTCGCGTGGTTATCGTAAGTTCTTTGGAAATTCCAGATTTTTTTATAATTACAGGTCTTTAACAATTAATGGTTTCACTACGCACTTTTTTATTACGTTGAATTGTTATTTGAAACATGTTGCTGCCCATTTCCTGTTTCAATACCCACTATTGCCTTTTGCGACACCCACGGGATGTAAAAGGATACACGATTTTATCACGCCACCACTATGCGGCACACATATTAAATATGATTTAGTTTAAAGCACATTACATGATTTATTGCTTATCTAGAATATCTAATAGATGTAAATTAGGAGGGTATAATATTTTAAAAATCGTATAACATAATATAAATTATTAATTTTGACGATGATATAAATCAATTTTTATTGATATTGCTTTTATAAAAACTAGCTGGAATGATTTCTTGCCAAAAATATTAACTTTTTGGAGTTTACTTCTTAAGAATCGATTTCCATATATAAGCACGGGGTATGAAAATTTATGGGGAGTAAAATCAAACGTTGCATTATGCGTTACGTTATGTATTCATGTTTCCATGACTATGTAATGTATTTTGATTAATATAAATTATATAATTAATATAAATAAATGTATCATGCATGATTTTAGTAATATAAAAAATTCGTTAATTTACCCGCATTTACTAATCTATTTATTTTACAATCGTTCATAAGGACTAAACTCTAGTCGTACGTCGGAGCTTACATGAAAACACAATGTATCTTTTAAGTAATACATTTTATATTAAATTAGATTGTTTAGTGAGATTGCCAAGTCAATCTATTTATTTAAAACAAAAAAAATATTGATATGGTCACTATAAGATGTTGTTAGGTTAGCTAATTACGTAATAACTTAAGACAAAAGGACTCTTAAGTAGGGACTGAATAAAGAAACCGACTTGGTATTACATGGATCTCACAACTTTTTACGGTAGAAGAACTGAGTTGCGAGACTTGGTTTTTTTACAAGTCATGTTTTTAATGGCATTATAATTTAATTTAACAGTTTTCTGTGTTCATTGTATGGAACAACTAGAATATCGTCTGAATGGTTCCATTCAAATCTCCATCCCCAATTTTTTCCACCCTTAGGGATGTTTTTTTTAAATATCTATGGGACCATCCACGAAAGATAACTTATTTGAAAAAAAAATAATAATATAAATCGGTTCAACTGTTTCTGAGAACTCGAAGGATTACATACGCGTCAAATATAGATCCTGCTCGTTTTTTGAACTCTGTTAAAAATAAATTAATTCACAAACTAAGATTTTAAAAAGTGATTAATTTCTGTGCTACGACATTGTTCTAGTTTAATAAAATCAATTAGGTGACAATAATAACATTTATTATAAAATTTGCTCTACATTGCAATGAAGTAATTTAGAGCAATAAACGTAGTGTGTAAAAGTATCGTGCTGAATTGATTAGTGTCTATCAATATCGGATCTTTAAATCGAATACGCCGTTCACGGGTGCTTTCAACTCTGTTATCGATGACACGCCCAACAGTTTCAATACGATCGTGATAAGTCGTTTCTATATTCACGTCGTCTGTTGCGGGAACTGGCGCAAATTATAGACTCGGTTCGAAAATAAAATTATAGGAGCTTTTTACTTGTATTATATTTAGTGTGATTCTCTCTCGTCATTTGAATGTGAAAGGGACGTGTTTTTGAAGTGAAAATTTCTTTAGAATCGTTGTGATTTGGAACTAAGTGTGAACGGTAAAAAAGGTAAAAGTGTGAACTAGAAAAAGCGACACTAAAAAGAGAGAAACGTATAGTTAGGTCTATATGATTTAGCCTAAGAGAGAATGAGGTAGAATATCGTTTACAATGTTTATTTTAAATTTATTTATATTTTGGTTACATAAACCCTATAATTATTCTACTCCTGATACTCTGCATTCGTCTCATTTTCTAGAAGTTTAGTTTTCTGAAGTTTATACATCTACTGCATAGCAACTGCACACATGTTTTTATTTTATCTTGTCAAGTCAATATAATATAACAAAACAATTTAAATTAAATCCAATACAACTTATTAAATAGAAGACATCTTATTGTTATAACTGACGAAGTTTTTTTTCAAAGTGTGCCCTGAGGCATTTACAGCTTCATCGAAATAGGCTCCTAAGTGAGGACCCACGAAGTATTGAGTGCAACTGTTCGCAAGCGCCGCGTCGCTGATTGCAGTCCCGAGGCACCCCGGCCCATGAGATTTCAGAGCGAGGCTCCTCTAGCTAGGTGGGGGGGGGGGGGGGGGGGGCTCGCTGTGATTCAAGGGTCCCTGAGAAGGAGATACGAAGTACGAACCTCGGCTTGAACCACTATCGCAATGTGGGAGAAGTTATGAAGTAAAATATATACCAATTATCCTGCTGAGAACAGGCTTCCTCTTTTTTCTGAAAGGTAAGAATTATACCTGGAGCTGTGTAGTATTCAAGTGCTCATCGCCTGAGCTGCCACGCCTGCTACGTTATATTCTAATCATTTTTATTATTCATTTATCATTTTTAGTAATTTCAGAAGCTTTAAGAAAGAAAAATAATTACATGTTAAAGAATTATTTTATAACAAAACTAGCTGGTATCCAGCGCATTGCTGCTGCAGAAAAAATAATTGGGAAAATATCGTTTTAAATTTAGAAGAGTTATATTGTTTAATTAGGAATGATAATGATAATGGTATATAACTTTCAAATAAATTCGTTGCTAAGGCACACGCGCCACCTACTGAAAGTCTTTGCACTATGCCTATAACCTTCCCGCAAGCGCCAGCAATAAGTTGACAGTTTTAGCGCAATCTGATGAACGGTATGGCAGCGCATAAAATACGAACAAACAAAAATAGATTTTTATATATTCTCCGTGCTCGGCGGTGAAGAAAAATACCGTGAGAAAACCTGTATGTCTAAGAAATAAGAAAGAGAGAAAAATTTCGAAGACACGCATTGGGGCAGCGCGGCGAACATTTCCTTGCTCTTAAACCCTCTCAGAAATGTGAGGAGGCCTGTCTTCAGCAGTGGGACGTATATAGGCGGTAAATATTACTTTTTTACCTTTAGATATTCTTATTTATGCTACTTATTAAATTCTTGACAGTATTTAATTAAATAAATAAAATATATTTACACAATTTGGTGTCGTCAATTGTAAGCCACCCACATGCGTCAGTACGTCACGACTCGGAACGCTTAGGAAACCGATGATTCACAGCTACTAAATTGACGAATTCACGTTCAAAGGCGAGCTGAAACTGATAAGTGGGAAAATTTGCATTTCAATTCCGCAATCACCTCCATAATCAGTGGGCGCTCAGATTTACAAACTTTAGCTGTGTTTTGTGTTGCTATTAATGTATATATTTGATTCATTATATTATGGTATGGGAATGAACCGCTACTACATAGGTTAGAATACCTACCCGCTGTAAGAATATCCGCTACCTTATATCTTCCTTTGGGTTTTTTTCTTCTTTTGGGTGTGGTAAGAGGCGATAACAATTATAATCATCATAAAATGAAGCTATTCATTAAACTAGTTACTATATACTAATTAGCGCCTTCATTTTTCCTAAAAATGTTTTGTTAAGCGCGGTGTCCATTTCTTTCTCACTGTATATTTCTTTATACAATAAAGTACGGTATTCTATACCCTAACAAACCATAACACCCATCCATACATCCATTACAGCCTAATAAAGTACACTGCGGAACATTTTACGTGGTAGAGCCATGCTGCAGCTATATTACTGGTATAGTTGTAGCACGAATGGGTCGGCTCGACCGGGGAAGGACCACGCTCTCACAGAATACTAGCGTAAAATAGCAGCTTAATGCAGCTGTGTTTCGTATGGTGAGTGTAGAGAACCGGAGACCCATTTTACTGGAAACGAGGCATTCCATCTTTGTCCTCACGGGTGACAACGCATCTGCATTTTGATTCGTAATCGAGGACAAATGTAGATGTCTATGGGCCACAACAACCACTTACCACCAGGTGGACTGTGTGCTCGTTTGTCATCCTTATCCTATAAAAAAAACGAATGGGTCGGCTCGATCGGGGCTGTCTATCTCCAGTGTTAGATTTCTTTCGTCGCCCTTTTGAGATACTACGGAATGTTATGGGGCTATTGGTTTGATTACGCTGATAATCCAGATTTAGATAATATTCGCTTAAATCGCTTTAATACATCATAAACCTAAAATGATGGATTGCTTTGATAGCCAACAAAGCCTAGGCTTAGCTTATATGTTTATTTTAAGACTCAGTATGTTTCCATATTTATTATTTAAATGAGTTTTCAAAAGGTCCTAAGTCGTGTGGGGAGTGTTCGACGGGTGTGCGTTGTAGCGGCACGACCGGAATTTAATTCGAGTGCATGTGAATATAAGCGGTTGTATGGATACCACACTGCCACGCCACCCGCTCCGCCGAACGCTTTTATCTATGGACTTAGGCTCTGTCTTAAAGTAGGCACTGTTCTATGTGTTTATAAGTCAGAAGTAGTTCACGTATAATGTTAAATTTTCGAAGGTTTAACGAAATTTGAAACTATTCTATAATAAGTAAGTAAGTATTTGAATTAAAATTACAGAGTGCCTGCAAATCTACACATCTACACAAATAAATAAAATTGAAGTGTCTGTTTGTAATGTCGAAATAACAGCTTTTTACTATATGCATATGAAAGTATATACAATACTTATAGCAAAAACACGATTTATAAATTTTTGTCTGTCTGTCTTTCTGTCTGTCTGTTTGTTCCGGCTAATCTCTGAAACGGCTGAACCGATTTTGACGGGATTTTTACTGGCAGATAGCTGATGTCATAAGGAGTAACGTAGGCTACTTTTATTTTAGAAAAAGAATTGGGGTTCCGCGCGAAAAAATTAAAACCACAAATAACACGCGGGCGAAGTCGCGAGGAACAGCTAGTTATTAATATTGGAATACGATAAAAAGTGTAATTAAAAATTGTGACACGTGACCATGGACTTATTATCCAAATTATATTCTAAATTAACACATTAAGCTAAGCTTGCTTGGTTGATATAATAACAGTTTACAAACAAATTTTTTTGTAGCATTTAGCAATACTTACCTTTTTACATAATTCGTTCATGTAATTCAAAAATCTGGAAAAGTTAAATACATCGAAATAAAAAGTTTTACTGGTTATCGCGTTAAATTGTACTTGTTTTTAACATCTGACGTTTGGGTCCGACATGGGTGCAAATGAGGTGTTTGAGATCCTGATGTCAAAGTTAACGCACAATAGCTTCAGTATATTCAACGTAGTTTTCGCATAAAAATAAGAAGTAAATATTTATTATTTTTTGTAATTATTGTAAATCAGTGCCGAAGATGGCAAAATATAACAGCCTTCACAAACCGACGGCTGTACATAAGTTTTCCCTAAGGAAGGGAAACATTTTAGGGTATTTTTTTAGTATTTTCTTTTCAAAATTATTATTATCTATTGTTTAAATACTTAAATCATTAAATTCAAGCATTAACTATGTTTAAATTATGACATATAATAATAATTTTGAAAGTGGCCAATGCCATTCAGTAAATTAGCTCTATGATATATATAACAATTTCCTCGTTTAAAATATAAAAGTAAAAAAAAAACGTGTTTGTCTAAACCTTGAGAGGTAAATAATGATGTCAGTTACAAAATTGTTCAACGTACAGTATCAGAATGTAATACTTATAAAGACTAAGACAATATGTTGGAATTCAAGGCCGAGTGAATGAGCAGAATTAGGGCGTGTAATTCGGTACACGTACATATACGTACGTACGTATTGACCCATTTTACGATAAACCCCTTTTCTTCCTCCATTATCAAAAGCAATTAATGAAAAAAATCCACTCCTAAGGGAAGATAGGTTTTTCTTTTTTTATAAAATTAGGGTGGCAAACGAGCACACAGTCCACTTGATGGAAAATGGATGCCTTGGCCCATAAACATCTATATTTATCCTCGATTAAGAATCAAAATGCAGCTGCGTTGTCACTCACGAGGACTAAGATAAAATGCCTCGTTTCCAGTAAAAAAGGTCTCCGGTTCTCTACACTACGCCACACAGCAGCATTAAGCTGCTATTTTACGCTATATATTCTATGAGAACATGGTCCTTCTCCGGTCCAGTTGACCCATTCGTGCTACAACCATAATATAGATGCAGCGTGGCTCTACCGCGTATGGGATGATGTTTTTAATATAACTATCTAGACGATATTCCTGGTCAGTTACCTTGAGCGTGTGATATTCCTTGGTCTACTCAAAGGGGCCAAAAATTAATTTTTGGTAAAACGTAAAAGTAAAGTTCAAAGAAATAAAGAGAATGAAATAATTTTCACTTACAGCTTCTGAAGTCCGGGTATTGATACTTTTATAAACTATGACCAAGCACCGTCTTTTAAGCTGTTTAGTGTAAATTATTATTGTTGTAAGTTGTTTATAGTATATAAGCTTTTGTTTTTTTTTATTTAAAGTTAATATTTTTCATTTTGCGATCGATTTCAAAATTATTCGTTTCACTTTTTAGTGGAGCTATGCTATGAAAGGCTGGGCTCTCTCCATATATTTAGGAATATACCCAAGCAAACCTAGTAAGTTCTACCGGAAACACTGTAATAATCAATTGATCCATTGGATCGATACTTAAAATAAATTATAGTGAATGGAAACCTGTATTAGAAATAAAAAAAAATCTAGGGACGAGTACACGCGGCCATTCCAGTTGACTTTAGAAAAGCGTTCTGAGGTGTTTTTGTTTCTAATCCTCTTAGAAATAAGGAGGCCTAGTGCTTAGCAGTAATAAGGTTGTTACCGATGTAAACGATGAGTTATGAGTAAAGATTTCCACGATTAAATCACTTGAACTACTCAATATAAGGTAAATAGGTTTCAAATTGTGGCTGTAAGCATAAATCTTTATTAAGAGTAAAAATATTTTGCCACAATAAAACAATGTTGCCCTATATTAAAAGTACATGGTAGTAATGACGAATTTTGAATCGAGTGCAGGACAAAAAAGTAAAGTGTCTGATCGTGCAAGATTGTAAATGATAGTGCCTAGTCGTCGACGTGTTAATGTTCCCACGATACATGATTCGGAAATTAATTTTGTAACTGCGAAATGAATTAAATCCGATGCAGTTATGAGTGTTTCGCAACATTTTATGGTCGTTGCTGTTGGTGATAAGAGGGCTGGTTCTTTTCTCGCTCAAAGGCTAAGTATAGTCATTCAGCGGGGAAACGCAGCCAGCGTTCTTGGCACGATACTGCGGGGAGTAGGGCTGTATGGTAGTTAAGTTACTAATTTTAGTTTTTTTTATTATAGTTTTTTAATATCGACGATGTGAACAAGATGTGACTTAAAGGATCAATATAAGCTGAAGTGCAAATGTTTTACGAGCGATAACCTCGTATCTGAAACGGAGTGTGTGATATCTCAGCCTGGAGTCTAATACTAGATGGAGCGTCCACCTGGCTGGGCATGCAGAAAATCTATTAATGCACGTTGCTCAGGTAGAAGTTTTGACAGTCTTTCGGGTAGGGCTAGGTTAAGCAGTGGACTTAGGAGGATTTCAATGATGATGATGAACATCATGACAAACAAGTAACCAAGATATGATAAGTAGAAAGATAGATATTTTGTCGTTTTGTCATTATGTCGACACCGTGAATAGCGATTGAAGAATAGCCAGATCATAACTTTAACTCTTATTTGAGTTCATTGTTATAATACGATAGCCAAGTGTGCTAAATATGGCAGCTATTAGGTCCTGTTGGTTTCATTTATAAACGCGTTAGTATATGTTCACGAATGTAAACAAACACGAGTACTTATAAAATTCGTTTTTGTACACATACGTGAACATATTGCAGTATTTGTCTGCCGACTTCCAAAACGGAGACGGTACTCAATTCGAGTGTATGTTTTTTTTATGTGTGTTACCTCATAACTTTGTACTGGGCAAACCGATTTCGATGATTCTTTTTTTATATGAAAGCTGATAGTTCTCGTGTGGTCCCATATGAATTTGATCAAGGTCGAACCAATGGTTATTGAGTTATTCTTAAATAACCTATATTGAAGTAGCTTATATTGAAGTCGGCTGTACAAAATTTTTAATTTTAAATTATATCCTTACATATTGAGCTCTGTTTGCCATTTCCACTCTGGATATATTCCTTAATTGACTTTTATGGTTATGATACCCACAGAACATGCTTAGTTAATGTATTTTATGATGCTAACTGTGAGATTGGGAAAATATGCGAAATGATTATCTAATACGTAGAGTCGTAAAGATCACGTTGCCGTTTACTTTCATTTAGTGGTAATTGTTTTTTGAAGTTATACTACTTTTGGCGCATTTGAAAAAAAAAATGAGTGAATTTTTTACGATGCGCGCGCACACCGACACTTAAAATCAACACCATGAAGTTGTTACGTTGCGCGCGCAAACGAAAACCTAAAAGCGACAACTTCACTTGGTAATTGTCTGTCAACTGTCAAGTTTTCATGAGAACTGATAACTATATTCAAGGCAGTTATTTTTTAGTTATTTTTGTTTTGTTACGCGAAATAAGTATAACTTCTTACGTGCGTACATGTACTTATGACCGCAGCGTTCAATCACTGCTATTTGGTGGCAGAATTAGGTAATGGTGGTACCTATTCAGACTTTAGAAAGAAAGTTCTACCACCTAGTGAAGGTGACTAATTATAGTTATCCAAAAGACTTTTATAATAATAATAAAAGGCGGTTGTGTGGCTTAACGCAAGTTAATAGGTTCTAAATTTTTCAGTTGTATTTTACGTTTTACTTTCACGATGTTGTGTAGGTTTCCTATTGCCGTTTTTCATCTGGTAGGTGAAGCAATCTGGCTAAGTGTAAGTGGCGTGACTTAGGATAGGACTGCCACCGTTTGATGATATATTTTTCCCACAGATATGTGTATTTCCTAACGATTTTGGTTATCTGGCTATTTGGTTATTTAGTTAGCATGAGCAGTGACCTATAAAATGTTGATACATAGTTGGATTGTTGGCAGCTACTGTAAGTTTTCTCATTTATCACCCAAACCTTGATGTTATTATATTTTGTGTACCTGAAAAAAATAAAAAAAAACATTTGAGAATTTTTATAACTATTAAAATTACATTTAAAGTTATTTTGGAATTGCATGCAACATAAGTGGTAGAGCCACGCTGCAGCTATATTATGGTTGAAGCATGAATTGGTGAGCTCGACCGGGATGGGACTACGCTCTCACAGGATACAAACGTAAAATAGCAGCTTAGTGCTGCTGTGTTTCGTATGGTGAGTGTAGAGTAAGAGTATAAAAACTTTTTACTGGAAACGAGGCGTTCCATCTCATTCTTCAGGAGTGACAACGTATCTGCATTTTGATCCTCAATTGAATATAAATGTACGAGTAGATGTTAATCAGCCACAGCATTGACTTACCATCAGGTGGACTGTGTGCTCGTTTATCTATGAATATAATTCTAATATATAATTTGAATATAAATATAATTCTATGAAAAAAAACAAGTATATTATACAAATTTCTTGGGTTTCATGGAATTTAAGGTAAGAAACGTAAGCTTAAGATATGCTTCTTTTGTAATGACAAATTATTCTAGGTGACAAATTATTCATTAATAAACGCATTACTCAAATAAACAAAACAGCTTTACAAGTAATAACGTACTGAAAAAGAATCTTTTTAGTAATTTGCGTCAACATTAAAATTAATTATATTATAAAATACACAAACTATCACCTTGATGTTAATAATAATAGATAACTATGGCAATCTATACATATAATAAAACCGTAGAAAAATTGTGTGTTCACAATTCACGCAAATACTACTAGACTACTACTACTACTAGGAGATATAGACTATCTATCTATAACTAATCACTATTTCTATGAAATTTTGTATGTAGACAGTAAATGACCGTGTATAACATATAGATAACTTTTTATCCGCTTACCGAAGAGTAAACAAAGGGTAATGTTTTTCCTTTTTCTACCGACTTCAAAAAGGAGACGGTACTCAATTCGACTGTATGCTTTTTATGTATGTTACCTCATAACTTTTTACTGGGTGAACCGAGTGTAGTTCCATGTAATGGTCATGGTCTTACCAATAGGTTTTGAGTTATTCTTAATAATTTATATTGAAGTCGGTTGTACAAAATTTTTAATTTTTAATTATTTAGTTTATTGTCATTATGGCTGCTGATGGTTCTATTCGTCCGAAAAAGGATTCAGCTACAATAAATCTACATAAAAGTGTGTGTGTGTGTGTGTGTGTGTGTGTGTGTGTGTGTGTGTGTATGAAAAGAAACTCATCGCGCCACCAACCAGAAAGGGCAGAATAACGTCTGCCGGGCTAGCTAGTAAAGAATAATTAGCAGTTTATAACAAAGGTTTGTAGTTTCTAGGTTATAAATTATAAACCATTGAAGAACGGTTTAATTCCCGAAGTCATCAGTCAAATTTAGTTCCGAAATGCTGGTGTTAATACAAATTGCTTGCAAGAAAACTTGTAATCAAACATGTTGCAACTTTATACACGTTATAATATGTGTGTTGCAACACAGGACTAACGAGCTGCAGCCTAATCGCTGCAACTGGCAACAAAATCTCTTCTTCATGATGTTGGATAGCAATTAATATTACTTAACCCAAAATAATGATTGTTTCACGCCCGAGTTGCCACACCAGCTTGCAGCCTCATTCATTATATTCAGTCTAGCGTCTCGTCGTGTAACTAACGGATACGTATCCGTTAGTAACACGACGTCATCTTTGTAACTAGAATTGAGTGAATTGGCCTACGAAATTAATAACGACTAGTGATCGTCGAGTTGTCGAAATTCGATCGCAATTTATTAAATTTTTAAGTTGTATTATGTAAGCTGTTTTATGTATTGACATAATACATAAACCAGTTTTCAAATACACATTAATATATAAAATGCAGATATCAGAGACTTCAAAAAGGACGAGGTACTCAATTCGATGTATGTTTTTTTAAATGTGTTACATCATTACTTTTTTATGGGTGAACCGATTTCGGTTATTGTTTTTTATTAGAAAGCTCGTGCTTCTCATGTGGTCACACACAAATTTGATCAAGGTCTGACCAATAGTTTTTGAGTTATTCTTAATAATTTATATTCAAGTCGGTTGTACAAATTTTTTAATTTTAAATTATTATTTTCCTTGATATACAATCCACAGACTATTGATAAAAAACATTTTCATCACACAATATTCACAGCTCATTCAGTAAATCTGTCAGTAATTATTTGTTGGCCACAAATTAAAATTCTTTATCGAAAATCTCCTCTCTGTGTTACTGTTCTGATGGATATTATTTTTGACATTGTTAGTATGAACGTAAACAAACGACAGACTATTATGTGTTTGACATTGACATGCGTATGAACGTTAATAATGAATGTTTTATTTAATTTAATTTAATGTATTAGTAACACATATTATATTAACGTTTTACCTTTCTGCACTCCTCCTCTAAAAACTCTAATTATTCCATCTTACTCTCTCATACTTTTCCGTGCATGCAATAGGTATGTAAAAGTGGTAAAAAGTTTTCCCTTCACGTATAGATTATATATATTATAGATATAGTGGTAATACATTATCACACACTAATTCATACTACATCTTGACAGTCGAAGCAAATTTATTTCTAGTAAATTAATTGATGATTATTGCAAACTTATCTTCAGAGAAATGTTACTTTGGGTCGGGTAAAACCTATCATACCTTAATAAATGCAGTAAATGAAAATGAAAAAAATATATAAAAAGTTACATAATTTAAATTGTTTATTGTATTTCTTAAACAATAACTTAAACTACACACTACATGGTTAAACTTGGATATAATCACTTTATTCATGATTAGTGTAGATTGTTCTCAGTAGGTCAAGGTGGGACATAAGTTTTGAACATTTATATAATTTATAAATTATTCAGCTAGAGAGAATTTTAAAGTATATTGTGAATGAATATTGTGTCGAATATTGTCCTACGACAAAAACTAAGCCTAAATTTAGCCATTTAATTTTTATTTACTAATTACGGTCTGTTAATTCATATCCATTTCCATTATCTATACTAATATAATAAAGCGGAAGAGTTTTTTTTGTTTAAACACGCTAATCTCTGCAACTACCAGTCTGACTTGAAAAATTCTTTTTCTATATTATAGCCAGATTCATGTGGAATAGTATAGGCTATCTAGCATTAAGCTATATCACTCAGCTAGCCTTAAATATGGATATTTGTTAAGCAAGTCAGAAGAAAAAGCGCTCCCGAAAGGATTTATCCGCGTACGCTGGTGTTATGGTTAGGGATACGTAGCCTATAAAAGTCCACTGCTAAATATAGGCCTCCGCTATAGATTGGCTCACAGGAGGGGCTTTGACACAGTTGACACGCTTGGCAACGGGTTGGTAACTGCAATTTTTTAATATTTTGTGTTGTGTTGAAATTTCGAAACATTTTTAAAAAGTAGACAAGTTTTTCGTAATTATTAATATTGATTAATTTGGTGTATTGGTACAGTTCCAGCTGATTTCTGAATAAGAAGCGAGAAATGCGTATTGTATATTTTGATTATTTTTGTATTCAAAATATTGTGTACATGATAGCTTTTTAATAAAAAATATAATGAAATATTATCTAAACGTTTACTTATGTCGAGCAAATAGTGATTTCAAAGCTGCAGTGCTTTTAAAGGTTTTATGTAAGGTCCTAAGTATCCAGTAAATCACTTGCACCACAGTATTTTACTACCAAAGATGGTTAAAAGTGCAATTGGAGGAAGGTAGAAAATAAATTATAAGGTCTGAAATATCTGGTACATCGATTGCATCATAATATTCATCCATCAAAGATGGTTGAAAGTTAAAGGAAGGTGGGAAATAAATTATATACAGTGTAATGTATTTAAGTTGATAGCGCGACGTTCTTGCATTCAACAGAGTGGGGATATATCTATAAAATTTTTGCGCTTATGTATTACTAGTGACCCGCCCCGGCTTCGCACGGGTGATTTTTGGATCTTAACAAAAGCGCCACCTACCGGGTCCGATTGTGAATCTAAAACATCCAGGGACCCCACTCAAAAACACTAAAAAAGGTACCTATAAGAGCTATAGTTGGAACATTTGTTTTTTAATTAACGCAAACTCCCTTGCAGGTGGAATTTCGTAAAATATTAGCAGACCTCTACTGGGCGAAAGAAATATTCCTACCAAATTTCAAGTCTCTAGGCCTTATGGTTCCTCTTTTTCTTAGAGATATCGTGATGAGTCAGTACATAGGTGGAATCTCTTTTAAATATATATAGATATAGTCAAAATGTGTGGAGAATTCTATCTAATTTAAGGATATTGGATTTTTTTAAACCTTTTAATTTTATTATAATTAATTTTAAAAGGTTTGAAAAACCAATATCTAATATATATATTCCAATATAACGTACGTAGACATAGTATACCTATATTGTTGACTATATATATATATATATATATATATATATATATATATATATATATATATATATATACACACACATATAAATATATAATATGAGTGCGTGTGTGTATATATATGAATTGAAATGTTAGAGAGGTAGTGTAGCACTTTTTAGGTATTCTTTTTAGGTAAACATCAGTAGCGAGATAAAATATTTTAACTTAACATTCGGAGGTTTGACTTGACGTGACAACTTACGCTTTCAAGAGCGCCGCGAATACGTGCCTTGTTCGCATCGGGTTTTTTAATTTCCGCGCGCGTTCTTTACTAGTAACTGGTTTCACTATTCGATAGAGAAACATTATTTTTGTATCTGGAGCGAGTACCAACTTTCGCTAAAAAAACGATACTTTTTTTAAAAATAGTAAAGTAGGTCGGTTGTTTATTTTTTTTTCAAAGCGTTTTCTCTATGTGGCCGGAGTTAATCCAGTTTACAACAATTGCTTAGATACTTATGTAGAAACTTGATTGCTTTAAATAGTGGCCACACCTAGATTTAATTCAAATGATATACGTTATTCTTTAGTACTTTTAATTACGTCGAGTTTTTTAATAATTAGATAATAATTCGTAAAAAATATTAATTTTCTTTTTTACTAACTCGTAATACTCCACTTGTACTCTTGTAATAGAAAAAGGATTGGAAATCGTATTAAAAGATGTCACGCACATTTGACGTTGCTTAACGTCGCTGGTCGACGAGCCGTGGTAACTCAGGGTTAAGCGCTCGCTGTAGATTTCACAGTACGCGAGCAACCGGGGATCGATCCCGGCGGCACCAGTGAAATTGTTCATTGCAATTTTTAGTGCTGATTTACCACGTGCTCTACGGCGAAGGAAAACATCGTGAGGAAGCCTGCATGTCTGAGAAATAGGAATTAAAAATAAATTGATGAGAGGAGTCCTGTGCCCAGCAGTGGGATGTATATAGCCTGTAAGTTTAATTTTTAACTTTAACGTCGCGGTATTTATTTACAGGTATTTTACTAGAGGCCACAAGTTTGTTCTGGTCTTTCTCATACTTGGCTCTTACTGCACCTACGAGAGGGAAATAGAGTGACTTCTCTGATATAATTTATGATTTAAAAACAAAAAGTAACCCATCCGTAAGCAATATAATATATTTAACAAACTTAACAATCAAATAAAAAATCTTCAACAATACACTAATGTTTTAATGATATCGGGAATAGAAAGAAAAGTAGACACAATCTCTTATTATGAGAAACTTTTCAATGCAAATTATGTATCGGGTCTCGATCCACTACAATGGAACAAATGAACGTGTTTGCATATGTCATGCATGAAAAAACACATCAGTCAATACTATGTCCACTAGAACGTATCAACAACGTATCATACCCGTATGCAACGCGTTCAGAGACCGTATCATCCCTGTTTAATATATTGTGTAAGATTTTGATGCCCGTTCTATTGGTAGTAATTCACTACGCGTTAGAAGCTTACAGTGTTGTTGTTGTGAAAATTATTTATATTTAAAAAAATTAGGGACTATTAGAAAATTATCTATATGAGATTTATACGTGGTACGTATTTATACACGCCATATTATGGTTGTAGCATGAATAGGTCGGCCAGACCGAGGAAGTACCACGCTTTCACATAATACCAGGGTAAAATAGCAGTTTGGTGCTATTTCGTATGGTGAGTGTAAAGAATCGGGGACCCTTTTTACTGAAAACTAAGCACTCCATCTTAGTCGTCAAGGTTACAACGCATCTGCGTTTTGATTCTAAGACAGATGTAGATGTCTATGGGCCTCAGCATCTTCTTACCATCAGGTGGACTGTGTGCTCGTTTGTCACCCTTATCGTATAAAAAAAATACAATTTTGCATACAATTACTTTTTTTAGATAAAAAAAAATATTGTTCGAGTTTTTTAAAAACGTTATTTCTATACGTTTGAAAAATGATCCTGACAACGTACTTAACGGGAACCACAGGGTTTTTGTTACATGTTGTATATTTCTGTGCCCTGATAACGGTGAAACTTTGTTGACGACGATATATCATAAACGTGTCGGAAAATGGAAAACACGGAAACGTTATGTGTCCTATCTTCGTCCATACAATGTTTGGTCAGGAAAATATTTATGTTTTTTTTTTTTACTTTTTAACATAAAAATGAAACCTAACAATCTGCAATTCGCGAATAAGATCACGTACAAATGCATTATGCTCATTTGAACTAACGTGACATACCATAAACAGAATAATAGATAACAGAAATAATGTCCTGTTTGGTGTTATGAACTCTTTATGTGATTTTTGAAATTGTAATTATGTAAATATCATAACAGTGTAGTAACAATGTAAGAATATCCACTACCCCATAGCATCCGGGGCTGTCGTAAGAGGCGTCGGAGGGAAACTAATAAGGAGATGGCGAACAGCGTCTTAATTAAAACTAATAACCTGCAGTTGTCAACCCGCTTGCCAGCCGTGAAACAATTGCAAATATCCCTCCTATCAGGCAATCTATGGGGAGGCCTATATTCAGCAGTGGATTTTAATAGGCTGTAACGGTAACGGATAATACCATAGTACTGGTAATCATCCAGACTGAATTTCGATTACGGCGTTCAGTTTCAAAGGAGATTAACCCGGAGCGGGATTATAGTACACGAGTGTGGGCGTAAGCAATTGTACATTATCTATTCCCTAACACTCACGTCCGATGGCACGGCAATCCGATACAACCAGACAGAGATTAGGCGCATCTTCAACGGCCTTACATGCTTTCTGAGTGAAACGACGCCAGATTTCTGACTTCGGTTGTACTGAGAGTTTCTTGACAAAAAAAACCAATAACTAGGTTTTGTTACACTTTGGTAATCGAACTTGGACTAAATGAACAGCAGCTAGACCAACGAGGTAGTCTAAAGCGAAGCTAGCTTGTAATTCAAGTAAACTCTCTTAATATTTACGCCATCGATGAAGTTTCTAAATAATTACAAACCCCGATGAACGTTTTTTCCTTCGCAAGATTAATTTCAATTCGCTATAATATTGCAAGGCATCATCATTAGCCTGTCCTTTAATAATATTTTAAACGTCGTATTCTTGCGTACTGTTGTGTGATGACTGTTTTAGTTATACACAAAAGGTTTCTCCATTACAACACTGGCAAGGTCTGCAGTTTTATCCCGAAATAAAACCCCTCTTGAGGAAATACGAAAAACAGGTCAGTCTTAATAATTTTAAACAAAAGGATCGTTTTTATATATGTAAAAGCCGAAGTGTTTATAAACCTACTTTTAGCCAGTCGTGTCAGATCTCTCATGTAGAGTCGGATTGCAGTCACATCGGAACTATGCGAGTGAGGGAATAGAGAGTGCACCTGCGCTTACGCGCACACACCTGCACATATAATCCTGTCATGTGCAGATGGCTAGTCTCCGTTAGACTGGTCATCGTGATCAAATTTCGGTTAGGACATTTTTATGGCGTTTTAAGTTTTTTGAGTACTGAATGTTTGTCCACGTTCAATTTGTGTGAGTGAAAATTCAGAGTGTGAGAGTAATGTTCACGGTAACTTCAAAAAAGGAATGAACAAAAAATAATAGGCCATTATTTTCCATTCATTGCATTTCATTTCACGTTTAATAATGCGAAAAATTATCCAGATTATGTTACAGAATCCATACACTTCACGCGTAACTTATGAGAACTTACAAGTGTTACGCTTGGTAAAGCAAACTTCACACGATCTTGTGTCACCATTGCGCCACTAACAATCAATTTGCATAATACATCAATTTGCTGTGAAATTTTACGTAATTAGCAAATTTATTTTCTCTCGAAAGTGTTTTTGTCACCATACCACATTTCTCGTGTTATGAGATAAAGGTTGCGTACGTTGTTGGTGACGACAAAACACTATAATACTTATTCGATGACTCAAACTAAATAATCTATGTTTTAAATTAAATTAAAGTAAAAGTTGATTTTTTATTACGTTTTTGATTTTTTTTAAGCATAGAATAGAATAATAATAATGTAAATAAATAATTATTTAAGGTTATTTATGATCTAACAAACCCAGAAACAGCAGGAAAATTTTCTCTATTTGGTTTGTTTTTCATTAAAGAATTTTTAAGGTGGTGGTGGTATTATTTTTAAGGTGGTGGTGGCTTGTTTCTTAAATTCTTATTATACTTTCTAAAAGCAAAAAATATTTTAATTTTATTTTGTAACTTTTATTTTTAAATATGCAGCGTTGAGATAAATAATTGATGAAATATTTTTCTTCATACTTTAGTATGAAGAATAAATGCTTAGCTTTACATCAATATTTTTTTAATTTAAATAAGGATGTTTTAAGGTCTTGTTTTTGTACAACATAAAGTTTTGAAACTTTTTTCATCTTGGATAGATTTATGGTACATGTATGACGTTTTTACGCTGATAGCAGTTTGTGCCTATCTCTAATTGATTTCTAAGGAGGAGGCAGTTAATTTATCAACTACTAGTTTTTGTAGAATCACGAGTTCGTTTACTACAACGTATCGTGAAACCCGTCATGTAAGGTTAAGCCTTAAAGTCAGACGTGGTAAGAGTTGCCCTCTAAAGGCATGTGTCACGATTGTTGATTTGTTGCTATACGGGCAGGACACTTAAATTGGATGACTGTCAGATAGTGTAACAATAGGTAATCAATTAGTTACCGGTTTGTGAGCATTAAATGCTTTCTTGAAACAGGCTGTACTTGTCCATCGTTAGTTTTTTTTTGTTTGGTAGCTAATTAACTTATACCACTTTCTCATAATATTAGATTGACGAACGAGTTATGGACATTTACAGTTTTTAGTCATCTTTGAGTACTACGATAAAAAAATGTACGTGGTAGAGCCCGGCTATATTAGTTATAGCACTAATGGGTAAGCTCGAACGGGGTAGGACCATGCTCTCACAAAATACTAGCGTAAAATAGCAGCTTAACGCTGCTGTGTTTCGTATAGTGAGTGTAGAGAACCGGAGACACTTTTTACTGGAAACGAGGCATTCCATCTTAGTACTCATGGGTTACAACGCATCTGCATTTTGATTCTTAATTGAGGATAAATGTAGATGTGTATGGGCCGCAGCATCCACTTTCCATCAGGTGGCACAGCAAACAGACTGTAATCATATTGGCTCTTTAACAATATGAACACACCAATGTATGTGTTGCAGTGCGACCTATCAAAATGCATTTGGCTGAAAATAGAGTCCTACGACCATTGAGCTATATGTACTACGTACTAGAGAAGCCATTCCAAACAAAAATTGTGTCCTACTCTATGTCTTCGCGCATGCGCGGTAGTAGTAGTCGCGCATGAGCGAAGACTTTAATTTGATATAAAATAAGATATTGATATAAAATAAATATAAGAATTTAATATAAAATATCTTAATTTAATCTAAACAAACATATTTCTAAATAAAATGTAATAATAATTATTTTATGGAATTCACAAATCTTCAATTTACACAATATTTAGTTTGTATGGACTGTAGGGACTGCACTACAGTTCAGTTGAACATAGTCAATGTTCGGAATGGCTTCTCTAGTACGTAGTACATATAACTCAATGCCTACGACCTTATAATAGATTCCACGTGAAATTTTATCAATAGCATATTACGAGTCAAACAAAACATGAAAAAAGTATGAAGTAACTTTTGTACACAACACTATAGTACAGTTTATTCGTTTTTTATATTGCTATTATTTAAATATATTTCGTATGTAGCAGAAACAATTAAAAAAAAACAGATAAGACAAATATATTCCTTTGTATAGTTAACGACCAATTGTTGGTTTGCTTTTAATATTATTTGAATGTCTGCTTGGAATGTACCATAATAATTTAGAAATGTCGGAAGTCGCATACGGCTGTCAGTATTTAATTATAGTACCTACATACTCTTAATATTTAAAGTTATCCGTGATGGCAATAAAATGATACGCATTGTCTAATACTGTCGAGAAAGCTTAACTTTCGCATTGTTGATTTGACAAGTTGAAGTCATTGCACTGCGCCATTTTAGTTATCTAGCAATTCATCTGTCAACTTAATGTGACATAAATGTCGGCACAGAATAAATAATAGATGTCGGTAAAAAACGGAATACATAAGAGTTTTGTAACACACGAATACGAATAGATGAAATGTCTAATACTTATTGCTAAGATAATAAAAGTTCTATCATAAAATTGTAGGAACTTAAATATTTTTTCATGTTCTTTAAGTGTATTCTCACTAGCAAATATTGGTAATACAAACTGGTTAACAGTGGCACGGTAACTTAGCTTGATTATGCAATCATAAATCATATACTAATTGACAGGATATAAAGCCTAATGAATAATTATTGAAATATAGATGAACTTACTTGAACCTTTTCCCGGTAAGTAGTGTTATCTTTATATTTATAATTCTTCCATAGGTGTGTTTATCACTGAACTACTTCTATGCGACTCGACGGATTTCGTTGAAATTTCTTGTGTATATTTGAGTGGGTCCTTGGATGGTTTAGATTCACAATTGGACCCGATAAATTAGTGGCGGTAAAATGGGGTTCTGAGTTTTTTCATTTTCAGGGTAGACTATATTCTGCTAGTATTATTGTAAAATATTAATCGAAAGTCAGCGTAGATGCTTATAACTTTTACCCAATACTAAATTGTTTACTACTACCGAACATTATATTGACAGCATTTTACATGTAATAAAATTCGTTCTCCATTTGATTCCATTAGGGATACAGCTTATAGTTATGAATCGAATAAAGTGCAATATGGATTTAATTGTACATTATATTCACAGTCATAATATAAAATAACCTCGACATAGCGGCCTTAAGTAACGCGACCGGTTGAGGTGTCAAGAAAGCGTAGTGGTTTTAGGCTAGTAGCGATAGAGTCAGCAAAACAAATTAACAATTTAAATCTCTTATTTATGTAATAAATGTAAGCATATGAATTTTAAATACGCAGTCTGGCTGATAAATTCATTAAATAGCACTATGGGTCATGATTGACCTCAAAAATGTTCCGTTCATGTAATTGATTATTGTTTCTAATAACAAAGAGGAAATGTAAGTCTTAATTTTATTGATTTGTCAAATATATCTGTTCTTTTCTTTTATATGGATAACGTTTCTTCGAACCCTATTCCTTATTTCTAAAGTGTGTAAGAAATGTGATGCTTTTATCTTTATAAGATGTGCTTGTTCAGTTCATAGCTGACAAAACATAAATTTTTATAATTTTACAATTTTTTTGATAGAATGAAGATGAAAAACGAGTCTACCTCATACATGATCCATCTACAGCTTTATTGAACTCACAATCTACTTAACGCACACGTTAAAAATTCACTGGCTGGCTAACTTTGTAGCTTTTCCCGTTTGTACACTAAACAGACCGGTTGGTGACCGCAGAGCTACTATCCGTATGAACCCGGCATAAAATTACAACTTTATGCTGTTGTGTTTAGAGTCCTGAGGGTGAGCTCATACTGTCAATGTCAATTTTTTGCGTTCTATTACTAAAATATGAAATAATTAATTTAAGAGCATCACTTCTTACACCGTAGTGTTGAAGTTTCCTGATTAATGTTTCATGGTGAACACAATCGAAGATTATTGTAGAAGAGGGGAAGTCCTCTTAATATATATAGGGCATTCTATCTTAGTTTTCAGAGGTTACGACGCACCTAGATTTTGATACTTATTCCAGGATAGCTGTAGTTATAGGCCATATTTTTACCATCAGGTGGACTGTGTGCTCGTTTGTCACCTTTATTCCATAAAATGTGAATGTGATGTTAGTTTTTGGGTCTTTTTTGTCATCACTTGATCATCACAGTCCTTTAATCAACAGTGTGCACCACGCGCAGATGAGACTAAAGTTTAATAAAGAAATTAGCATATTACTTTTTACGCCCTCTAACTCATACTCTAACCTTTATGTAGATTATGCTATCGTAATTTGTTGCTTGCATAATAAGTCAAGTGAAATAACTCCATGATTTAGAGCATACATAAGCAAGATATGCTTATGTATGCTATAAGCTCCATGACTATTTAACTTTAATCTGCTGTCAACTGCATGACAAGGGCGTTGTCGATATCCGTCTCTTACGCCCGTGGTTCTAAATCAATTAGATCCGCTTTTAAAATTGTCAAACTCATTTTATTACAAAATGATCTCTATTGTTAATATTGCAAGCGTTAAATTGCCTAAGCTTTATTTTGCTGACGCAGAAGTTACAAGGAATGCAATTGTCGTGAACACTGTTTGTCCATTCACGTTTCATGGCCTTGTCCACAATGAGGTGCGCTTAATGGTCCGGAAATTATAAAAGCTTTTGTCGTGCGTTTCTGTAGATTCGGTAAAACGTAATTAGTAAGTTTTGCGGTTAGAATGCCTCGATGCGGCGGACTGTAATCCGATAGGCAGCTGTTTCGAAACTACACTAACAGAAACAGTGGCTTAAAATATGTTTCTTCGCGTAATCATGTTTTATCATCGTTTTTTTTTAAGTTATTATAATATATTCGCACACTAACACATTTCATATGATTTTTTCTTAATATATTAAACTTATCTATAATTTTATAAGAAGTTAGAGTGAAAGATAAGTCTATAATTAAGCTGATATAAGAGATTGCTGTGGCTCACCCTTCATCTATTCTCAGTTAAGATAAAGATCATTTTATTTGTTCAAACATGAGTATACATACATATGCATGCAAGATGTTAAAAGAAAATAAGAATCATAATTTAAAAAAAAGAATAAAGAAAATTAAAAATGTTGTACAGCCGACTTCCATATAAGTTATTAAGAATAACTCAAAAACTATTGGTCTGACTTTGATCAAAATATGGGAGCGCACGAGAAGTACCAGCTTTCAAATAAAAAAAGAATCATCGAAATCGGTTCACCCAGTAAAAAGTTATGAGGTAACACACTAAAAAAAACATACAGTCGAATTAAGTACCGTCTCCTTTTTGGAAGTCGGCAGAAATTTCAAATGCGTTGACACCGTATGGAATGCCTCGTTACCAGTAAAAATGGTTCCTCAGGATGCGAAATGTAGCAGCAGTATGATTCTATATCAATGTGGTATTATATGAGAGCTTCCTCCATCAAGCCGACCCATTCGAGGTTCGAAAGCGCAAGTACACAAAACACATAACGCTTCTTTTCGAGACTATTCGTGAACATGATTGCGATTGTCCCTGTGTCTTTGACATTGTCCCTAACCTACATATCACTGATTTTGTCGCCTAAGCATTACATGGGGCATGGGTAGGTTAGAATGAACGAGTGCCACTGGGTTAATGCAGACACTTATGCTATTATAATATACGAGATATCTTCTACGTAGTTGAATCTAAAGTTCTTGCACTTGTTCACACTGGTTATAAGGACATAATCACGTTGCTTAACTTTTGTTGGACTAAAACAATAAAATAATTATTCATTAAGCCCAAATATTAAGGTTTGAAGATTCGTATTAAAAGCTTAAAAGGATTTTTCAGAAGAAACTAGGAAATATTATGTATCGAAAACATATTACGCATGCACTGAGACATTTCTTGTTCACAAAATCTTGCGAAATTAGCTCAAATGTGAACAAACCATTAGCACGGCGAGCTCTTAAAAATTGCGTCCGCAGTTCGAAAACCCTTTAAACATATCGTAACACAACAAGTGCGCGGAACTAGTTGCACGATATTTCTCAACCTTGTCACCGGTGCTCCAGTGAGCCCGAGGAAACCCGTTGCGCCACCAGTCAGTTATGCACTACTTTGGTAAAAGTAAAAGTATCCGTCAACGCACCTGTTCGTGAACTGAAGTTAAATATAAACTCGATTTTTTTTGTAATTGTGTTCATTTATTTCAACCTTGCGAACAACGATTACTCAATTAATTAGTTAATGCCGATTTTGCCCGACGAAAACGAAGGGGTGTTATAAGTTTGTAGTGTGTATCTGTGCGTCTGTCTGTATCATTATAGCTCCTGTATGGATGAACCGATTTTAATTAATTGTTTTTCGTTTGAAAGGTGACTTAATCGAAAATGTTTTTAGTTATATTGCAAGAATATCTGTTCAGCTGTCTGAACATCATCAGCTCTTTTAGTTTTAGGAGTTTTCAAAATTTTTAATTTAAGTTATTAAGTCTCAGGCTTAAACTAGATGTTTCAAGAAATAAGTCCAGAAAAAAACATGCGATATATAATATATAGTATGGAATTTGACATCCAATGTTTTGAGTTACACAATCTGAGTGATGTTTAACACGTTTTATTTTTTTAACCTGTATATATGAATGAATTCAGTAGTTTAGTTTTCACCCACTTCCAAACGCCGAAAACGTATGATACATGATAATAAAGAATTTCTAGACTATGGTCTAGTATTGTCTCTAGTATCACACAATCCATGATCAAAGCGTATTTTTTTTGCGTGTTTTCAAAGTTTAGTATTATTGCTCGACCGTAAAACGTTTCACATTCGCCATTGTGTTTAAAGTCTAGAATGTATTCAAATGTTTATTATTTCGAAGGTATTATGACATAAGCTTTTAAGTTAGAACAACAAAAGTATTTAATTTCAAATAAAAAATTACATAATGTACATGAACATTTACGCCTATCACCAAGAGGTGTAGGCGAGGCTAAGGGTTCTCTTAATTTGGCCTATCTTCAGTATAACGCCAATTTGGTTGATAAATTTCTAGGTGCCTATTTCTAAAGTTAATAAGCATAAATATTTACAAATCTGCGACCACAACAGCTACAGAATTGTAGAATAAAAGAAAATTCATGATGAAGACTCCATGGCGCATTGGCTTAGCAATGAGTTACGGCACTAAAATCTGTGGGTTCGAATCCCCCATGGAAAAAAATATTTATGTGACCTGCAAGTAATTGTTCCGGGTCTGGATGTTTGTCCTTGTGCAATTTATGTATCTGAACTGCCTCCACGATACAGGAGAAAATTGTAGTGCGTGGGTCACTTTTTTAAATAAATAAGAAATTTCTTTGGTAAAAGAAAAGTATGTTTGGAAAGTTTTTGATGTCAGTAATTTTTATCAGTATCAGTAATTTTACCTTTATCGTTATCGTTAAATATATATCGTTAAATAGCTTAAAACAGTTTACCACTCACCGGACTTCATAAAATTATTAAACTATCATTGTTATATAACTAAATGTAAGTGCAACCCGATTGGACAGTAATATTATGCATAAAACACAAAAATAAAATTACGTAATACAGTAAAACTTGGTTAAGTGGGACCTGGATCAGTGAGAAATGTCCATAACTGGGATTCATGCTTATGTCTCGACACTTTAGCACTGAATTACATCTGTTAGTGAAAAAAAACAAAGCTCTATATCTGGGATTAGTTCTTTCAATTTATCGTCATAATTACCTCTATAATTGAGACAGTGCATGTATTTTACCTCTTTTACTGAGACTATATTTTAGGGATTATTTCTTTCGATTTTATTAGTCATAATTACCTCTATAATTGAGACAGCGAGTATATTTTACCGCTTTTACTGAGGCTAATACCGTTTTGGTTACTAATTCTTATTCTACCCGCAAATTCCGCACTTTACTAATTGTGTAAAAGTGACCTCCAGTTTTAATTTGGTTTTGCTATCGTCCGGATGTTTATTTGAAAATGCCCAAGCGAAAGCACCTCTATAACTGACATAACTTCTATTTTAACATTTATTAATGGAACCATCTGTAAATGAGACTGATATTTATTTATACCTGGATATCTGAGACACGGGGTAAGTTGAATACCTCTTTATATGAGACAAATTTGCAGGTCCCTTAAGGTTCCAGTTATCCAGGTTTCACTGTATTTCAAATCGGCCAGGACCAATCTCATGTTACTTGCATACTGTGATATTCATGGCGAGCGTTAAGTCCCTGAGCTACCGCGGTAATTGCTCATTATAATTTTATGTGCTAATTTACCACGTGCTCGGCGGTGAAGTAAATCATCGTGTGGAAACCTTAGTGTGAGAAACAAATTATTTCAAGATGTGATTTCCGGCAACATGTGCATCAAATCATTAGCCACTCAGAAACTAGATGAAGTTTGTGCCCAGCTGTGGGATGTATATATATATACGTGTGTGTTGTGTTGTGTGCATTTTTAAAAGTTCTTATGAAACATGAAACGGGGTAACATTGAACCATTATGCCCACCACTAATTTTCGCAATTATAGTGTTTTGTTAATAATATAAATAAATGGAATTTTATACCAATTAAAAAATAAGGTATAAGGTAAATGAATATAAAAAAGTCCTGTAAATATGTAGTAATCCGCCTGCCTAGCGTAGCGTTAACGCAACATATCCTTCCTAAAACGGAAGAGTCTAAAGCGATGCAAAAAGAGGAACGTCATGTGTTAAAATTTTAGCATCGATATAAAAAAGAGAAGTTCGAACCTGACATGCGGTCATGATCCTACACGGTTCACGGGCCTTCAACAACGAGGGACCGGTTCGGTAGAGAAACGGAATTTATTATGTAGAGTGTTTGCTCATTTATTATATTCGTAAAATTTTAAGCGCACTATAGATCTTATTGTCAAAATGTTCTACCACCACCACCACATCAGCCAAAAAATGTTCAACCCATGTTAATTGAAATTTAATGCAAAAAAATCTAGAAGATAGAAGAAGATGATATTATGTCTTATAAATATCAGTGAGGGTGGGTCAACGTTTCTATTCAAAAAATTTATTATTAGTAATCACGTCACACTAAAACTAACAAATTGAATGAAAAATCATTTCTCAGCGAAAGTGCGATAAAATATTCGGTATAACAGCTTAGAAGTTATAATCGTAAACATTTCTAACATCAGCACATACTCATTACATGGATTCCTTTTTGCCAGAGGCTTATTAACATTAATAAAATATGTAATGGAGCACAATAACTACATTTCCCCACATCAACATTAAATATATCAAATGTAAAAATAAATTTGTGTGAATAAACAGGTGGTTTAGGACCGCACACAGTGGCGATCATAGGATAGGATCATATGTTTAGCAGTGGATTACAATGATTAATATAAATAATTTATTAATAATTAGGTAATCTATATACATATAATAAATCTTCTAAATCTAAATACATATAATAAATCTGTAGAAAAATTGTGTGTTCACGATTCACGCAAAACCTACTGGACAGATTTCCATAAAATTTTGTACGTGGACAGTAAATGATCGTATATAACATATAGGCAACGTTTTATCCGCTTGCGGAAGAGTAAAAAACGGGGGTTCTGTTTTTCCATTTTTTTTTTAGTTTATTGCGATTATGACTGCAGATGGTTCTATTAGTCCTAAAGAGGATTTAGCTATACGTATAATAAATCTATAGAAAAGTGTGTGTGTGTGTGTGTGTGGGTGTGAAAATAAACTAATCGCGCCACCAAGCAGAAAGGGCAGAATAACGTCTGCCGGGCCAGCTAGTAATGAATATTTCTCAGTGAAGATTTTGTATCTGTATTGTTTTGTCTTAAAAAGAAGGAGGTGACTATAAGAAAAGCGGGGAAAATCTTGTGGCTTCCTATATATGGCGGTATAAACATTTAGTTTGGACAAAAACCAGACTGGTGACAGCAGCAGCGTCAATAGTATGAAACGTCTGGTATTGTGATCGTCAAATCGCTTGCCAAGCGTTACGATTAATTCAAATTCTCCCTCCAATAGAAGAGGCTCATATCAAGAAATGTGGGCTTATACGGGTCGAAGAGCAAAATACAAAATCAAAATTACTTAAAATCCAAAATCATTTAAAAGCGACAAAATTTACTGCTGAAATAATCATTAAACCAAATCTAACTAGTTGGACTTTGTGCGTAAAAGAGATAAAATATTACAAAATATATAATTCTATCAAGTAACTGACAAAATGAAACTAATTCTGGCGTATTGTGGTCCCGTAAGATAATCCATCACCCCACGTCTATGAATGAAATGCTAGAAAGATGTTATATGAAAAATCACTCTTATTACAATCTCTAAAAGCTCTAATAATGATACTCCAGGATTGCTTTTGTAAAATCATTAAAACACACACACACACACACACACACACACACACACACACACACACACACATACACACGAATAACTTGAATGGATTCAGCAATTCGCCTTATAATGTAACTTTTTATAACTCTTATACGATATACTATTTCCTCTCTGTATTATTCTTTGTATGATATGTAACCTATCCGCGAGTTGGGGCTGGTGACCTGTAACTCAGGTTTTTAATATTACTATGTACATCGATATTGTTAACTAGCCAGTAAGTTGTGAAGAGATAAATAAATAAATTGAATTGAATTGAATGTATTGGATGGATCGCAATGTAACAATCTCGTATAATTGGATGTAAATTACAAATACCATGAAAGTGCTGCAGAGTTAAAGGTCCGCCTACCAAGCGTGCCGATTTTGGCAAATATCTAAATGGAGATTAGATATTCGTGGGAGAGTGTCATGTCCAGCACATGAGTGTTTTGACTGATCAAGAAGAATTAGAAGAAAAAAGTAAATATATTTCTGATGCAGGTAACATGTCCAAATACTATTATTACGGAAGTTACAGCAATCAAGACGTCGATTGGAGTTCGATGACAGCAAGACGAGAATCATAATAGCTAATTTGATGCCACGGTCGACGGCGCCCTTGACCTAGGCCGCGCTTCGATGCGTAGGCACACTCGAAAGAAGCATTATAACTGGTCATAAAGAAATGATTACGAACATCAGTCGATCAATTATATTATTGCAGAAAGACAGTCACAAGCTTTCAAAAGCCGTATCCTATTTACTGCTGAGATGTTTTTTGTTCCTTTATCATTATGTGGTTAAGGCGTGGCTATAACAAAATCGATTACCACTGTGACTAGTGACAGTAGATTGAATTGTAAAAAATGTTACAATATTATTTTTATGGAATACCAATGAAAATGGCGAGATTCTATAATTAAATACATTTAAAAAGCTTTAATGTTTTAATAATTAATATTTGAATTATAATAATTTATAATTTCTGTATTTACTGTACATGTAATTGAAGTATAAATTTAAGATTTTTTTATCAGCTAATATTATAACAAACAATACATCATCGCTTCTCCGGATCCGCTGAGTCATTGTTGAAACGCGACTCCAATTTTTATTAGCGAAACTTTCTGTTCCGAGTTTTTATTTTTTATAAATACCGTTATCAATTACTCATGGATATTGCTAATACTGTTGATATTTCAATCTTAAAATATGATTGTGGGACGTTAAATAGATAAGTAGTTAGGTCATGTTTAAATAAATAATGATATGTTATTTAAGGCATGAAAAGTTGTTAGAGACATGATGGATACAAAGTATTTGAAAGTGTTATGAAGGAATACGATAATAATATTTCGTAAAGGTCAATTATGTGTAGATATCGTACAAAAAATATTAATAGTTGATTTAGTATGTGATAGTTTTTATAATAAGGTGAATCACATACTTATTTAACCTTCTTCTTCTTTAAAAAACCGGCCAAGTGCGAGTTGGACTCGCGCACCGAGGGTTCCGAACAAATCCGTAGGTATATAATTTTTTTTTATGGATTAGGGGTAAACGAGCATGCGGCTCACCTGATGGTAAGTGACTACCGCCGCCCATGAACAACCGCAACACCAGGGGAATTGCAGATGCGTTGCCGACCCTTTAGAAAGGAGTAAGCTCTTTTCTTGAAGGTTCCTAAGTCGTATCGGTCCGGAAAATTCGCTGGTGGTAATTGATTCCACAAGGAAGTCGTGCGAGGGAGAAAACTTCTTCTAAATCGCACAGTGGTGGACCGCCAATCATCCAGATGGTATGGATGGTAACGCGAGTTTTGTCGCGATGTGCGATGGTGAAATTGAGCGGCTGGAATTAATCCGAACAATTCCTCAGGTATATAAGTTTAAAATTATTAAAAATATTTTTATTATATGATGTTTAAAATTATTAAAAATATTTTTATTATATGATGTAACTAAAAATTTATGCTTTTCGCAATTTTTCCTTTATATGTGCTATAAAACGTTGCTTCGTACCAAATTTCAAGATTCTGAGTTCACGGGAAGTACTCTGTAGGTTTTGATTCCCTTGCGAATGTCGAAAATTTGCGGCATAAACGGCTGTATCTTTTGATTGCGTTGGTTTAGAAGTATGATTTTTTCACAGCAAGGGACAGTAGACTTGAGTATTTGATATGAATTTCAGCGTGATACCTCCACGCCTACCTGAGAAAAAGGGTCTTGACAGACAGACAGACGGACAACAAAGTGATCCTATAAAGTTTCCGTTTTTTCCTTTTGAGGCACGGAACCCTAAAAAGATCCGTTAGTAAGAAAGAGGCGGAAAGAATTATTAAAAAGGTTATTTGTAAGTCTAAGCGTGCAAACGTTTAAAATGATATCGGATTAGAATAGCAATAAAGTCAATGAAGCGTTGGTACTTATAGGAAAGGGAAAATTGACCAATAGGTGGCCGCAGTCAGAGCAGTCGTCTCTCTAGAGAAAGTTTTAAATTATACATCGTACATAAACTGGTAACACTGATGGCGACAACGCCGCGTTAAGACGTCGGATGTTCACTTGAGCAATTTCTTTTTTAACTGACTATTAAACGAAGCCTTTAGAAACTTCAGTCGCGCATGATCATAAATAAAATAAGCCTTAATGTAAGGAAACAAGAGTAATTCTTTGTCGTGTTTTCTCTTGTGATTAATTTTAATTTAAGTACAAGTTATATCTGTTAACAAGATTGGTTATTCAATACAATACTCTATGTTTAGGATCGCGAGAATAAGTGGAAATTTTTTTTCTTTAAATCTTTAAGAGTAGTATCTACAGTGATGGTTTAGTGATCTTATCCTATGAACACTAATCGCACATAAATCCATACGTGACCATTATGGTGCATAAAAACTTGGAAATATTATAATTATAGCAACTTGATGCTGCAATGTGTTGCATGTTTGGAGCGTGTAGAGAACCGAGGACACTTTTTTACTGGAAACGAGGCATTCCATTTTAGTTTTCAGGGGTGACAACGCATCTGCGGTTTGATTCTTAATCGAAGACAGATTTCGACGTTTATTGGTCACAGCACCTACTTATCATCAGGTGGACTGTGTGCTCGTTTGCCTCCCTTATACTATAAAAAATGGAAATTCTTCAGTGTAGAGTTTGTGTCAATCTAACTTTTTATTGAAACCAAATTAATTAAACTATAATAAATAATCAATTGGCTATCGTAGCAGGTGGGTACAGGAAACACCGGAACAATCTTTGACTTTCGATAATACCACAATTTATTCGACCTTTTTCGGACAAAATATACAATTTAAAATTTAATTATCTACATAATTAATAATTATGTAGGTCCTTTTAGACATAATTTGCATCAAACATAAGTGTGATGACCTTTCAATCGTTTGTAATATTTATTTTACGATGTAAAAGAACAGTTATAAAATATTTAAATTTCACGTATAAGCTCGTCTCCGTTATCTTAGGGCGCGTGCACGTAATCGTTGCCTTATCGAATCCGGTTCAGCGAAAGCCAAACACGTAATATAACAATATTATAATATTTATAGAGGCCGCTTAAATTACGTCATATTATAAAAGTTGATGGTAATTATATGTTCAAATCAAGTTCATGTCATTTATATTGTAGTTTAATCAACAGTTTAGGGCTTATGTAATGTTATTGTGGATCTATTAATACTATTGTACCTCATTCGATTTCGTTAAGAAATAAATTATGTAATATTATGGTAACACATGCTTTAGATTAGCTTGGCCTGTATGTATTATGCGTACTCTCAAAAGTTTTTTAAACTATAATAATATTGTACTTATGTCATATTTTTTTAAACTTTACCGCCACACTAGGATTTTCCCCTGTAATGTGGGGGCAGTTACCATACATGAATTTCATAAGGGCAAACATCCAGACCCGAAACAATTATTGTTATGCCATAAAAATACATGTGCGGCATTTCGAACCCGCAACCCTCAGCGACTGCTAATAACTGCTAAGCCACTGCTTCACATGACCGGCAAAATAGATATTTAATCACATGAATATAATAAAAATGTCGTAAAGTACAAAGTTAATATGTAAAAAGAAAGTCTCGGATTATTTTATATGGTTAGTCATTATGATTGTTCATTTATGATATAAAAACATTACACGTACGAGTACATATTGACTAATGCTTTGTACTTGTAAGCGTCGAAAGAAATTTCAAATAATCTACAAATATTTGCATCAGTAGGACGTTTTAATGCACCTAGTATCGCGTCTTATCAGATTTGAGCAATAAAGTAATTAATAAGAAATAATTAAACTGGTTTGTTACAACTGACATATTATACAAACAAAAGAAACGTGAAAATTTCTTGTCTGACGTCTACACACACTATTTAACAAGCTGCCTATTACCACTATTGGCACCTATTTATCGCTAAAGCTGAATGAACGAACAATAGTGTTGCGGTCAGAGGCTCCGAATTTCTTGGCTTCGTACTGACCTGCATCCGTCCATCGTAACCTGTATTCTCAAGTCCCTCTACTTACGCAACACATCTCATATACACGCTTTTATTAGCTTCACGTCTATCTATCTATCGATGTATGTAACAGAATCATTCAATATAATTTTCACCAAGTTGTAGACGGCCGATTGGCTTGAAAATTTGCACTCGTATCAAGAAAAGATGGCATTAAAATAATTTAATAACTTTATTCTAGTATCCTAATCGTGATCACCAGGATAAAATAAACTAATTTTATATTTAGCGTGTCTCTTTAGTTTATTTTTAAACTAAAATTTGTTTAATTTATTCCGATTGAAAAAAGAGAGTGCGTGACGCATAATTTTTGATATAAAGCGATTATTTAGTATAAGATTTCAAATTGACAAATTCTTTTTATTCTTGCAAATTGCATAGTTGTCAGTATAGTAAAGTTGTTATTAGAACTAATACTAGATAAGGTTTATTTTAATTCGTTATCACTAGCTTAAAATAGTTGTGTTAGCGCGTTTTTAACTGCGTATAAATACTTATTTACCTAGGAATAATTAGCTTCGCTTTCTATTGAATGCGAAATTGTATGTCTTGGATTCGTAGTTCGTAAATTCGTATTTCCACGTTCACGAGCGACGCATAGTATATCCTTTGTAAGGTTAAACCCAGTTCGAGGTCGACTTGATCGGACGTTTACGATATCAATAGCGACTTAGTCCGATTTGTAATTGTGACGATTTAAAACTGTTTTGCAATTATTGTATTTTGGTAATCTAATTAATTTTTTGGGAACGGTAGTTGTTTGAAAGATTAATTAAACTGAAAAATATATTAGAACCCGGTAATTTATAATAAAACATCTAATTAGTCTTAGTAATAAGTTTTATATATTAGGTAAGACGTCTAGTTAAGTTTTTAAGTGATCTGCAAGTTGTATTGAGTGGATAGTCTTGTCCGAAATAAGAAACTGGTTCAATTGCCGTTAAGTAACTGCACTAATTGCCACTGACGTGGGCTTGACATATATCCAAATTGGAATTTTGACCTGACAGCTATAGATGACGTGAATTATTTGTGCTACGGTAGAATTAAGAATGGATAAAAGCTCTATCTAGTTAGAGGTCATCCTACACTGCGTTTGATTATCGCGTCCACTCTAACGGTTGTTGTTTCTGCAAGCGATATGACTAACCCACAGTCACTTCAAATTGCAAACACGGAAGGCTATGTCAGTAGACCTTAAAAGTTAAAAGTTAAAGTTACAGCCTATATACGACCAGTGGGGACGATAGGAGGTCTGTCCCAGCAGTGGCTGGGCACAGGCCTCCTTTCATTTCTGAGATAGTTTTAGGGCAAGGAAATGTCCGTCGCGCTGTCCCAATGCGTGTTGGCGAAATTCACATTTCTTAGAATTTTTTTATTTCTCAGACATGCAGGTTTCCTCACGATGTTTAACTTCACCACCGAGCACGTGGTAAAATTGCAATTAACAATGTCATTGGTGCCGGCGGGAATGGAACCCGGGTTGCTCGCGTACTGTAAAACTTACAGCGAGCGCTAACCATATGAGCTACCACGGCTCTGTTATGTTGTAGACCTACCTACGTTTAACCGGGTGACACGCCAGGCGTGCCATCGAATACTTTTGTGTGTGGCGCATGACGCGAGGCGTGTCTTTTTAAAAATCGTTATAACTCGCTCAAATTGATTTTTTGGAAAATTTATCCAGAACAAAATATTTATTATTTTGCCTGCGGCTTCGTTTCTGGATATTTTGAAAAATTGAAATTTTTAGGAGTTGACAACCTTTTTTAACTTGTACATGGTACCGTTTTTACTTTATAGGTTTTTAAAACATGTGGAAAAATACTCTAATAAGAAACAAATGAACAAATAATAGCACTCATTGCGATCGCTCACAAACTCTAGTTGTAAATAAGTTTCTAGAAAACAACTCTCCTGTTAAAAAAAAACAATGCCTTTATCTCTTTTGCTTTTAAAATGGTTGAAGTGCCGACTTATTACTATAATTTGGCCGAATGGGCCTACGAAGTACCATGTGCTCTTGTGATATGGTATAAGGTTTATTTTTGCTTGAAACAGTTCGAAACCGTTCATGCATAAAAAAGTTCGCTAATAAATAGTCTTTTGTCAATCCGCCGCCGTGTAGCGCCGGCGTTTTCTTCCTTTTGAAAACACTTGTTTTGCTATTCTTACTAATTAGACGTTTTCAGATCGACTTTACTTTTACATTTGTATAACATTAAATAATATTTAACATTTGTAAATATCAATGAATGATATATTTTTTTTTCAAATTAAGGTTCTTCATTGTCTGATATTTACAAATGTTATTATTAGGTGAAAATTTAACTTTATAAAAACCAAGGTTTCCAGGGTGATTTAGCTGTACCTACTTATATAATTTTTTTTTATAACAACAAAAAATGGTACAAAAGGTTTGTAATCTCTTCATAAAAAAGTCATTTTCTCTCAATTTCAAAGAAAACGCGTAAAAACACGTAATTACCAATTAAAAACAAGTATCCTTCCATTTGTAACTTATGTTTGATGTCAAATAAACTTAATTAGGTCTAAACAAGTAAAAAAAGCATAAAAAAGAACATTACTTTTACACATGGCGGATGGCACAATAGCTGTGTCATTTTTGTCTGTGGCGCTTGACACGCCCGGCATGTCAAGAAATATTTGTTCGCCGCCACAGCTAAAAGTTGTCGAAAATTGGTGCCGCAACGAATCGGTATTAAAATAAACATACAGTTTTTATTCCTTTAAAATAATCCGTGTTCTGAACATTAACGATAGATTAGAAAGTTAATTTATCGGTTTTAAGAGAAATTTACTTTGTGCTCAAAGGTAAGTGTGATTAGAATTTAGTCTTTACTAAATAGTGAAATAGTTTTATCGTATCAACTTCCGACAGTACGAGAAACGAATTAAAAAACATCCTCGCATAGTTTGGTTTCGTTTGTATTAAGGTAGCACTTTCAAATAGCCTTTTTATTAAGTGATGATTTAAATTATTCTAATGATGTATAAAGGGCGATGTACAATGGGCTTGCCACTGAACTCGTAGTTGTCCATTGATTCAAATATTATATAATTTTGAAAGTCCTGTTCTTAGCTGCCAATGTGAATATTTATGAATTGGGAGTAGGTATATAATAAAGCTCTGGATACTTTTATCAAATATATTTTGCTGAATATTTGTATACTTTTATTAACAAATGAAATGTTTTTACTTATTTGAAAGTTTTAGTAACATTCCTTTAATTCCGTGCAAGTTAAGAATTAGAAATATACAGAAAATGTTTAATTTTAATAATTTTAAAATGATTATAATATAAATTACTTATGGATCTGAGACGTGGTTCTTCCCTGCGTATGAGGAAGATCAAGGTCGCTCAGCGAGATATGGAGAATGCTACGCTCGAGATTTCTCTGCGTGATAGACTTTAAAAAATGAGGATATGAGCAGTAGAACCAGCGACCGCTACACATGAACTGTAACACCAGAGAAATTGTAGGTGTGTGAACGTCCCTAAGTCGTATTGGTCCGGCAAATCGCCGATAGGACCCAATTCCATAAATTACACTTACGTGATAAACGACGTAGTGGCCCGACAGATGATATGTGATTTGTCAACAAATTTTTTACAAAGTAGACCGCATGTGCGTTGTCACCATTGGGAGATAATTTTACTGGCCTTCTCTGCATAACTGGTTTGAAATGATTATTAAGGGGATCTAAATTACACAAGAAGTTAGATTATGTAAATTACGCCACATTATTAGATCCAGGTGAAGCCGGCGCGGGTCGCTAGTATGTGACTAATAAGGAAGAACAAGTAAAGAGTAATATATTACTAATAATTCTTTTATATATAACCAAAGCTAAGTTACGAATTCATAAGTTGTTTTTTTGTTATAGGATAAGGGTGACAAACGAACACACAGTCCACCTGATGGTTAGTCGTTGTTGCGGCCCATAGACATCTACATCTATCCTCTATTACAAATCAAAATGTAGATGCGTTGTCACCCGTGAGGACTAAGATGGAATGCCTCATTTCCAGTAAAAAGGGCTTCCGGCCACCTGCACTCACCAAGCGAAACGCAGAGGTAAATCTCTACTTCACGCTGGTATTCTGTGAGGTCGTGGTACCACCCCGGTTCGAGCCGGTCCATCCGTCCGACAGCAAAAGCTGCCGCGTGGCTCTACCACTGTTTAAGGAGCGGCTAATAAAATTTTTCAATTTTTTTACTTGCTCAGCCGCAAATGATTTTCATTCAATAATGACTTTACCAACTTTCTATTTTTACGTGAGTGTTCTTTGAAATGACTGCCTTGTTAGTCTTGTGGTTGCACGACAGCTGATCATGTGGTCCGTGTTCGAATTCCGGGTTGGGACGAGCCATAATCAGTTAATTGTTTTTTTTTTTATGTTGAGAAATTCTCAGTAGCAGTCTGGAGTAAAAAAGTTGGCGGTGTTTCAACCCCTGCGAATTACGTAAAGCCGTTGACCCCGCGCCTGATCTTACTCCGGTCGTGTCGATGTGTCTCATCGAAATAAGAGTGAGATAATAGAGAATGCACCTGTACTTTTTGGACACAACTCGTGCTCTATAATCCTGTCCTACGCGGATGTCTATTCTCCGTTGAGACTGGCCTGCGTGGCCGAAAGTAGGTCTGGAGGACGTTATCATTTGTAAAACGATTTGATTTACAATTGCAATCATGATGCAGGCAATTATAATAGTTGAGATTCGTTCGTTCAAAAATTAAACAAAATTTTCTTGAGAACTTACTTGAATTTAATTGAACTAAATTGCCTTGTGGTATGAATGTTCGTGTAAATAGTGTCAGGTTGGAAGGTTTTATCGTAGAACGACGTTTGTACTAAAAGGGCACGTTGTATCCGGTGTCATCATATCTTGTACGCTGATGTGATTATTAGTGTATACAAATTTGCCCAAACCTTTCTAAATAATTTATAAGACTTCTATTAAAACTGTTTGAATATTGATTGCTTTGTTATCGATATTTATTATTTGTACAAAGAGATTAATGCATTATGTTATGATAAATACTTTTAGTTAATTGATAACGTAATAACATTGAATTATATCAAATTGAAGATGTTTCTATTGTTTAATATTATAATTATTTCTTTATTGATATATAGTATTTAGCGAAATAACTAATTTACATTCATCATCGTCACTATCATTACACCTATAAACAAATATATTGTTCGTATAAAGTTCTAGGGAATGCCACAAAGTTAATACAATGTATATTATGGCCTATTTATTTACTTATTGTATTTAAAGATGTAATTTGAGCTCTTAAGAATAGTTAGTTATGAGTTACGAATTAAACGACTTTATACATCGTAATTCCGCATTGCATAGGAATAGCCCATTCTGATATTTTTATTATATGCTATTATTGATTATTATCTTATAAAATTCGACAATTTATTTAGTTCATATAAGTTTCCACATTATGTGCGTTTCTGCTGATAATATGCTCTCATTCTCATTTCCGACAGAACTATGGTTATTTACGGAATGTAATAAAATATGGATGTCTTCTCAGTTATTGTGTAATAACAGTGTACATGTAAGAAAGAATTCATTCTTAATTGAATCTATTTTATTATCGAATTCTGCTTATTTTATTCTTATTCGAATTAAAATGCTTTCCCCTATTTGGTTTAACGTTAGTTCTATGTATGTCAACTTAATATATTATACGGTTTACCTCATAATATGCCGAGTAGACATAATGATAAATTATTTTGTTGGTATATTATTTTCTTTGGTATATTTTTTGCAATTATGGCTGCAGAACGAATGCGTCAGCTAGACCGGGGAAGGACCACACTCGCACACAATTCAGCGTGAAATAACAACGTAATGTTGCGGTGTTTCAAAGAGAATTGGATACCCTTTTTACTGGTAATAAGGCATTCCGTCTTGGAACTCAATCAGTTCGAATTTCGGTCACGGCGACCAGTTTCAACGGAGACTAGCCATCTGCGCACGACAGGATTATTTATTTATTCTTTATTGTAAACCTTGGGTCGTATATTGAGTGGACTTAATGTCTAGCGGCATTCTCTGCCAGTCAACTCTGGGAGAATATGAAAAGTGTTGGCAGTTGGAAAATTCGATTCGAATTAATGAATTTTCGATTATAGTACAAGAGTGCATTTCGGAGAGCGTGCAGTAAATGCATAATTTAATTCCTCCCTCTACCTTCCACCATCGGACAACAGACATTCGGCCAGTCTCCACCCTTTCGTTGTTGACTTACAACGCATTCGGACAAAACGGTTTGCTATATCGTTCATCATGCGTACAGCAAAGGAGTGGAATAAGTTACCAAGCATCTGTGTTTCCATCCGAGTATAACGTTGGTGTCTTCAAGGCAAGAGTGAATAGGCTTTTGTTAAGTCAGTGCGCCTCACCATCTTAGGCTACATCACCACTTACCATCAGGTGGGATTGTAGTTAAGCGCTGGCTTAGAATAATATAATAAAAGAGTAAGTATACACAGGTTCACTCTCTATTCGTCCACTCTCATAGTCCAATGGAACGGAAACCCGACACGAATGGATTACGATCAGGCGGAGGGCCAATATTTTGAAACGTTTTCCGCAGCACGTGTGTCCAACACCGTCAAGGTCCTGAGTCTGGGCTGCTAATAAGAATTTTAAGACAGAAAAAACAATAACTGATTTGGCCCCGATAAGAAGAAAATCGAACGCGAGATCAAAAGATTAGCTGTCGCGCTTACAACGACTAGAGCAGGCATCGAGAATTTATTATTATGTAGGTGTGTGTGGGTTATAGAATCCACTTACCATCAGATTACGTATACTCGTTATATTGACTGCCACGTTGGTATAGTGGTTGTAAACTCGACTGCTGACCATGAGCTCCCGGCTTCGAGTCCCGAGCAGGGCCAAAAAATCAGTTATTGAGATTTTCCGTCAAGGAATTCTCAGTAGCGGCCTGGAGTCAGGTAACTGGCGGTGTCTCACCCCCGTGCCTCAGAAGGCACATAAAGCTGTTAGTCCTGTACTTGATCTCTATCCGGCTGCGTTGGTTTACCGTCCCAGGGAATAGAGAGTGCACCTGTGCTTGGGCACACACTTGGGCACTATAATCCTGTCCTGCGCGCTGATGGCTAGTCTCTGTGGAGGCTGGCCGTCGTGACCGAAATTCGGGTCTGGAGTATGTAACTAGTTTTCACCCTTTATTGCATAAAGAAAATCAAAATGGGTCTTTTGTAACATTAGATCTTAATATTGATTCTTGGTATTGACAAAAATTTTGAATTCAAGAAGAGATAATTATGAGATAGATTTTAATATTGATTATTGATAGTCACAAAAATTATGAATTCAAGAAGGGATATATATGAGATAGATTTTAATATTGATTATTGGTAGTCACAAAAAATTTTGAATTTGATTTAAGTAAGTAATTTTTATGAGTAGGGTCGTTTGTTTATTAGCTCTTGTTATATTTATTACTTCAGTGTTACCAAAAGCTGACAATCATAATATAGCTGTTACCTATTTTACCCATTACCTAAATGCGTTTCTTAAATAATTTGTGTGTTACCTAAGCAGTTTTAGGCTTTTATTTATTTCGTATCTCGTACCGAAATACTTTAATACTTTAATTTGTACTTATAAATTGTTTTAAACGTATGTTTGAAAAGTATTTTATTCACATAACTCTTTGATTACGTCCGAATGACCTCCTTATATGGAAATTGTAATTAAGCGAGAAGTTAATAGAGTTTGCTCAACATATTAGGTTAAAATCGCAATTTTATACTGTTATAAGATACCAGCATTGATTTTAGAATTTATGAAATTTCAGACTTGCACGAAATAGTTCATATCGTATACCGTACTAGGGACGCAAATCGATTCAACTAATCCCCTCCCTCTCTTTAAGTGTAATCGATTCAATTGTGTCTGGGCGATTTCATAGAAAATCTGTCGAGAAAATCGGCTCTGGCACGCGAGACGCTCTCGGACTAGTTAGTTGACTCTTGCTATTGATCGGATCTTTCTTTTTACTATGCAATATAACCTAGCAACTGATTAGTGTTGCCAGGAAATAACTCGACAAGGAAGGATTCAATTCTCTAAATATGAGGAATATCAGGTACTCTTATTTGCAAATATATGAATAATTAAATTGAAGGGCGTTGCTGTATTTCTGTTTATACGACCTAGTACTTAGTCCCAGATATTTTATTGATCGATATAACACATTTAGCAAGCACAACCTAGTATACTGATAAAAATTCTCATGTTGATTGCCTTATCTGGCAGATAGTTTTGCAAGCGCAGTATTTAAGACGTTGCTGCCGATCTCCTGTTTTTTTTTCATTTATCGCCTCTTACGATATCAACGGAACGATAGGGGGTAGTGGATATTCTAACACCGCCACTGCACGGCTCTTAATAACGAATAAATGTAATTTGGTTGCGGTATCTTTACAAGATAGTATAGCCATTTAGGTAAACGTAAATTATAAAATCTATCAATCGTTAATTTTCTTCGTTTCTTCATCGTCATCTTTCATCATCCATCATTCCAGATCACTACAGATGTAATAAGTAAAGTAAAGTTGCAGCCTATTTACGTCCCACTGCTGGGCACAGGCCTCCTCTCATTTCTGAGAGGGTTTTAGGGCAAGGATATGTACGCCGCGCTGCCCCAATGTGTGTTGGCGAACTTCAAATGTCTTCGAAATATTTTTTTCTTATTTCTCAGACATGCAGGTTTCCTCACGATGTTTTCCTTCACCGCCGAGCACGTGGTAAATCAGCACTTAAAATTGCAATTAACAATTTCATTGGTGCCGGCCGGAATCGAACCCGGGTTGCTCGAGTACTGTGAAGCTTACAGCGAGCGCTAACCATCTGAACTACCACGGCCAGATGTAATAAGCCATGCCTAAAACTACCACAAAGTATAGCTTTTAACTAACTTTAACAGGACGTCAGAGAGTAAAATTCACGTGAAATGAGAGCAATACAACACACACAACCTTGCTTGCGGTTTTTACAAGAGCTAAATGAACTGGACTCAAAATGTTAGACGTTAGCTGTTTTTAGGTTAATTGCACATGAAATCGCTTTGCTACATTTTTGAACATAAATATAAATTCGTTCCATTTTATTTTTATAAGGATAAAATGATTATGCGATATGAGCTATACCGGAGGCAGCCAAACGGCATAAAGAAATTTTTTCGTAATTTGAAATTGTGTCAAAACATAGGAAATGTTATTTGAATATATTACGCAATATACGAACTCGTAACTGCTTTGAATAAATGTTACATCAAAATATTTAAATGTTTTTGGTTTTTCGAAAACGGCCATAATGTTGCAACAATTCATATGGAATCAAAACGCTTGCAAAATTTGAAAGTATAAATTATAAAATTTAAATTTTTTATTTGCAGCCGTGACCAAGTGTCTTCTGACACAAGGTAGGTTCTGTTTTTATGAAACTATTCTTCTAGTTTAATTAAAATTGTGTAATCAAATAAATTACAATAAAAATAAATATTGCCAAGATTAGTTAGAAGTACATAGTAGCATAGTGGTTCAGGGTACGGTCGCAAATTTAAAAGTCGTGAGTTTGAATTTGCTGTTCGAATATTGTCATAAGCCACTCTTAGCTGCTGTTTAGTTGCTTGGCTTAGTAGTAATGTTACAAAAATATTAAAAGTAATGTAACTACTTTTATTAACATAATATACTGAAGATTAAGACTTCACCGGATATAGTACTGTGAAAATGCGTTAATTCGCATGCATGCCTTTTTAAAACAATTTATTTCAAGCAGAATTATAGCTCCGGAAAACCTTCGGACTAACAACCATCGCCACAGTAGACCAGATAGTTTAACCACTATACACAATAACGATAGGTAATATGTAATAATCTTAATTGAATAAAAATATATAATCTATTCTGTTGACTAGGCCACGCGGGCGTCAATAAATAATATGTTGGTAGTGCAAGTGTAAGCTTACTTTTTTGGCCAATTATAGGTTGCAAACCAGTTGTACAGCTGAAAGTAATGTCATAATCATTTAATTATCATACAAGAGTATTTTTTTGAAACAACTTTCTGCGCTTTCTTTTTTTATTATATCATATTTATCTTTTCATACGTAGATATATATCTTTTGGCGAGATTCTCGCTATAAACATATATTTATTATAGGGTAAGGTTAACAGAGTCCACAGAGTAGGTAGCATCGATTTTTGCACCTTAGATACATATACCTATCCTCGATTAAGATTTTCCACACAAAAAGTTTTAACCATTTAAATGAAAACATTTTAATTAATGACACTCTTTGCCTTCCCGGAACAGGATTTTACGCAATTTAATAAAATGTAATTGTTTCCGCAAAATTGGCCTTTTGAATCACACGCGATATCTATTTAAATGATTTAGCGTTATTAAACATGCAAAAGTTATTTTTTAACTATCCAAGTTCTAAGTGATTAATGTTTGTAATTGAATTTTTTTGCACTCTTTTCATAGAGAACAATTGTTTTTTATTGTTTTTTTATTTAGTTAGTTAATAGTAGGTATCAATTAAGTCATAAAGCTATGACGTTACAAATTACAATTGAGAAAATTCGCTAGTCGCCTACGTGATTTTAGTCAAAAATAGACGTATTATTAAAATGAGTGTGCGCTCAGGTAATCAACTTTTTGTTTTAATTTGGTTTGCTGTAATTGTTATTCGGTACAATACTTGAAGGGGAAAGTTTGTGCATAAACGTAGGAAACTAGGAGCGGCGATCTGTAAACCTCATCAGTGGCCTTGTGGTAGCGGCTTCGGCGAGTTTGGGCTCCACGGCAATTTTTATGCAAGAAAAGTTCTGGTAGCTTTTGGCGTCACAGTTCTCTGACAACGTATCCGAAGGGTCCTTAATGTATACATCATGTTATTTATCCATTTGCTGTAGAATGTATCGTTCCGTAGGGTTCACGTGCGGTCAAGATCAAAAAGAACAGTATCCGCGTCTTGTCGTCGCTGCCATTCAGGGAGGAAACGCAGTCAGCATTCTTTTCACTATACGGTGGGGAGTAGGACTGTGTGATAAAATTTTAGTTTTAGTTGGTTATAATAGTACAATAAAATTGCACACTTTTGTTGTAATTTTTGTATCCTGAACAAAAGCACTTTCAATTGCTAGCTAAGCATTTTTGGTATCTGTAAGCAGTCGTCAACTGAGAACCGGTAATCATCCCACGACGAATATTTTTACTAGTTACTACATTTTTATTTGATCCCAATATATTATTATATGTCTGCTCATAGTTTGGACACACTGGAACAGAACTTGTGTTACTCCATAACTCTATAACTGAGAGGAAGGCAGTGACCAGCATGGACAAATATACGTATAGGTTAGTAAGAAAAATTGCTTACGCATGCGTTTGAGACTGCCCTCACAATCAATTAACCATTTGGTAACTCATAACTGCATGTTTATTTTGTAATTATAATTATACTTCTTTTGGGGCGTTTAGGAAAAATTATGAGAGTGAATTTTTACGATGCGCGCGCACACTGACGCCTCAAAGGGGACAACTTCATTGGGTAACTGTCTCTCAAGTTTTCGTGGCAACTGATAACTATATTTAAGGTACTCGTAGTTATTTTTGTTTTGTTACGCTATAGAAGTATAACTTCCTACGTGCGTACATAAGTACACACACGTTTATTTCTACACAATCGATTTTAATTAAAGTTTATCAGGTATTCATTCAGCTTATCAAAGTCTATTACTTAACGTAGGCTTCCTTCATGGACTGCCTATGTTTGCTAGAGTTGCCATGTCTCACGAATGATAAATGAGGTATTATTATATTCATTACGCAATGAAGCGCTAAATGAAATTGGTTTCAAGACTATATCGTTATTTCTTCTCGAGATATTATGAGAGACGAAAAATGTTTACTAGATACCCACACATTTGGATATCCTTATAAGAATTGTAGAAGCAACTACGAAACGGAAAGATAAAATTGTTCCACAATTTTAATACTGAATAGGTACAATAAGGAAATGGTTATGAGAAAATAACTGAAAAAATATATAATACAATCTTTGAATGGAAAATTACAATTTGAACCTTGATTAGATGACCCTTTATCAAGGGAACGTTGTTGTACTTAGTAATAATTAATAAAGAAATAATTTTCAATGGTATATTATTAAAACAGTGATCTTTCATTATTAATTAAATGGCAATGTTACAATTACAGCACATTTAATTTTTATTTATACACTTAAATTAAGTAGCGTAGTTAATAACGTTAATACTTATTCTTTTTTATCTTTTTTACAGAATAAGGGTTACAGAAGAGTACAGAGTCCACCTGATGGTGGCTGTGGCCCATAGATATCTACATCAATCGTCGATTAAGAATCAAAATTCAGATGAGTTGTCACTTCTAACGACTAAGATTTCTCTCCGTCCTGCTCTCCACCCACCTTAAAGGACACAGGAGATTCAGATTGTTACTTTACGCTGGTGTTCTGTGAGAGCATGTTTCTTCCCCGATCGAGCTGATTCGTTAATAAAATCAACACAAACATCAACAACAAAGGCCATTTGCGGGCCATGTGTAAAAGTTTTCGTAGTGATCGCTCGTCGGGCAAAGTGCCGAAACGTAATCAGTTTTTCTTGGAAACTGATTCCGAATTTGAAGACAGTGATTTCTTTAACATGTGTGTCGACGGAACTAAGGACAAACCGTATGTTATTCAACTCTATGTGCAAAATGTGCACATGGTGTTTGAAATCGATACAGGTAGTAAAGTATCAGCAATAAATGAATATGTTTTTAAAAATATTTTCGTGATTTTGAAATTTGCATGCGCTGCCATTATACATAATACCGGGTGGTGCTCCTCCGCTACTCATTCGAGCGTGATTACGCCGCTTACAACTTATGAGCATAAACATAACACTAAACCACTTAAAAGATGAATTCACAGATGATAAAATCAAACGCAATAATTAAAAAAATGAATTTGTTGACGTTTTTGCTCCGGGATTAGGTACGTGTACAAAGTGATTTACGTTAAAGTTAAAATATAACGAACCCATTTTTTATAAGGCGCGTAACTTACCATTGTCCTTAAAGAAGCTAATCGAACAGAAATTGGAGCGACTTGTTAGTGAGGGCACAATAGCAAGAGTGGGAAATTCGGAATACGGGATACCTATGGTACCGGTCATAAAAAGTGCGGGAGTATTCGAATTTACGGCGATTATAAAATAACAATTCATCCCAAATTAATACGTGAACCCTACCGCGTTTTAAGTGGTGGCTCTATATTTTCAAAAATAGATTTGTCACACGCGTACGAACATGTAATATAAACGGAGGAATCACGAGCATGTGCAACTATAAGCACGCACGTGGGCGTTGTATTCCTGGACGATATTTGTTGTTCGGGGACGGAGGAAACCCATTTGAATATTTTGCGGGAAGTTTTTCGTCGGTTACAGACCGTGGGTTTAAGAATTAAATTAGTGAAATGTGAGTTTATTAGGCAGTATCTGTTATTTGGGGCACATAATTGATAAAAGTGGCTTACACCCACCCAGAAAAAAATTAAAGCTGTTACTAACGCATCTCGCCCACAAGATATTCACCAGTTGAAAGCCTGTTTAGGGCTTATAAACTACTACGGTAAATTTATACCAAATCTAAGTAAAATATTACATCGTTTGTATAGTCTATTACAAAAAAATATGAAATGGTACTGGAGTCATGAATGCGAGCAGTCATACGCCAATATCAAGAGAGCGGAAATACATTTTTGGCGCATTATGACCAGATCATTGCCACTGATTTTAATTGTGGACAGTAGTGATTATGGGGTAGGAGGAGTTTTGGCACATAGGTATCCAGATGGGTCTGAAAAACCAATTTGCTGTGTTTCACGCACGCTTAACGAAGCCAAAAAGTCATACAGCCAATTAGATAAAGAGGCGTTAGCGATTTTCTTTCGCGTTACGAAAATCCATCGGTATTTATTTGGTAGAAGTTTTATAATTCGAACTGATCACAAATCGCTTTTGTATAACTTTGCAGATAAAATCGATATTCCGCAAAGAGCAACTAGCCGATTACAGAGATTCGCGGTGCGACTGGCGGCTTATGATTTTACCGTTGAGTGGTTGAACTAGGCTCAGAACGCACCGGCTGACTGCTTGTCGCGCCTACCACTGTCGCATGCTCGTCCACGCGATTCCAGTACCCTCTACGATACCACAATATCATATTTGTTTTTTTTTTGGAGAAAGATTTTTCTGTCAATTACAAGGATATTACAGAGGAAGAAGAAGACTAAAATTGGTCCCATCTTACAAAATATTTGTAAAATATATAATGTTTGGTTTGCCTTATCATACAGACATGGAGCAAGAAAAGGCATAATTTAATCGTAGAAATAATTTGTTTGTAGAAAACGGATGTATCGTTTATAACTATCGTATAGTCATTCCGCCCAAGTTTCACCAATACACTTACGCGAATTACATGACGGTCACCTAGGAATCGTAAAAATGAAAAACATTGCACGTGTTTTGTGTATTGGCCAGGGCTGGACACAGATATGGAGGATATGTATAAGCGTTGTGATGCGTGCCGTCAACAGCTTGACGCCCCGCCGTTCTTTGGGAGTTTCCGGAGGGTCGTCCCTGGCACCGTTTGCATGTCGATTTCGGGGAGTATAACGGTGAACATTATTTGATTATAATCGACGCGCACACCAAACAGATAGAAGTTTTTCATATGTACAGTACTTGTGCCAAAGTTTTTATCTCTAAATCAAGAGAACTATTTGCACGATTGGTTTGCCGTCGCAAATAGTAACAGATAACGGTCCGCCTTTCACATCGCTAGAATTAAAAGAATATTCAACAAAAATGGCATTTTACATTCTCTCATCAGCCCGTATAGACCAAAAAACAACGGAGCTGCTGGAAATGCGGTTAAAACAGTTAAAAACTGTATTAAAAAAGCTTATCACGAGGGGGCAAATATCGAACAAGCACTGTGTAAAATGCTGTTCCAATATAGGAATTGTGAACATGCTACGACCGGCGTTGCCCCACAGTTGCATTGCTAGGCCGCAGGCTGCGCGGCCGCCTCGACGCGCTGCGGCCGGACGCCGCGGAGCGGGTGCGCAACAAACAAGTCGAGCGCACTGGCGGTACGCAACGCAAGGTCGGTATAGTATAGGCGATCATGTGTACATACGAAATTATTCAAATATGAGTGATAAATGGGAGGAAGGACAGGTCAGTGAGCAAGTGGGCCCGAATTCCTACGCTGTTAACCTGTTGGCGGGTGGTAGTACAAGAAGACACATTGACCAAATGTTAATCCCTAAGATACCTCATAAAAAGACATATTCATTGACTAGTACTTTGACAGACACAAATTTAACGAGATAGTATACCACCTACACCAAGTACGGTGCTTACAGTGCCAGAGTCGCTGACCACGACCGGCTAGTTCGGAAAACAGTGAACAGATTTCGAGTGAGACAAAAGAGAAAAATATTAACTCGTTTTCTATACGTATATTGGTGGAGAATATTAAAACGTAGTAAATTCTTATTTTAAATTATATGTCCATTAAGACTTGTGGTAAAATATTTATTAGAATTAAACTTATTTTATGACATGTAACTATTTATAAGCATTATTAGGACAGAGGTGTTGGGTATGTTTATATTGTTACATATGCAAATACCGCCATGTAGGTTAATAAATCAGTTGTTGAAACCACCGCTCGTGTTTTATTACAATATAACTAAAATGTATACACATACGGCGTGAATATACTGTTTATGCCTTTTTTAATAGCGGATACAAACACGACTAAATAATTAAAAATGAATATTAAATAGTGTTGTAAGAATCCAGCATAGATACTTTTTGACAGAGTGCTAAGACATTGTAAATGTTTATTCGTCATTAATCATATGAGTGGTAGAAGCTAGAAGTTAATTAGTTTTTTACTTTAGTTTTAAACTTCAGATTTTTTATATTATTATAAGATGTACTTTTTAAAAAATTTAATTGGAATATCGTCAGAGCAAAGTTAAATAGTGTTTGTATTTAATAGTTATAAGGATTGCGCTTTCATACAAAGAACCCCTGTTAATTGTATTTTGTTTATACGTCATAATAATATGTCACAGCATTATAGCTGCTTAAGTTTTGATCAAATTAGATAAATGTTTAGTGTTATTATATTCCTTCGATAAAGTGTCTTTTGACAAGAGCTTAATGCGAAAAAAGTGATGTATATGCCCTACATATAAATAGCTGTGGAAATAATTGAATAGGTCTTTAGCAGTTCGATTTCGACAAATTTTAAACTCCCAATTGATAAAAGTACTACACTTTTATCAACTGGGAGTTTAAAAGTTGTTATTTAATGTCATTTCGAAATGGTTCAAACGAGGTTAAATACTAATTTTTTTTTTATAATTTAATATTATTTTTTTTAAATATTGCTCTTACAGAATAATAGTACCTCGTAGAATTTAAACCGTAGAAAATATTTGAGATTATCCACAAAGCGGAATCCTACGTTACGCGTGTCCTGACGCACTTGGCTTCCGTTCTTACACGCTATAGTGTAAGAACGGAAGCGCCCTGACTACCTTTTTACTTGAATTAATCGCAAATATGCTAATGTGATACAATTTAAGTGATTTATAAGATTTTATAATATTTTTATGTATCATTTTATTTTAATTATAAATATTTTTTATATATTACATAAATATGTAAATTGTTTACCTTTCTTCCGTTTGGGCATTACTCTAACACCTAAGGCCTGTTCAGTCACTAGGCACAAGGATAGAGCCAGTAAACAGTATCTCGCACTGCACCCCATGTTGTCACACAAAGTTCGTAGCCTCTGTCGTATTTTGCTATGAAGGCACTGAAATATCGCGCATTTGCTCGGCGACACGGGTTAACGGGACGCGTTTAATCCGTATAGTGTGGCGTGGTTGCACGCGCGTATTCGCACCCACTAACAATACCGAACGACAGCCGGTGCACGCTGAGCGAGTGCACGACGAACGACTGAACCGCCCGACTACTCTATATTTTGACTTATGGCAATTTGGCAGTGCGAATCCCACTTGTATATAAAACCTTTCGCCGGCCCGGGGCGGGTGGTCATTGGTCGTGCGGCGGCTGCACACAGCGCGAAGGTGAAGGGAGCTGGAAGTGGCAGCCCCACCACGTGCCGGCGGCGGGGAGGGAAAGCAATCCAGGGTCGGCAGACACTTTTGCTATCGTCGGCCTGAGTGTCAGAGTTGTCGTATGCCACTGTTCCGCTGTAACCTAGTTATTACGTCACGCGCTCAGTGCACGGTTTAATTGACGCTCTGATTAATCGGTGTTATTAGAAATTTTCACTGGTTATTTCATTTCACTAAAAAAAAGACCTGAAACACTTCCTATTAACTTTTAATTCAAAAATAGTTGGAAATCACTAAACAGTATAAAACGAATTTGATCATATACTTTTTGGAAAATGGAATAGGAAATAGGAAAAAGAGTCCAACCAAACTGCTTCTTCATATAGAAATCTGGATAGGTACACACTCTTACTAATTTCTACCGCCCAATTACAGTGGTCGTCCTGCTGTATTCAGATCTGAACGGTGTATACAGAGCCAGTAGGTGTTCCATCTAAGTGCTTCGAGGTGGCAACGCTCCTGTAGCCTTCTTTGTCTGAACTTAGCTGCAGGTATTCATGGTCTACAGTACCCACTTATCATGAGGTGGACCGTAAGTTCGTATGTCACTTCGATTTCGAAAAGTTATTCACTACTTTTGAAGAAATTCAGCGTAAGGTTTTCATGTGTAATATAGTACATGTATATTATTTAATTATGTAAACTTAGCAGTGAAATTTGTTTTTTGGGATATAGTCATAAAATAGAACAATGCACAGGTGAAATACACATCTACGAGGTTGGCACAAGCCAGTAATTTATAAAATAGGAGTAATAATAATACTTTGCGCTTATGATTAGATAGTTTAAATATTAACGCCATAATCTTGTCCATATGACAACAAATAGACTTTTTTAAGTGGTAACGATAAAGTCGATATTCGTTATTAATAGAGATGATAAGTGTTAGTTAACACATCTACATATTATATTTAATTTTTTTATTTCTTTAAAAATAAAAATGAGGATAGATTTGAGGTCCATGGACCACTGCGTCTATTATGCATCAGGTGGATTGTGTGCTAATTTCACCCTTGTTTTAAAATAATCTATACAAATAAATAAAATTGAAGTGTCTGTTTGTAATGTCAAAATACCAGCATTTTACTAGGTGCATATGAAAGTGTATATACGGTACTTATAACAAAAACACAATTTTTAAAATTTTTGTCTGTCTGTTTGTTCCGGCTAATCTCCGAAACGGCTGGACCGATTTCGACGGAACTTTCACTGGCAGATAGCCAATATTATAAGGAGTAACTTAGGCTACTTTTATTTTAGAAAAGGAATTAGGGTTCCGAGCAACATAATTAAAACCCTAAATTTCACGCGGGCGAAGTCCTGGAGAACAGCTAGTTAAAAATAAATCAAAAACAGGTCAAGCGTCCGTTAAGGCTCAATGTTAGGACCACTCTTTTTCCTGAAACTGGTCAATGACCTAGCTTCGGTATACAATACGACCTGATGTCTGTTATTTGCAGATGATTTAAAGTTATATTGTGAAATTAAATCGGAGGCTGATTGAGTCGCTATACAAAGACATCTTGATTCGTTGGGGCGAGGTTAACAAGATGGAATTTAATATAACAAAATGCTCAGTAATGACTTTCGCAGGCAAGAAGCGTCCAATCTATTTCCTTTATAATATGGGTAGAGAACTCTTGCCTATAACTTTCCATGTAATTAAAATATAATTTTATGTATCCAGTAAGAGAGAAAGATATTTTCTTTTTCTTTTCTTTTTAGACATATTTGTGAAAATTTTGTTGTAACTATGTAGTTATTATGTTATTATTGTTATTACAGCCCTTTAGAAGCACACATAGGCTTCCCGCGAGAATTGCCACAAAAACGCTACTGAACTACTTGGTTGACATTGGCTTCCTGTATTCCTAACCAGGTCGTCACTCCATCTAGTGGGTGACTGCCCTACACTCCTGTTACCGGTATGAGGCTGACGCCCGAGAATCTTTCTTTCCCATCGGATGTCGGTTCTTCGAGTTATATGGCCGTCAAATTGCCACTTCCACTTTCTGTTCCGTTAGGCGATGTCGGCAATTCTGGTCCTAATACGCATATCTTTATTACGAATTCTATCACGCAGAGAAATTCCGAGCATAGCCCTTTCCACAGCCCGCTGAGCGACCTTGCGCTTCCTCATAAGGTCAGTAGTTAAGTACTACGCCTCAAATCAATGTGAATCATTGATAACACGCACGTTTAACCAAACACACTTAAACGTAGTGACAGGCAATTATTATTTTATAGAAACATAATAATAATAATATATATATATATATAATATTAATTTAATTTTCCTTTGAATTCGGAAATGTTAAAACAGTACATGCCTTGATTTTTTTTTGTCATAAAATGTATAATTTAAATTTAAAGTAAGAACGAGTTTCGGTAAAGAAGGAGATTATCAACCACTAACATCCTCTAAAACAGGTATTTTTATCGAAGTATCATTACGTTCTCAAAATTTCATTACAATATTAGTGTTATTGTCATAAATAAAAAGTTAATTCCACAATGAAACGCGAAAGTGCTCATGCAATATTGCGCGAGCAGGTGTGTCCGTTAAATCATCATGATTTTGCTAAAAAAAATTAAATTTCACACATTAGCGTTTCACGCGGTGATTTTACAAATTAAGACGTAGAAAACTAAAGTAGTTGTAACTTTTTCATATTTTTAAATAACATTAAGATACTTCCGTCCATGAATATTTTACATTAAAAACTCTACTAAGTTTTGAGCTAAAATAGCTAAAATTTGTTTTTAAAAGCTCTTCTTTTTCATCAGACCGTTATAGTTCGATCGATCGACCATGACCGACAAACTTGGCATACGAATTATCGGTCGCAACACCAGAGATGTCTCGCATCTTTAACCGGAGTTTTTTTATATAGGATAGGGTGGCAAACGACGTTTTTAACAGTGGTAGAGCCAGGCGGCAGCTTTTGCTGTCGCATGGATGGGCCGGCTCGAACCGGGGTGGTACCACGACCTCACAGAATACCAGCGTGTAGTAGAGGTTTACCTCTGCGTTTCGCTTGGTGAGTGCAGGTGGCCGAAGGCCCTTTTTACTGGAAATGAGGCATTCCATCCTAGTCCTCACGGGTGAAAACGCATCTGAATTTCGATCTGTAACAGAGGATATTTGTAGATGTCTATGGGCCGCAGCAACCACTTACCATCAGGTGGACTGTGTGCTCGTTTTTCACCCTTATCCTATAAAAAAAGTGTGACAAACGAGCAATGGTACACACATGATGGCAAGTGAACGCTGTGGCCCATTGAAGTCTAAATCCATCCTTGATTAGAAATAAAATGCAGATGCGTTGTCACCCCTGATGACTAAGATGGAATGCCTCGTTTCCAGTAAAAACGGTCTCCAGTTCTCTGCACTCACTAAACGCAACGCTATATTACGTTGGTATTCTGTGAGGGTTCTAGCACGAATGGCTTGGTTCAACTGAGGAGGACCACGCTGTTGTGTTGCGTATGGTGAGTGGTTTGGAGAATAAAAGTGCAGAGGACCTACTCTGAATCTTGATCACGTATGGATAATTATGTATATGGGCCACTGTAACCACTTACCTACAGGAGGACTATATGTGCTCGTATGTCACTCTTATTCTATAATTTTTTTAGAGGATAATATAGTGTTGGGAATTAGGGTAAAAAAATAAAAGGGAATACGAACAAATGAAGGTAGATAGGTAATCTCCCACTTGTTTTAGCAGTATAAAGTATCGCACAGCCGACTAAGAGGCATCAGTCTGTAATTCTACGAATCTTATTGTCCTTACTATGCCCGTTGGGGTATTCTACTAGTGTAGACAAGGAAGATCGTGTTGCTGAGAGGCTGCCCTGTGTTACATTGAGATGGGTAGTGATGCTGTTGGTTTGCATACTTTGGTGTTGTTATGTAATTAGGTCCTGAGAGTAAGCAGAGTTTGTTATCGAGTAGTGTTCTTTTATCTAAATAATTTTGAGATTAATTTCTAACATCAGAAATGGAATAGTTTGTTACATCAGAGGTGAAATTAAAGCATTTTCCTGTAGCTCTACATTCTAGTTTCTTACAATAGATTATAGGTGACTATTACCATCAGTATCCACTTCAAACGGTCTGTGTGCTCGTTTGTTACCCTTACTCGTATAAAAATCTTACTTTACCTCTGAATATTTTCTATAGATTGTGCAATCAATCAATCAATCAAAGTCAATTATAATGAATATGTGTTTTGACCCTTGTCAGTGTTCTTTTATAACTGAAATGACAAATGAATTATAAATATACAGTCCACCTAATAGTTAGTTACTACTATAGTCCATGGACACTTGCAGCCAATTTAAATGATGAAGGCTAGTGATACTTGTCACCTGAGAGGAATAAGATGGAATGCCTCACAGTTTGTAATTGTACTGACTTTCTATACCCTTCAGGCTGCAAAACAGCAGTGCAAGCACAGGTGGTTTTTTTTATATTTTCCGCCGGAAGGTACACCCCCATCGCCGGGAGTATATTGTCAGTTTCCACGGACTTGTTCACTTTGAATACAATTTTGCTTATATCTATATCACGCATAGAAAAGGTTACATATTTCTGCGACTTGATACATTGTGTACAACCCTTACCAGCAGTCTCGCGCTAACCGCTTTATATAATCAAAAGAAAAGTTTTTAATAATTCAATACTAATAAAAATTTAAAACAAAGGAAAATATTTATAAAAACAAATGGTAGACTTAACAAAGTTAGTCCTTAATTTAGAACACAAAAATAATGGTATGATGATATAAAAATAAATGTAATAAATTTTATATAAAATAAAACAAATAATATAAGATAAAACACAATATAATCTAAACCACACAAAATGTTAAAAACACAAAAGGTAATCTTGAGTCTAACACAAATAAAGTGGTGTGATGACAGTAAAATAAATAAAATGAAGACAAAATATGTCCTTAATTTAACACATAAACGAAATGGTATAATTAAATCACAGTAACAAGATAGTACAACAAAGCGTTATCTTATTACTAAACACAAACAAAATGTGTAAAGACAATAAAGTAAAAATATTTAAAAAAAACACAAATCATTACATCTTAATTCTAAAAATAATCAAACAAAAGGGAACAAATTCAAAGAAGTGTTTTTCTTAATAGCTAACTATTTCTTTCTTATTATTATTGAATTTCTTAAGGCTATTTACAATTTTAGTAACAAATTGAATGAAGGAGTCCAACAGGGATTCCTTCTTCATTTTAACCTAGTGAAATGGAATGGAGCAGTTCTTAAAATTTTACATAAAATTACATGGTTTTGTCGATGCACTGAGAATGCAGGGCAATGCTCGATAAGATGCTCCAGCGTCTGTGGGGTGACATCACAAGGGCAATGGTTATTGTCAGTTGTTTTAAAACGGCAGAGATAAAGTTTGTGAATACCGTGATTAGTGGGCACCTGAGTTAAATAAACACTGGGTTTTGTAAGGGTACATAGCAGCCGTTTAGTATGTTGGCCCTGTTCTGCGCTATAATACCTTGCTTGCCATGTTGCAAGGTTATGTGCTTTAATGTTGTGTTTAAGATCGGAAAGGCCAAATAGTCAGGCTGTTTGTGCAGCTTAGAACCGGCATTGGTAGCCTTGACCGCTGCCTCATTGCCAGCTATGCCCGAGTGACTTTTGACCCATCCCAATTCTATGGTGCATGTTACTCTGTTTTCGTGTCTGGTTTGGTGTATTTGTGTGAGGATGGGGCGTGTGTTGATTCTGTTTTGTATGGCTTGTATGGATGATAGTGAATCTGAGTCAATGATTGTTTGTGTGTGTGTGTGTATGTTTGTGTTGAGATGAGGGTCTACCTCATCTTATATGAAATGGAATAACAGAGTTATACAATTTATACAATTCACCATTTATTTAAATAAAAAATAAAATACAATACAAATTAAATTACATAACAGTATACTTACAATAGCTTTGACATTAGTGTTACTTTATACTACGTTAATTAAATTAAATTTGCCTAGGTACGTCACTAGCTGTATTTATCTAGGTACTTGTTTTTTATCTAGGTATATATATTATCTAGGTTTTTGTTTGAAAGATGACCTTATCACAAAAATTGATAGGGGCGTGCTGTTGAGCGAATGAGTGAAGACCGAATGGTGAAGAAAATATATAGCGCGAAAGTTAATATTAAAAGGTGTCGAGGTAGACCGAGACTAACTTTCGAAGACCATGTGAGCAAATTGCTCGAAAAGGGGAGGATCAAGAGTACTCAGATACCTAGACGTGCATGTATGAAGAAGATAATGAATCTGAAAGAAGCGAAAGAGGTATGTAGGGATCGTGACACTTGGCGATCTGTTCTCTCTGGCTACCCCGACAAGGATTGTGCGTGAAGATAAGTAAGTAAGTAAGTACTTACTAACTACTAGAGTACGATAGAAGTTAACAAACCGATACTGCTAATCAATTTTTGAAAGTGTGTGATTTTAAAACACAAAGTGCGCGAATATGATTTCACTCATTCGAAATTCAAAATTTATTATTTTGTCCACCTGCATGTTTGCAACATTACAAACAGCTCCGCCTGAAAAACTGTACACGTGTTATGCAATTCAAACTTCTTGGTGTAGGCCACTTCGTGAAGGTTCGTGGGCAAATAGCATACAAAGGTGGCGCCTACCGCACCGCACTTTCATATCCAGAGGCGTAAACTGCGCTAAAGGAAGATGTATGAACTGCCACGGATGTAGAAACCGCGCGGAATCCCCTAATAACCTTGATAGTAAATTCGCGCTGCATGCTCTCGAGTGCCCTCCTGATGTACCTATTCTGGGCTACATGCCTCCAAATCTCAGCAGTGTAGGTGATCGTTGGCACAATCACCTGCTGGTATATGGTGGTGATGTTTTCAGGATGGGTACCCTAAGTGGGTATCGAGTACATGCAGAGCGTGTTGAAGATCCGCACAGCCTTGCTAATAACTTGTTTTACATGCTTTGCAAAATTTTATTTCTCTCAATAGTTTCACCTCCGGAACGAAGGAAAGTCGGTGTCCGTCGATGTTAATACTTAGTCTTAGTGGGACCGAACATCAGCTTGACGTTCTTCCCACATTCGACTAAATGGTAAGCTGGCAGCGCTCTCCAGCTCGCCCACACTCGCGGCCGTATCAACCAGAAGGACGCCATCCGCAAAGGCCTGTATGTGGTATCCCACTGGAAGCTTCGCGTCATGTAACTCATCAAGTAAAATGTTTCAGAGAACAGGGCCACACGTGGAGCCTTCTATGCAGCCCTTAGACATCGTCTTGGTGACTCGCCTTCGTGCATAGTCAAAAATGACCTCGCGATCACGGACATAATCCTGAATAAGTCCAAAGATGTTTTTAGGACATTGGATATGCCGCAACCGGTGGAAGAGTGCAGGCCACCAAGCATTGTCAAAGGCCGCTTTTATATCGAGCGATATAGCGATGCTGAGAAATTTATTTGATTTCGCTGTTTTAACTACTTCAAGAGGGGTGTATATGGCTTCGCACGTATTGCTCTGCTCTCGGAAACCAAGAGAGCACAGGTGTTTGGCGGCAGAAAGAAAGTATATTTCATGACCATGCTAGGCGCGGGTAACATTGCAATAGATGTATTTAAGTGTGGTGTAGAAATAAATACCTTTACATGTACAAAATGATAAATGAATGTTCTAATACAACAACACGTGAATACGTATACGAAAGCAAGACTGGATTTGGTTACATAACATTGCATAGTAAGCCTCAAACTAGAATACTTTGAGTTTTGAGGGTCATTGTTTCTGCTAGTAACCTTCGTTCAATAACTGTGAGTGTAGTAAGTAAAATATTCAACTATGTTATTAACTAGAAATTAATGTAAAGAAAGAGTAAGATGTTTGTAGTACAGATACAAACAATTGCATGTTGATGTAGACCATTCCTTTCCCTGTGAGTATAAGTGGTTGTTGAGACTTGGCAATCATAAATATTAGGAGCTTGGTGACAGAAGGGTCCGCCCATTTCTCCCAGGCTACACAGTAAATGCTAGTGCTGAAATCTTCACCTGCCTAAAATGTGTAAATTTGACAATTTTAAATAATGTTAATTAAGTTGTAAACTATATTATTAACTATACAACATGTAACAAAAACCCTGTGGTTCCCGTTAAGTACATTATCAGGATCAGTATTCAAACCTATAGAAATAACTTTTTTTAAAACTCGACCATTTTTTAATTTATTATTATTTATTTGATTTTATGTGGTTTTATTACCTCTTACTGACACTAGCTGATGCTAAAGCTAAGTAAAACGAGGTCTTTGACAATTCTCTTACTCCCCAGACAATGCAGAAGTAATAAAACCACATACAATTTGCATACAATTATTTTTTTAAATAAAATAAAAAGACATTGTTCCAGTTTTTAAAAAAAAGTTATTTCTATACGTTTGATTAATGGTCCTGATAACGTACTTAACGGGAACCACAGGGTTTTTGTTACATATGTATTGTATGTTAGTGATAAACTATAAAAAAACAACTGTGATCAAATATTTACATCAATATAAAAAATATACTAAAAGTAAAGAAAAGGTTCTATTATAAAAAACATATTCTTTTCTGTTCTTTTTTATTCTTATCATCAGCACGTATAGTCCGCTGATGGACATGGGCCTTTCCCATTGTAGAGAGGGTTTTCCCTGTCGCTTTGACGCTTCTATGAATATATGAATCTGTCGCAGGTCCGGGCATTTTACGTTTGGCTACAACTATTTTACATTTTACTAGAACTAGATGGTGCTGCGATATTCAAAATAATAACGAAGGCTATGAGATATTTTGAAATTTTTCATAATTGCTACTTACAAACATTTCTGTCTGGGTACGTAAGGTCGAAAGTAGAAACTTGTCAGTCGATGGTCGCCCTGTATGTGCAATAATTTCAAATACCTTACATATGATCAGTCAATAAGAATTAATAAATTAACTTTTTATTCATTGAGCGTATAAACCTTATATAATTTAAGTAATTATTACACGAAAACTGCTGGGGTTTCTGTGTTATCAGCGTCGTCATCATCATCATTACAGTTTTTCAAAAATGCACTGCTGAACATAGGTCTATTCCATATATTGCCTTGTAGGGGTGTCTCATTTTGCAATAGCAACCACTCTTGGCTGACAGGTTGACAACCACAATTATTATTTTCAATTGTTATCAGATGCCGCTGTCCATCTCTAGTTTCAGTTTTCCTCGGTCGTCTCTAACGACAGTCGCTGGATGAAAAAGGGTAGTGCATTCCTGTGTTGTATAGTCATATTTAAGGTTGACAGTATGCACTTTATAACTATGGTACATTAAAATATGTTACACAATTAATAACAGACTCCAAATAAAGTTATTGCCTTATTAATTGTAAGTCAGTTATGAACCTTGTCTGATTTTAAGTAAATACGATTTTAGTCTCGCCCTAACTGTTTTGTACTATGGTTTTCTTAACACTCCCTCATAAAATATTTAAATTTTAAGAGATAAAGATATCTAATTAGTTTAAATTTCAGTTATAATATAAGTTTGATATTTGTACTTAAAATAATACATACCTTCTCTAATTTACTAGAAAAATAACAAGGCGCAAACATATGAATCGTACCACTAACTGCAAAAATTGTGTACTTAGGGTGGATTTGTTGACAGAGATAAATCTGATACACGTTCATTGATATTAAAAGGGATGTCAAAAGAAACACTAGAAGGAGCCAGCCGCCATACACGTTTTGCAAGTGGTTATAAAACTGAAGTGATTCTTGGTGATCTTTAATGACATCTTTCACTTTTGCCTCGAGCTCGTTTCGGTTGCCCGAGTCTTCGAATGCTCTGTAGAGTTTATGCGACATCAGTTTCAGTTTGAGCCGCAGGTGAGTTGTCGCTATGCAAAAAGAACCGTCGAATCCGACAAAGTTTAGCATAAGAACGATACATGGCAATAAATTATACACCCATAATACTTCAAAGTACGGAGATTCATATTGTATGTCCTCTATGTACTTTAAATCCATTTCGTGAACCATATATCTCGTTCCTGTGTCACTTTTTACACTTTCAATTATCATGTTCACTGCAGCATATATTGGGAATTGTGAACTTAAAAATATCGGTATGATTATCCACAAGGCTTCAGAAAATTTTCCTAATTGTATGTATTGTTCATATATTTCTTGGTAATCTTCTGCCATATCATTGCCTTTAAGAAGATCTTCTGTTATTTTACTGAGCAACTCACTAAACAGGTCGTTCTTGTAGTTAACGTAAAATGACTTAAAGAAAAAAATACAAATCAAAACACCAACAGTGATGTTCCTTGCTAGATTAAACATGTCTAAGATACGGAGACATTTAAATAGGTACATTACAAACCATAAAAGATTGGGACTATTTAAAACGACCACGATAAAGACACATATCATTCGATTCCGAAAGTTCTTTCTATTTGGATAGATTAAGGCTAACGCGAGTGCGAAAGCGCAGTGGGGAAACGTGTCTTCAAATGATTTAAATTTGGGATCTGTTAATTTTTTATAAATTTTTTTAGGAGACATTTTAATATTTGAATGGAAGTCGTACAAATGTATCTACAGAACAATGTATTCTAAGCATATAAAACGTTTCGCCCCCTAGGTGTTTAATGCTATTATTTTGCTTCGATTGTCCGTCCAATCACGCAATAATCAGCTGATCAATTTTGCAGTTGTTAGGCCACAACACGTATAATGGGATCAGGTAATGTTTTGGGGTTCAGTAAAATTTGTTTCGTGAAAATGGTTTTCGAACAAGATTTTTTGTAACTGTAAAATTGTAGCAACCACAGAACACTAAACAATAAAAAATGTGGTACTTGGGTTACTTAGATCATAAAAAAAATATAAATAAAACAGAAGAGTGTTAATTAGATATTTTTTATTACTACATAGGTAAACTAGAATGAAATAGGCATTTCTTTAAAACTTAAAATTTTAATATTTTCAATATGTGTTTTCGTTAAACAAGCTAAACAAATAAACTAATCGATCGAAATCGATCTAAACGAATCGAATTCGATCGATATTAGTTATAGCGAAATGAAATAACAACTGAAAATAATTAAAACTGCAGTTGCAAACTTGCCTGCCAAGCGGCGTATATATTTTTTTTATAGGAATAGGGTGACAAACGAGCACACAGTCTACCTGATGGTAAGTGGTTGCTGTGACCCATAGACGTCTACATTTATCTTCGTTTGCGAATCAAAATGCAGATGCGTTGTCACCCGTGAGGACTAAGTTGGAATGCCTCTTTTCCAGTAAAAAGGGTCTCCGGTTCTCTACACTCACCATACGAAATACAGCAGTGTTAAACTGCTATTTTACGCTGGTATTTTTTTTATAGAATAGGGGGCAAACGAGCATGCGGCTCACCTGATGGTAAGTGACTACCGCTGCCCATGAACAACCGCAACACCAGGGGAATTGCAGATGCGTTGCCGGCCTTTTAGAAAAGTGTAAGCTCTTTTCTTGAAGGTTCCTAGGTCGTATCGGTCCGGAAAATTCGCTGGTGGTAATTGATTCCACAAGGAAGTTGTTCGAGGGAGAAAACTTCTTCTAAATCGCACAGTGGTGCACCGCCAATCATTCAGATGGTATGGATGGATGCGAGTTTTGTCTCGATGTGCGATGGTGAAATTGAGTGGCTGGAATTAGTCCGAACAATTCCTCAGAGTACTCCCCGTGATAGATGCGATAAAATACGCAAAGAGATGCAACATCTCTACGCAGTGCCAGTGAATCGAGCCGATCAGAAAGAACTCGGTCGTCGACGATTCGAACCGCTTTGCGCTGGATGCGGTCAAGTGGAAGGAGCTGGCACTGGGGTGCCCCGGCCCAGAGATAAGAACAGTATTCCATGTGGGGCCGAACTTGCGCTTTGTAAAGTTGCAAGCGATGTGCCGGCATGAAATACTGTCTCGCTCTGCTGAGCACGCCAAGCTTTTTAGAGGCAAATTTGGCCTTCCCTTCCAAGTGACCACGAAACTGCACACTATTCGATATGTCGACGCCAAGGATTCCGATACTGGCTGAGGCAGCAAGGGGAGTGCAACTGAGAAGATACGACAAAGGGGTTCTCTTTAGCGGTAAACGCGCAAACTTGAACTGGACTAGATTTAGTCGGCCCCAATCCGAGACTTTGTTAAGCAAAGGCTCGACTTCAGACACAAGTTTGTCCCGGTACTCGGCGACGTTTTCCCGAGAAATATTGGCACGGCCGGTATATAAGGCATCACCAGTGCTGTCATCCGCATATCAATGAATGCTACCAGTTAGCAACATATCATTGATATGCAGGAGAAACAGCGTTGGTGATAGCACGCAGCTTTGTGGAACACCAGCGTTGATAGGCTTGAAATCAGAGCATGCACCGTCTACTAAGACCTTGATGCTCCGATCAGTAAGGAAACTGGTGATCCATTTGCACAATTTCTCGGGAAGCCCATAGGAAGGAAGCTTCGAAAGAAGCGTTTTGTGCCAGACCCGATCGAAGGCCTTCGCTATGTCCAAACTAACGGCCAATGCCTCCCCCTTGGACTCTGCTGCCTCCGCCCATCTATGAGTTAAGTAGACTAGAAAATCACCAGCTGTTCGAACCCGACGAAAACCGTACTGGCGGTCACTAATCAGCTGGTGATCCTCAAGGTACCTCATGAGCTGGCAGTTTATAATAGCTTCCATTATTTTGGAGAACAAGGAGGTGATGGCAATAGGTCTGTAGTTGGACGGGTCTGAGCGGTCGCCTTTTTTAGGGATCGGGTGGACCAAAGCTGTCTTCCATGAATTCGGGACTACGCCTTGGGAGTAGGAGTACCAGAAAAGACGCGTTAAAGCCGGTGCCAACTCCGGAGCACACGTCTTCAGCACAATGGGAGGGACTCCATCGGGCCCACTCGACTTGCTGACGTCCAGGGAGAAGAGTGCTTTGCGAACCAAGCGCTGTGTAAATCGCACATCCGGCATGGAGCACTCACATCGCGGGAGGATCGGCGGTGTGTTCCCCCCGTCATCTAGAGTCGAGTTGGGCGCAAAGAGAGAGCTCAACAGATCGGCTTTCTCCTTTGCGGCATGGGCCAGTGAGTCATCCTCTCTGTGCAGAGATGGAAGACATGGCTGACAGAAGTTCCCTTGGGCAGCCTTGGCGAGAGACCAGAATGCACGGGTTCCCGAAGGAAGGCGAACTAGCTTCTCACCAATTCTGCCGATGTGCTCAGACCTTGCCTTGGCAATGACACTTTTGAAGGATCTGGAGGCGAAATTATACTTCTTTTTAAGTGCGCTGGTGTTTACATCCCGAGACGTTGATGCGTCAGCCCAGGCCCGGTAGCACTCCTGCTTATAGCGTCATGCTATTTTACAGGAGCGACTAAACCATGGCTGGGATCTGCCTCCGATGGGCACCACAGAGGATGGAATAAAAAGTTCCATACCCTGAAGTACCACATCAGCAACAGAATCGGCAACAACGCTGGGATCTTCCGGTGAGAAGCAAACCCGCCCTCAAGGGTAGGATGCAAAAAAAGACCGCATCCCGTTCCAATCAGCTGACCTATAGTGCCAAACACGGCGGCAAGCTGCAGATCGCAACTGCGATTGGAGCGTGAGTGGCACCGTACTCCGGATCAGACAATGGTCCGAAGAGCCCAGAGGTATTCTGTGAGAGCGTGGTCCTTCCCCAGTCGAGCCGACCCATTCGTGCTACACCTATACTATTAATATAGCTACAGCATGGCTCTACCACGTTGTATGACACGATGTATAATATATGACTAATGTACTCTCTTTGAGGCAATTCAGGGAGGGGCCTGTAGTCAGCAGTTGACTTTTGTTAAATCGTAATAGATTAATGAATGAATAAAAAAAGAATCAAAAGATAAAGTTAAACGATTGACAAAGGAGTAGATCTTCAAAAAATAGAAAAAGGGACAAATGGAGGCAAAATATTATGTTGTGAATTTAAGTCTAATAACTTGTGCACAAAAATTATATTTTTTCAATTATTGTCATAATTTATTCAACATAACGGCATCGGCATAACGGCGGTTTACAGGATAATAGTTTGCATGCACATGTAATAATAAAAATCATTGTCATTAATACAGCCCATCACAAGTCCAGTGCTGAACATAGGCTTCCCCACAAGGAATACCACAAAAGACATCCATCCATCGACTTCCTGTATATATTACCAGGTCATCACTCCATGTAGTGGGGGGGGGGGGGGGGGAGCTCTACACTTCGCTACCGGTATAATATTATTACTGGAGAACCATTCTTCCACATCATTTGTCGATTCTTCGAGCTATATGGCCGGCCCTTGCCACTTCAGCTTACTGATCCGTTGCGCTATGTCTGTCGGTTCTAATGTTTAAAGATAAATTTAATTATATTAAATACACAATAATTATATCTAATTACCGGATGTTACTGATCTATTACTAACCTTTCTTAATAATCATTTTCAACTAGCTACGAGCACTTACTGCGGCGCCAAAATAAAAATAAAATAGTTTTAATTCATCACAGTAATTTTGTAGAATGCACTTCGAACGAAACGTGCGTAATAACGTTTTGTTCACTTTAAATGGATATCTGGATGGCAATGAATGGTGTTACCTTTGATTGGTTTGAAAGATTGAATCGCTTCCTCTTTTTTATATAAGAGAGGACAAACGAGCATACGGATCACCTGATGGTAAGTGACCACCGCCACCCACAAACAACTGCAGCATCAGGGGAATTCCAGACGCGTTGCCGGCCTTTTTTAAAAGAGTAGGCTCATCTCTTGAAGGTTCCTAAATCTTATCGGCGAGAAAGAAAACTTCTTGTAAATCGCACATTGGTGGACCGCCAATCATCCAGATGTTATCGATGGTATCGAGAGTTTTGTCGGGATGTGCGATAGTGAAATTGAGCGGCTCTTGAATCGATCTCCTGAAAGTTGGTTTAAAAGTGCAATAAATAAAGGTTCTCTATCAACTACCAACTGTCAATCTGTCATAATTATTCTTTCGACAATTGGAGGTGTCCCAAATAAACATGAAACGTGCCCTTTGGCAATTATTATTAACATCCCAAGCAGCACACAAGCGTTATGAACATCAATATACCAGCCCATATAGAACTTAGAGTTCTTTTAGAAGCGCGTAAGTGTGTTGAAAACAGATTTTACCCTTATAAGAGTGGTATATGGGTTATAATACAGCTCAAGCTGTATAAAGTCTGTATTATGGGATCTAATTAACCTTAGGGTTCTTAATCAGAATACGAAAACTCTACGATACAACTTTAAGTATTTTGTAACACTTCAATCTGATTTTATCATTAAAGCTGTATAGAAGCTGTTTTTTCCATGCTGTAACTTGCTTATTACAGCTTTAAGTGTTATAATAGTATCATTCAAATATTATTTCTGTACAACGGTGTATGTAAACTCCCTTCTAAAACTTATTCTAATGGCGTAATTGTTTACTCTTGTAAATACAGTAGTTTTATAACTTCTGTCTATGAAAGTGATATAAAACTAAAAAAAAAACCCGCTATAGTACAGATTAAGTCTATATAAGTGATAGAATATCGCCATTTTGAATGCGTAATTACGTGTTTAATATATTGTGCTATAGTGAACAAATTAATTTGTTATAAATATGTGTATAAAAAGAAAAAGATTTGGTGCAGTTAGAAGAAGGATTAAAATGGAATATTTAAATAATATAAATTATCAACGAAATAATAGTGATACTGAAGAATATAGAAATACTTTAATAAATCAGACAAGTTACAGTCAAGCATCAATCCCATCAATCATTTTCAATTACCACCAGCGAATTTTCCGGACCGATACGACTTAGAAACCTTCAAGAAAAGAGCTTACACCTTTTTAAAAGGTCGGCAACGCATCTGCAATTCCCCTGGTGTTGCGGTTGTTCATGGGCGGCGGTAGTCACTTACCATTAGGTGAGCCGTAAGCTCGTTTGCCCCCTATTCCATAAAAAAAAATCGATGGCTAAAAAACATTAAACAGTGTTAACCATGATCACAGTTATGTCAAATGTAACTTAGTTTTCGGCACCTGATTATGATGATTTATCATGCAGCAGCACAAGTAGTTCATATGATGATAACAGCGAATTTAAAAAAAATCTATTTATTTTGCCAGCAAATAAAGAGTTGGGCCACAGAAAGAAGTAGCTTTAAATGATTTAGCTACAATTGCAAATTGTAGATTTTATTAGCTAGATATATTAGCATTTAATCGCTTTTTTGGCTTTCTTAAAACGCCTTTTGGTTCCCACAAACTTGGTACCATGAAAATTCAATATTTCCCTTTCTCTATGGTTTCCAAAAATTTAAACGGCATATTTTTCTAAAAAGTAAAATAAAACAGTATAAGATACATAATACAGTCAAATTACTTCACAATAAGTTAACTAATGTATCAAATAAAATGGCTAACTCTTTTGGTTTTGCCGTACCTACGTGACGTAAGAGTATGACTAAAAAACGACACATACATGCGTTTGCGCTTGCCAGGAGTTACCTATTAACTAAACACAATAACAAAATAAACGGCATGCTCGTACTGGTACCGTACTGTTGAGCGAGATAAAATATTCTGTCATAAAATGTACCTTCGATAATATTGTTTGCCAATGAAAGAGATAGCTTTAATTCTTTACTCCACTTTTTAACATTAAACAAAGAAAAGATGTATATAGATCATCTTTATTTGCTAAAAGTAGTCATATTTTTGACTTGGTTTGTGAATTTAACTGAATTAAAGGGGTAGTAATTTATTACCAATAAATACAATATTTTCGATTAAATCGATGGTTTTAGGTTTTTTTTTATAGGATAAGGGTGACAAACGAGCACACAATCCACCTGATGGTAAGTGGCTGCTGCGGCCCATAGACACCTACATCTATCCTCTATTACAAATCAAAACGTAGATGCGTTGTCACCCGTGAGGACTAAGATGGAATGCCTCATTCCCAGTAAAAAAGGCCTCCGGCCACCTGCACTCACCAAGCGAAACGCAGAGGTAAACCTCTACTTCACGCTGGTATTCTGTGAGGTCGTGGTACCACCCCGGTTCGAGCCGGCCCATCCGTGCGACAGCAAAAGCCGCTGTTAAATGGTTGATACAAAAATGAAAAAATACTTTTTCAATTTATTAACTTTGTTTGTGTGGCTTTATATAGTCTCTTTCTTAAAAGAAGTGAAAGAAGTAAGCACTTTTATGGCCTTATCCATAAAATAAAACAATAAAATTATTACAACACTGTTACATCTTAAAATATTATTTTATTATATTTATATTATTAGTTTTTTACCTTTTATACATATCTCTAAAGAAAATTATTTGTGATGTTTTAAAAACTACTATACAGCGTTAGTAATAAAAATATTCTATTATACAGCTGATTAAAACCTAATGGCTGTATGATAGAATCCATAACATACATAGTACAGCTACTAAGACTATAAGACTATAAGATGTTTAGCAAATTGTCGCCATTTTAGGACCTATAAAAACAAAATTTAAATTGTAAATTTAGGAATATGAGACATTAGTTTTAGTCTAAACCATTATTTATAGTTTGACTAATGATCACTGTGCCTCAATATGCATTCATATTCACTAATTTAATTATTTTCTTATTCTAACCTATAATATCAATATTTACTTATCATATTTAGTATTTTGTCCTTATATTATTTCGTTATTTTGCTGGCGCGGCAATTTTTTGATAGAAATCATATACAAGTTTACCGTTAATCTAATTTTGCACTTTCTATTCATCAGTTATCACCGTCAAAATTCAACACCAATCCAAGTAATATTAATATGTAATATAATCTTTTACTCACTAAATGCCGCCATCATTCAATCAAGTATATAAATAAATCAATTAAGTTATGTTTGTCATAAATTCATTTGTGATACCGTTCAAACACCAATTTAGAACGTTTATCTTTATAAGATACTTATAAGATAGTATTTGTAGTGTAATAGTATCCTTGTACACCAAATAACAGCTATAATACAGCTATTATACAGCCCCTTTTATGCTGGTACAGCTACTGTACACCGCTACTAACGCATAAAGCTGTATAATTTGTGCCAATTTTTTACTTATAAGAGCTGTATAAGCGCTTATACAGCCTTTGTACAGCCAGTAAATGCAGCCTTTAGTATAAAAATGAACTCCAATACAGCTCGTATACAGCTTGCATGCTGCTTGGGATACATTTAGGAAACACTTCTGTCTCGCAGCTTTTGTCTGGGCCAGTTTGTCTATTATTCAACATGTGCTCAAATCAAGTAAAATACATTCACTGTGACCGAATTTTCGCAGTATTTTCTGTAGGTAGTAGACATGAGCTACTTCGATCGATATTTTTTCTAAGTCCTCTTTTTACCGATTTGCCAGTTATTTTAGAACAGGTAAATGAAATTGTATACTTGGGGAGTGCTTTTAGCCGGGATGGAAGATGTGATTTAGATGTGGACAGGCGTGTCGCTGCCGGGAACAAAGTCAATGAAGAAACCTGGGTATGCCAGAAGAAGCATAAAAGCAAGTTGAATGCAGTGGAGATGCGATCTCTCCGTAAAATGTGCGGCGTCACCATGGCCGACCGAAAGCGAAACGAAGAGATTCGCAATATGGCAGGTTTAAAAGATGACCTTATCACAAAAAATGATAAGGGCGTGCTTCGATGGTTTGGGCACGTTGAGAGAATGAGTGAAGACCGAATGGTGAAGAAAATATATAGCGCGAAAGTTAATATTAAAAGGTGTCGAGGTAGACCGAGACTAACTTTCGAAGACCATGTGAGCAAAATGCTCGAAGAGGGGAGGGTCAAGAGTACTCGGATACCTAGACGTGCATGTATGAAGAAGATAATGAATCTGAAAGAAGCGAAAGAGGTATGCAAGGATCGTGACACTTGGCGATCTGTTCTCTCTGGCTACCCCGTCAGGGATTGTGCGTGACGATAAGTAAGTAAGTAAGTTATTTTGTCGTGGATTTCAGTACAGTTCAGTACAGTCTCTATTAGGCTTCTCGTGCTTCACACGGCGTTGGTGTTTTTTTTTTTTTTATAGGATAAGGGTGACAAACGAGCACACAGTCCACCTGATGGTAAGTGGTTGCTACGGCCCATAGACATCTACATCTATCCTCGTTTACGAATCAAAATGCAGATGCGTTGTCACCCGTGAGGACTAAGATGGAATGCCTCATTTCCAGTAAAAAGGGCCTCCGGCCACCTGCACTCACCAAGCGAAACGCAGAGGTAAACCTCTACTTCACGCTGGTATTCTGTGAGGTCGTGGTACCACCCCGGTTCGAGCCGGCCCATCCGTGCGACAGCAAAAACTGCCACTTGGCTCTACCACTGTGTAAATGGAGTCATGTGTATCCCCAACGTTTTTATCCAAATATGAGAGAGCAAACCCTTGTAACGGATATTCGCGTATTGGTGAGCTTCCCCAGTGGGAAGATATTAATTAATAAGCAATTGACTAATACACATTAGTTAATTGCTTATTAATTAATATCTTAATCTTAATCTTATTAATTAATATATTGTGTGTTTCTATAATAACTTACTTAATTTATTTTTGGTAATAAGCACATCGTGCACTCACGATGGTATGTTAGATATTTGGGGGCAGGATTATCCAAGAGGGTGGAACCAAACTATCATACTCGTGGATAGAAAAGAATACCACGGATGTCAGTGTATAGGTGTTTTGAATTTACAATGTGAACAAAATACATAACGATGTTTTGGATGCTTATTTGGTTAGTACAGATATTAGATACTTGAATGCTCAAGAACTATGTGTATCATAGTTTTCAAATATCAAACTTCATATTGATTTAAATTTTAAACGATTATTTGAGCAACACGGTCATCGCACTTTTAAATCCAATAGTATTGAAATGTATTAAGGATAAACAACATAACATCGCAAGAGAATGCGGTACGAAAAAATATGTATCAAAGAGAGAGTGTTTTTAAAATGTAAGTAATGTTTTAAGCCGGTTACGTAATAATTATTGCAAGAGTGTTTTAACCTTATTATAAAAAATATGTTTCGGATATTTCATAACATTTGTACATGCGTGAGATCGGAGGGCTGTCGCTTTTTGCTTGTTGTAGTCGAAATTATTATATTCATATTTCCTAAAACAATTTTTAGGATAACAGTGGCAAAGGTTATTTTTTATTAAAACGAAGTGATAAACGAACTGACAGCCCACCTGATGGGCTATTGCGGTCCATGGACGCTTGCAGCCAATTTCAAACAAGAAAGGCTACGAATGTGTTGCTACTACTTTTATCCCGAAAATGGTTAAATTCCACAAAGGAAAAGTTTTGTTGCCCCTTTTAAGTGTTTTTTTTTAATAGGTTAAGGGTGACAAGCGAGCACACAGTCCACCTGATGGTAAGTGGTTGCTGCGGCCCATAGGCATCTACATCTATCCTCTATTACAATTCAAAATGTGAAAAATGCGTTGTCACCCGTGAGGACTAAGATGGAATGCCTCATTCCCAGTAAAAAGGGCCTCCGGCCACCTGCACTCACCAAGCGAAACGCAGAGGTAAACCTTCTACTTCACGTTGGTTTTCTGTGAGGTCGTGGTACCACCCCGGTTCGAGCCGGCCCATCCGTGCGACAGCAAAAGCCGCGTGGCTCTACCACTGTTAAGTGTTGCAACAGTCAAACATAATTATTGAGAGTTTTGCCTAATAGTGGACTAAATATGAACAATTATGTAAATAATAAATAATGTAATACGAAAATATTCAAGTAAAATGTGTTGACCAAGCATTTTTACTGTAATGCTTGCTACAGTATTTTTTATTTGTTAATTGACTATCGTAAAATATCAGTGACGATAATAATTATAATTAATAGAATCAGTCCTTATTTTGCGGAAATCCATTATATTAAAGTTGGTAAAATTATCTTTTTCTTTTTTTTATAGGACAGGGTGACAAACGAGTACACAGTCCATCTGAAGGTAAGTGGTTGCTACGGCCCATAGACATCTACATCTATCCTCGTTTGAGAATCAAAATGTAGATGCGTTGTCACCCGTGAGGACTAAGATGAAATGCCTCTTTTCCAGTAAAAAGGGTCTCCGGTTCTCTACACTCACCATACGAAACACAGCAGTTTTAAGCTGCTATTTTACGCTGGTATTCCATGAGAGCGTGGTACTTCCCCGGTCGAGTCGACCCATTCGTGCTACAACTATCTACTAATATAGCTGCAGCATGGTTCTACCACGTTTGCAATTCCTGTACGCGGCTAAATGCTCTTTATAACGTGTTTCGAAGTTGCGACCAGTCTGACCCACGTAAGCGGCGCGGCATTCGTCACAAACAAGTTTGTAAACACCCGACTTATGACGAATATCCAACTTATCTTTATTATTACAGATGTTCCTCAGAGAACTGTTTGTTTTAAACGCCACATAAACGCCGCTTTGTCGAAGAGTATTAGCTACTTTTTCAGATATGGCGCCTAACTAGGTCATTTTATTTTATCGAGCGGTAATTTTTACCAACTTTTATGATAATAATTATGTTTATTAAAAATATATAAACCGACTTCATTAGATCTTGTTGAAATTTATGTTAGTAACAATTATGAAAGTGAATTATTCAAAATCTATTTGTAAATAAATTTAGCTTAATCGGATACGATATATCAATATTTCACACTCGAAGATTTCTTGTATCGTGCAAGAAAAAAATAAGTAAATTGACGGAATCGTCCCCTATTCTACCTACTTCTATTCTACCTGGCTACCCCAACAGAAGGGTAATGTTTTTCGAATATATGTATGTATGTTTATGTCTTTGGTACGCTCTGTAGCCTAAACAGTTGGAAGGATTTTAGCATACGGGGCTTCATCAGATGCATCTTAGTCATGGAAGTGACACACGAGTGTATAATGTCACTCTCACAACAATATGGGGTACAATATTTTTTTTCATTTCGGCAAACTTTTTGCGCAGTCGTAAACAATTTTTAAGTAACTGTTAACTATTGAGCTTGTTTGATTTCGTTTAACAAAGTCGCTTGTGTTCAAGATGAGATATTGTTAGGAGGAAATTTATTTTTATTATTAGATAACGCTAGTAAAAAGACTGTGATTAACTGTATCTAATTAAAACACCGCGATTTACCTACGATCAATAATTTTTCACTCCATCTAGTGGGAGATCGCCCTACAGTTCACTTACCGGTACGAGGCTGCCACTCGATTTTTGATTCTTTGAATTATATCCCTAGTCCTACTTCAGTTTACTGATCCGATAATTGGAGTTACGAACCATTAAGAGATGCAGGAAGTCGAAGCATGCCGGTGGCCCGGGACCGTGCTTTGTGGCATTATTTGGGGGAGGCCTATGTTTAGTAGTGGCCTTTTGAAGGCAGATGATGAAGATGAAAAATTATTCCATATACCAAGATGAAATTAGCATTTGTCTTATATTTTATATCACGACAATAACTCAAGTTTGATCTCTACGACTCGACGGTGTTGGAAAAAAATTGTGGGCCGTCGACGCGTCTACCGACGTCCTGACCGTCGTCTGACCAGCCGCGTTGTTATAGATGTTTCACATCAAAAACGTTGCCAGGAAACCCCTGCGTTCAAGCAATTAAAATATTTTAAAAACATGTAATACCTATCAACATGCATTTAGTAACGCGGCGAGTTCTTTCCTGGAATAAATATAGGTTAATTCTTTTACATTTAACATATTTTACGGTAGTAATATATCTTTTATAAGTAGAAAAGACCATTTAAAATCATAAAATTATTTAAATATTTGCCTTCGTGCATTAAAAGTAAATCTAAACATTAAAAAATTGGCATTCAAAGATTTCTAGGGACAAATGTGTAAACAGACAGGGATTACTAAGGCAATGACCTTTAATGAGGACCAAGTGCAATCAAGCAATTTAAAAATAGGAAATTTTATAAAACAATTCATGGTGACCTTTAGCATTAATTAGCCATGTTAATAAGATACTGTTGTTCTCACACCCGTCCAGTTATCTGACGATATACCAAGCCTATTATTCCGCTGTGGAAGAACGGAGTATAATTTTTGTCGAAAACCCGTATCGGCTTTCTATTGTTATTTTGTTAAAGTTCACATATTAACAATGGTTTAAATGTTTGCGATGTTTCGCCACGATAAACCTAACTCCATTATAAAAAAATGGAATAAGCAGTACTCTAGTTTCATTTACAATGTAATTATATTTATGTGCGACATTATCTTTGCCACAATTAGCTACAACAAAGCGAGTCGCTGGAATCACATATTTGGTGTACCAATTGTCTTGTGTACATCGCCGTGTGGGAGGTTGGTATAGTTCGTAAAAATAACATTCCTACACTACGTTTCAAATAGTTATTTTATACGTGGTAGAGCGACTCTCTATTATGGTTGTAGCACCAATGGGTCGGCTCGACCGGTGTGTAATACTTCATGCTGCTGTCTTTCGTATGGTGAGTGTAGCAACTGGATACCTTTTTTTACTGGAAACAAAGCATTCTAATTGCCAATCTAATCTAAATGGCTACAGCGTCAGGTGAACTGTGTGCTTGTTTGTCACCGTTATCTGTAACTATAAAAATCAATTGCTGTCCGTTAGTCTGGTTTAACTCGAAAACGGCTTGAACGATTTTGATGAAATTTATTGTGTGCGTTTGAGTGGGTCCCTGGATGGTCAATTGGACCCGGTAAGTAGCGCTCTTGTCGAGATCCAGTAATCAGACATGCGAAACCGGGGCTGATCACTTGTTTTATATAAAAAAAAAACTGGATTTCCTGATATCGTATTTTATATAACGAGCTTGAATCCCTTCACTTTTTAGTAAAATTACAGTCAAATGTTTCAGTAACCCACACGAGAGCTAGTGTTCATGGCAGCTCATGAACTACTGCAACCAAGTTCAAACAACGAAGGCTGCAAAATGTGTTTGTCATGTCAATTTTATCTTTTTTCCTTCTTTTTATTACTTATTATCTTAAATACATAAATATCTCATAGTTCGATACGACGGCATCTCCATACGGCCGGAGAGAGATCAGGCGCAGGACCATGGCTTTACGTGCTTTACGAGATACAGGAATGAAACACACCCATAACTTTTCTGACTTCGAGCCGCTACTGTGAATTTCTTGACCGTAAAACCTTATAACTGATTTTGACATAACCCGGGAATAAAATCCGCGAAAATATGACCGGTAGTCACTCACATACCTTACAGCATGCAAGTATTGTCGCCTACCTTCTAAACATACAGCAGTGAATACACTGCTGCATAGAGACAGAAACGGGTAACAATGTGGAACAAGTCCAAACGGACTCCCAGGCAGAAATAGACCCTAAAACCTAGAAAAAGTTTAAAGACGGTGTTTAGAATTTAAAAGTGCTGTTGTGAAGAAACTAGTTATAGTAGGTTCGGCCTCACATGGAATACTGTTCCCATCTCTAGGCTGGGGCACCAGCTCCTTCCACTTGGCCACATCCAGCGCAGAGCAGCTCGAACCGTCGACGACCAAGTTCTTTCTGATTGGCTTGATTAAAGAAAATTAAAACTGCGAAGGGATGTTGCATCCCTTTGCATTTTCTTTCGCATTTACCGCGGGGAGTGCTGTGAGGAATTGTTCGGATTAATCTCTGCCGCCAAATTTTACGAACGCACATCGCCGTAAAACTCCCGATACCATACACACCATCTGGATGCTTGGCTGCCCATCATTGTACGTTTCACTAGGAGTTTTCTTCCACGTACGATCTCTCTGTGGAATAGCTTACCACCGACGAATTTTTCGGATCGATACGACTTAGGGGCCTTCAAGAAAAGAGCTTACTCCTTTTAAAAAAGCCGGCAACGCACCTGCAATTCCCTTGGTGTTGCAGTTGTTCATTGGCGGCGGTAGTCACTTACCATCAGGTGAGCAGTATGCTTGTTTACCACCTCTCCTATAAAAATATAGTAACTCAGGTGTCCTAACGTGATTTTCTATTACCGCAGGACACCTATTAAAATAGCCGTTCACATTATTCGTACCCCGTTTCTATCGTAACTACACTGTTGCTTAAATTACAAAACATTGCATCGCCCGCGTAGAATTTATTATGATTGGATTTCTTGGGATTTAATTTTTTGCGCGGTACCCTATTTAGTTTTCTAAAATAAAAATAGCCCAAGCTACTCCTTATGACATCAGCTATGTGTCAGTGAAAGTTTCGTCAAAATCGGTCTAGCCGTTTCGGAGATTAGCTGGAACAAACAGACATACAGACAGACAAAAATTTTTTTTTGTTATAAGTGCCGTATATATACGTTATACGTTCGTATTTCGTATCTATTTAGTAAAAAGCTGTTATTTTGACATTACAGACACTTCAAATTTATTTATTTGTTAGTATATGTATAGATATATCATTTTCACTTATCTTTGTATTTTCATAATTTTTATTTGTACTATACTACTCGAAGGTTATCTGGAAGAGATCACTTTTAGAGTGATAAGACCGCCTGTTGTAAATATTATACTTTAGATTTAACTATACTCGATAATCTGTATTATGCTGTACAATAAAGAATAAATAAATAATATAACATATAACATAAACACTCACGCCTGTCACCCAGAGGGGCAGGCAAAGACTATGGATTTCCATTTGGCACGATCCTGACACACCTCTCTCGCTTCCTCCACATCCATATACCTACGCATACACGCTCGTCGGTTAAAGGTACTCTTGATTTGGCCCATTTTCAATATATCGCCAATTTGGTCGATAAACTTTCGCCTAGGGCGTCCCTTCCCGACTCTGCCGTTCACCTCTGCAACATAAATTTGCTTTGTCACTCTTTCCTCATTAATTCTTTCTACATGACCAAACCACCGAAGCATTCCTTTCTTAATCCTAGTCACAACATCATCTTGCAAACCACACTCTTGTCTTATCATACAATTTCTCACTCTGTCATTTAGATTTAGCCCTAACATACTCTTTAATGACCGCATTTCTACAGCATTTATTCTACACTCGCGCTTCTTCTGGCACACCCAACTTTTACTACCATACATTAAAGTAGGGACTAACACAGCATTGTGAATTGCCATACGTGCCTTTTTGGACACATTCTGACTTCTCGCAATAGGGTGTAGAGCCCCATTCACTCTATTTCTTGCATTCACTCGTCGTTCTATATCCTTATCATGTCGACCATCCCTGCTAAATACACATCCCAAATACACAAACTCATCTACTTGTTCGACCAACTCCCCTTCTATTCTTATTTCACGTATCGTTTTACTTTCTTCTCTTTCAAAAACCATAACTTTCGTCTTACTTGCGTTCACTTTCATTCCCTTTTCTTTTAATGACCTGTTCATTAATGTAACCATCATTTGCAACTCAGCCGTCGACGATGCAAATATGACTTGATCGTCGGCGTACAAAAGGCATTTGACGGTTAACTCACCCATTTTTAACCCGCATTTTTCTACTTTCACATTTTCCAAACAACTGTCCATAAATAGGTTGAACAGCCACGATGAAGCCACACAGCTCTTTCTGACACATTTATTGATGCCAAACCAGTCCGAGGAGGCTCCGTTGATCCTGACACAAGCACTAGAGTCCCTATACAGAGACGACAATGCCTGTATCAGCTCAGCGCACAACCAACGCAACGCTTGGTTGCTAGTAAATCTAGCCATATTTTCTTCTTTGCTTATACTTCGATCCGTACCTCATCATCCCATAATAACGTGTTATTTTCCCTTTCATTCGTTCTCTTACTTACACCACATACTTCGGTAGCTGCATCCACCAAACCTTTCTTGACATTATTTTTTTTTTATAGGATAAGGGTGACAAACGAGCACACAGTCCACCTGATGGTAAGTGGTTCCTGCGGCCCATAGACATCTACATCTATCCTCTATTACAAATCAAAATGTAGATGCGTTGTCACCTATGAGGACTAAGATGGAACGCCTCATTTCCAGTAAAAAGGGCCTCCGGCCACCTGCACTCACCAAGCGAAACGCAGAGGTAAACCTCTACTTCACGCTGGTATTCTGTGAGGTCGTGGTACCACCCCGGTTCGAGCCGGCCCATCCGTGCGACAGCAAAAGCTGCCGCGTGGCTCTACCACTGTTTTAAATTGTACCACATAGTCTCCAATTCTAAATCATTCATACACAATTCAGCCATACCACTTATATTTTCTCTCAATCTACATTTGAACTTCTCTTTCCCACCTTCATCTTGTAACCTCTCAGTTCTTATACGCTGTAACGGTGTAGTAGACACAGATGTCCGATGCATCCAACCTCTGAAAAGACCATTAATTCGGCATAAGACCAAGTAATGGTCCGTCCCTACGCTAGACCCCCGCTAAACCCTTGTATCTACCACCGCGCTCCTCATTCTTTCATCAACAATTATGAAATCTATCATGCTTCTATCATCACCTCTTTCCCATGTATACGTGTGAATCTTATTATGACGAAAGAAAGTGTTCGTCACAAAAATATTCTTTTCCACACATACGGTGAGGAGGCTTTCACCATTCTCATTCATACTTTCATTACCAAACGTTCCCAATATCCTTTCATAACCAAGCCTCCTCACCCCAACCCTTTTATTAAAATCTCCTAATATCACAATATTTTCATTACCTTTGCATTTCATTAGCACCATCCTTACCAACTCCCAAAACTGCTCTGGGATATAAGTGGGCTTAGAGATGTCTGGGGCGTAGACCCCTAGAACAAACAACTTCTTTAAGCCCACTTTCATTCGTGTCTATGGCAGTCTCTGGCTTACACATTCATACTCTTTCACACAATGATCCATTCTTTCTGAAAGGATGATACCGACTTCCTGGCATGCCCGCTTGGTCTCGTCTACACCAGACCAGTACGCGGTAAACATGCCATGTGTAATGGCATCCTTTCCCTTCTGTTTCATCTCATTTACACATAACACGCCTATTCCACTCTATTCCACTTCTATCATACATCATATCGCATACTTCATCTATCTTATCATTCATTGCTCTACACACATTCAACGTAGCCAGACAGGCTTCCGCAATCCACTTTTCGCCCTTCCGGGGGACAGAACGTGACGGGTGGCGAACCTCGTCGCCGGTTTTCCTCCCGGAGACTCTTCGCACCCCTGCCCCATTAAAGGGGCACAGGGAACTCGGGGCCATTTCATAAATGTTTTGCCTCATGGTGGGAAAGTAGGGGGTGGTATTTTTTACGCCGCTACCACACGGCGAGGAGCAGAGTCTGTTCTTTTGGCTTTGTCGATTGTTTAGCACCACCCGGGGGACACGTGTAGGGTGGGCCTAGGATTAGGTGGTCGAAGCCTACGGACGCGAGCGACTCATCTCTAAATTTATTTTGATGTAAAAACTAATATAAAGTAACCCCTGACAACCTACATGTCTTACAACTAGTCACAGGTCTCCTGGTATATCTGAAACACTTTGGTAGCAGGGAAAAAGTTAAAAGTTAAAGTTATACAACCTTTATACGTCCCCCTGCTGGGCACAGGCCTCCTCACATTACTAAGAGGGTTTTAAGGCAAGGAAATGTCCGCCGCGCTGCCCCAATGCTTGTTGGCGAACTTCACATGTCTTCCAATTTTTTTTATTTCTCAGAAATACAGGTTTATTTACGATGTTTTCTTTCACCGCCGAGTACGTGGTAAATCAGAACTTGAAATTCCAATTAACAATTTCATTAGTGCCAACGGGGATTGACCTCGGGTTGCTCGCGGACTGTGAAATTTTCAGTGAGCGCTAACCATCTGAGCTACCATGGCTCTTCAGTAGCAGGGAAAATGAATGGCGAACTTCATATGTCCTGGAAATTGTTTTAATTCCTCAGAAATGCAAATTTTCTCATGATGTTTCCCTTCATCACTAGCATATGAAAAATATTAAAATGTATTAAATGGTCACGGTTGATCCAATCGGCTTGCTTCCGCCTTTAATTAAATTATAAAGTTTCAGGACGTACATACATATTTAATTGGTCTGGTGGTCGTAACTGTAGTGTGTGTATCTTACACTGTGTAGTGGCGGTATAGGAATATTCACTACCACATATCATCCTGTGGGTGTCGTAAGAGGTGAAAGAGGGAAACATATCAGGAGATGAGCAGTAGGCTCTTCCTAGTAACGACTAAAAATAAAAACTGTGGTTGCCAACCCGCTTGCTAGGCGTGGCGACTATGGCAAGTGGGGATCCCTATGAGGCAACTTATGGTAGAGGACTGTATTTAGCAGTAGACTTTAATAGGTTGTAACTATAACGGGTGGTCGTTAGCGTCTAGCACTGACCATGTTGTATACGTGGTAGAGCCATGCTGCAGCTATATTAGTAGTATAGTTGTAGCACGAATGGGTCGGCTCGACCGGGGAAGGACCACGTTCTCATAGAATACCAGCGTAAAATAGCAGCTTAACGCTGCTATGTTTCGTATGGTGAGTGTAGAGAACCAGAGACCCATTTTACTGGAAAAGAGGCATTCCATCTTAGTCCTCATGGGTGACGACGCGTCTGCATTTTGATTCTTTATTGAGAATAAATGTAGATGTCTATGGGTCACAGCAACCACTTACCATCAGGTGGACTGTGTGCTCGTTTGTTACCCCATCCTATAAAAAAAATGTTGTGGTTCTGGGTTCGAATTGTGGTTCGGGCCAAAATCAGGATTGGAATTTTCTGCCAAGAAATTGTCAGTAGCAGTCCGAAGTCGGGAAATTGGCGGTGTTTCAATCTAGTCCTTAGAAAGCATATAAAGTCTTTGGTTTTGCGCACGATTTCAGGTCACGTCGAATTCGACTATAAAAGTGAGAGAGTAGAGACAGCAACTGTGCTTGCTCACAAAATTGTTCACTATAAATCCTGTCGATCGCAGGTCGAAAAGAGAGTCGCTTTAGATACGGCATAAGAAGCTTTAACAGCTGGTTGCCAGTCCCCAAAGGCGGTTTTTAGGGGGTATCACTTAGGTTCCCCAGTAGGCAGTGAGTCCCCCATTACCACGATAGACCGGCTATCGTGGTATGCGTAATGCATTTTCCGCCTCCCTACGGGGTAGCCCTTTTCGAATTGCTTCGGGCGCAAAAAAAAGTCGCTAGTCCTGTTGAGACTTGCCGCCGCGCCGTGACTGAAATTTGGTCTGTAGAACATTTAAGTGGTTATTAAACGATAGCTCTAGTTCGCTTTTACTGAATGAAATGAGCGAAAACATATCAATATGTAACAAACCTTTCACCAGGATATGAAAAAACGCTTTACTTTACGAATATTTTTGCGAAGCAAGATATTATGTTTGACGAGTATATTATGTTTTGTTAGCAATCTTGAGATTTTTAATTATAAAAATGAGTTTTCTTCTTTGGAGCATAAAGGTTAGTTTCAAATGATTCATATTATGATTATCATTATGAATATTAGATATATTTGCATAAAATTTGCACGAGGTTTGTAAAAGTTAATTACGTGCCGGTTATACAAACTGTGATGCAATTGTTTAAAAAAAATATTCTTGTTTTTGCCAGTCTGACAATACAAAAATGAAATTAGAAAATTAATCGCAATTCACTATGATCTAGTTGGTAGAGGAAGAAATCGTAAGGATATTTCAATAAAGAATAATGAAAAACTAAAATAAAAATGTCAGTTGATAAAATCTCATTATTGTAACGCCTTTACATCTCGACTTAAGGATGTCACAAAACGTGGCCCGGTCCTGTCTTCCTTATCTATACTCCGGTTACCGGTACAAAGTTGCTACTCGAGAACCTTTTTTCGCATACTTCGTTGGTTTTTTAAGCTATATGGCCGGCTTACTGCCACTGCAACTAACCGATCTTAGCATGGTGGTACTCTGGTTCTATTGCAATTATCTTCTTTATTTATTGTATAACACATATAATAGTCCAAACACAGCTAGCTCCATATCTCGCTGAGTTATTTAAGCTTTCTCATATGATGGTCTCGGTTCTATAGGTTCATAAAATAGTAAAACTCTTTAAAGCATGATAATTTAATAAAATACACACCAAATTTGTAGTTTTTACTTTTTATTTTTATTTGTGTTTCTTTTTTTTTTGTTTATTGTTTCCTATATTTTGGTTCAATCGCTGTCCTTCCATTGTTGTTTAGATTTTAAGTGCTATTCATATTCATTTTATCATTGATGCTAGACATTATATTCTTTGGCGGTAGGTGTAAAATTGTAAAATAATGTGCATATTGATCTAAATATTAAAATTAGTATTTATTGATATTTTAAAGTATTTTACAGTTTAATAGTTTACAGTTTTTATTATTTTTGTGTGTTTAATCATATATATTGTGGGTTTAACTCACCTTAATAGTTAAACTGTAATAAAGTTACATCACCCTACCATCGGTCACTTTTGTTTTTCACAACACACAACAGAAGATAAGTTTTCAAGACAATGTCCTTTATTGTTGAGTTAGCAAATAACCCAAAAGCTGCTTTAACTTTTCTCAATCAACGTATGGTGGAATTTGAAGAACTCCGGTTCCTGATTTGAAGTCTCTCACATGTGACTTTCAAGCGTTTAAGGATAATGTTTGGCAAATCACGTCAGTACTACATCAGAAGATCAATGAGGTTAGTCAAACTGTTGACAATATTGAGATGCAGCATCGGAGAAAATATTCGTTGTTGAATGGCGTTCCGGAATCATCTGATGAAAACATTTTAGATAAAGTGGTAACTGTCCTGTACCTAAGGTGTTCCAGCGAGTTTGCAACAACGACTGTGACCCATTGCGTTTTTTTTTACTGCGGAATGAATATTTTGTTCGCAATAAATAAAAAAAACGGGTTGGATTTAGAATAGTTTGGCACGAATTTGGGGGAGTAAGGTGTTTTATTTGGTAGACATTTCCTCCCTGATTATAATAATACCACTCACATTAAAAGGTAATGCACTGTTATCGAAAAAATAAATAAAAACTTTTATAACCTAAAATGCGTAAAACATGGAAAAATGTATACAATATTACTGTGAAAGCTGGATAGCATATAGAATTTTATATAAGTGTGACAAGGACGTAAGACAAATGTCACATTATTCTACTAACTATACTTTCTGTCAAATGTCAAATCGCATGACATCTAATTTTTATACATTCCGCCGTTGGTTGCTCTTCTTGCGTGAATGTGTGCTCTCTAGTGTATTATTGTAGCTTTTATCGACGACTGTTTTCTCTTTTTGGATACCGATTGCTGGCCTACACGACGACTTATCTACTTTTCTACCCCGGACTACGATTTTCTGCCTACTTGATTGACCTGTGCGCGCATTTTGATTTCGATTGCTTGCTTACACGATTTACCTTATTTTCTACGCCGGACGCTACGTGTGTAATGTTGAAAATGTCTGATTCGGAGGAACCTCAGCCATCTACGAGTCGCGATTTTGACAGTGGCGAACCGCCAATGAAACGCCATTTATATGTCGAGGAGGTGAAAACAATGTGGAATTTGGTCGCTGTGTACCGAAAACTTGGCACACGGGAACAAGCTATTGCTTTTGCTGAGGAAAAAGGTATGATCCCAGCAACAAAAATTTGTAGCTACCATAAAAAAGTATGTGTGTAGAATACTCCACTAATAGAACGGTGGGATCGTTTGTCTGCAACCGAGGCCCATGCAGATCAAAGTCAAAAGTTAGCCGTGGCAAAGGCACTTGGTTTGAGAATGTCAAATTAACAATGACTCAAATGTTTTACCTAATGTATACATATGCAAATAAGTGGAGTTATGATATGACTCTAAAAGAAGATTATTCGGAAAGGGAATATTGTTTATCTAGAGCAACTATTAATGATTGGTTTAACTACTGTCGGGAGGCTGTTGTCATTTATGAAATAGAGAAACAAAGTTTCCTGGTAAAATTTGGCGGTCCAGGAAAAATTGTCCAAATAGATGACAGTAAATTTGGAAAAAGGAAATATAATAAAGGTGAGTTATGGCTAAATGCATGCATATAGTTAACGACCTGGAGATGATATAGGCTAATTTATATCAATAAAATTTTAAACTAATATTTACTCTTGTTTTAGGCCGGCACATTGAAGGTCATTGGGTGCTGGGCATGATCGAAAATGACAGTGAAGATTTAAGATTAGAAATTTGCCTCCAAAATGTGCGATCGGCTTAGCTTTCCATCGACCCCCGTTGATTTGGGGGTTGATACGTATTTTTACAGAAAAGTTACACTATTATAAGCACACACACAAAGTTACAACATGCGGAAGCGCGTAATTTTTGAGTAAAAAGTTATTGAAAATCAATTATTCTTGTCTAATCCTACAATAAAAATGACGCCATTTTTTATTGTTATTGTCAGTAGTGATGTCGATTCTTTACCGAAAGAGATCGATTTTTTTAAATAGATTCGAATTGTAAGCTGATGTATCGATCCCAAAATATCGATTTCTAAAATATCTATATATTTTCATGTTTGCATTTATAATGTAAATATAAATCCATTTTATGAGAAAAAATCCCCTTCATCATAAAATATAGGGGGACTGATTCAGAAGGATTTCTGTATCTATTTTGAGACTGCTACATCTCCGGCGCTGCGGGAAGAGCAGCCCCTACGCCTTAGCGTAACAAATCGTAGGCATCGAACGATCCGGACCGACTGAGGCTGGTCGCCGAAGGCGACCAACAAGCCGAAGCTGCGGAGGCGAGGCATTTAGAAATCGATTTTTTGTGCGAATCGATTCGCTACGCAAGGGCGAAGGGGCTGCACTTCCCGCAGCGCCGAAGCCGTTGTAGAATTAACTTTAGGTCAATATTCCTGTGTAAAAAAGTGAAGTTATGATTTTACAAAAAAAACATTACTCATAAACTATACTTTTCCACAACGAGGGAAAGGTAGAGGGGCTTTCCCTGATAGGACACACTCCTGCTACCCTCTTCCCCCCTCCTGCCGGAGACAATAAATGTTATTTTGAGATTAGGTCTATTGGATTTTCTTTTTCATTTTTCTCAAGAACGGTGTATTACCTTTTAATGGGAGTAGTGTCGGGAGTAAGGGGAAGCTCCCCTCCTCCCTCACCCCCTTCCCTGCCCCCTCCTGCCAAACGATTCTAAATTTCAACCAAAAAAACAATCGTGGCCAATAGTGTGACAAATATAGGCTTATAAATAAAAACTTTATTGCAAAATAACCCTGTATTAATAAAAAGCCTTTTAAGGGAGACAATTGATAATCACGAGAACTATTTATACTTTGTTGATTGTGCGAACTATCAGTCATTGTATCATGGGACTATCGTGTAGGAGTTTTAGGTTTAATCAGAATTTCAGCGAGCATTGCGCAAAAACGCAAATTGCTTAAATCTGGTTGTGTTGTGACTGTCCATTGTTTGTGAAAGTCGCATTAAATTGTGATATTTGTCGTCATCATTACATTTTTTTTTTTACTATAATAAGGTTGAAAAACGAGTTTACTTTCTACCTGATGGTAACCTCGATTAAGAATCAAAATACAGTTGCATAGTTTTTCCTAAGGACTAAGATGGAATGCCTAGCTTCCTGTGAAAGTAGTTCCGTTGATCGGACGGTAAAGAGAACCGGAGACGGTTTCTTTGATTATAATAACCAAACAAAGATTTTTATTTGAATTGCTTTCAACATGTTACTTATTCGAATGAAATTGTTATGTAATCGTACTTTATTAATTTAAATTGTTATTTGCTAGAAAAAAAATAAAGTAGACAGTAACTACTTTATTAACACAAGTCTTAAAATATCGCGTATGAAATTTCGTTTGTACCTATATCGGACAGACTAAAATCCAAAGACATTTAAGTAGTAGTAGTATATATATATATATATATATATATATATATATATATATATATATATATATATATATATATTAAATCTCTTTGCTAAAATCTGTAAAAAAACGATAATCGTATAGTTAACGTTACCGATTCAATGTTCAATTAAATTAGGTGTGGATTTAGTTTCAAGAGTCCAGCGTCGCGCTGGGAACGTGCTGAGAGCTGTAAGCCAGCCTGGTTATCTGGCTTTCCCTGATGAGTACTGATCCACTTAACTGTGTAGTGACGGTGTAAAATATCCAGAACCATGTCGTTCCGTGGGTGTTGTAGGAAGCGACAGAGGGAAACTCATACAGGAAAGGACAGCAGCATCTTCCTATTGTCAATTCAAAATTTTAAAACCTGCCTGCCATACGTAGCAACCATGGAAAAATTCCTCTAATGAGGCAATCTATGGGGAAGACCTATATTCAACAGTGGACTTTTATAGGTTGTAATGTAAATTTACTTCGTTTCGCTGCTTTTTAGCTTGGTTTCTTTTAACAATTAGCAATAGGTATTTACAATGGTATATGGCTCAAATTAGTTCTTCCTAAAAGGAAGCTGTAGACAGATATTGCCACCGGTTATGATATTGGTGAAGAGGTGTTTTATCCCACGAATTCGCTTAAAACGAAAAGCTTATAACTTTGCAATGACAATCAACAACGCGACTTGTAAGAGGAGTTCTAGAGTTAGGGGGATAAGAGGTTGAAGAATTTTGTCGCATTAATTTATGACGCAAAATGTCAAAAGATTTATCTATTTTTCTTCTCTGTCATCATCAGCCTGTAAAATTCTACTTCAATTCTTTTTCATTAAGATTTTGTTGTGGCGTTCCATTTATAAAAGTAATTTAAAATAATTTATTACAAAAATTACAATATGACGTTCATAAAATTCCGTCGATAAATTTCTCTCGCATTCTCGTTAACCCTTATCACATAGCAATCCATACGGTATTTATAAGGTAATGCACTACAATTAAATTGTAGTATGTAGTCTTTTCTGCCTTCTTTAACGTGGGGAAATCCTCAAGGATATATTGATATTGATCTGGGAAATGTAGGATTCCTATCGACAAAAAACCCACGGTGGTTGCCCTCAGTGTCGATGAGGGGCCGCTGGATTTCGGTACGGAACACGACTGTTGCCTCTCTACTGCTAGACTATGAATTTAACGTCTTAAGGTGTTTACGAACCTCTGGACCTGTCCAGAAGTGTTCCTTTACTGCCTAGAAGTCCGTCCGAATAAGTCTTAGAAGAAGAAGATCCACGATCTTACTTCTGCCGCCCGGGACTGCGAAGCATTTTCATCTTAGCCCTCAAGGGAGACAACATGGGTCCTTAGACTGTGGTATCTTTTGTAAAATAATATAATATAGAAAGGAAAAAATATTTCATTACTTCCGTAAGATTTAAATTATTTATTTATTCATTATTATATGTATATATTTATTTATACAAAACAAGATAAGCGTTATTAAACCAAAAAAATTTAATGTAAGGTAATTTCAATAAGATCAATTTTAGTTCTGCATAAACTTTTATAGATAAGAGATCACTTAATAAGTATTAAAATGAATGCACTAATACCCATAGGCCTTGGGCGCTAAGGAAAATATTTTAATTGAAGGCCGCCCTTATCAACAAATTTATGGGCGTTACTGTATGTTTCCGATCAATGAGCTATGCATGTGATCACTCAAAACAGCAATTAACGTCATGGTGTGCATTAGTGGTATTTCTACCATTGACGTTGGCTATCAATGTCGGTACTAACCGGTACTGACGTGGTATGTCCACGGCAACGCCTGAGGTAGCTATTACATTTTCAAGGTAAATGTCTTAGATTTGATCTCACGCTGTAGATAGTTGACCGTAGCTCTGGTGCTCGTTTCCATTGTATTCTATCTTTTTGCTTTTTTTCTGCCACTAGCGGTTTTCGGTAACAAAATCGAACCTGTGCTTTAAATCTCTATTAAGAAATTCTTATAATATCTTAGGTTATTTTAAATAGTTTAATACAATGTAGTGGAATGAAAAGGGATGGAATATAAGAGAACGGATTTTTTATTTTATTTTATATAGATGATTGAAACTTAATCAATAATATTTAGGGTTCCGTACTTCAAAAAACTTGTTGTCCGGATGTCAAGAAGCTTTTTCTAAGGAATTTGTAAAGATATTAAGATGAAATTAGTATAAGATACTAAGATCAACGGTCGCTTTTTTATTTTATTTTATATAGATGATTGAAACTTAATATAATATTTAGGGTTCCGTACTTCATAAAATTAAACTTTGTGGTCCGGATGTCAAGAAGCTTTTTCTAAGGAATGGATAAAGATATTATGATGAAATTAATTTAAGATACTAAGATCAACGGTCGCTTAGGGTTGAAAAAATTGCAGCTTCTAAATCAACGCCATTAAAAGATACGGTCATATTTTGATACTCGCAAATTTATTCATCTAAACCTATGCGATACTTCCCGGTGACCTAGAATCATTAAATTTGGCTAGAAGTGAGGTCTCACAGAACAAGTAAAGGAAAATATCCAAAAATTGTAAATTTGTTGTAATATCACATAAAAATAGTTTTTATACTTACAAACATCTAGAATTATAAAATTTTGCAAAAAGAAAGGTCTCACAGCATAATTAAGGGATATTATCTGAAAACCGTGTATTTGTCACATAAAAATATTTTTTGTGATTACAAACTAACATTTTGTAGATGAATTATTGACCGTGAAATATTGACCGATAGACCAGACCGATAAACCCTAGGAGAACGTTTCTTCCATGACAAAGTTAAACTTGTCCTTCAATGCGACTTACCTTGCTTATTGAAGCAATGTTTGGTGCTTATCTTATCTATAATTTATGAATTTGAGTACCTAAGTTTATTATTTTGGTAAAAGTAATTACTGATCTTACTGCTTACACTCCTGATATGTACTTATTGCATAAAAACTAAATAATTATTATCTTTGTTAATTAACGGCATGGATGTACCGGTATCGGAAACAGGAAATAATCGTAGTCTCTCATTTTCTGGTAAACTTTTAGAACGAATAGACTTAATTATGTCTTTAGAAGACATAATTAAGTCTATTTGGAACCCTCAGGGCGGGCATTATACTCTCTATTGTCTGGTTTTATTTTATAACACTACTTCTAGGTGAAATATATTCAAAATATTTTTATTATAATTATGTAAAACAAGAAGCTATATAGCTAGCATATTTTGGGTTTCTCAGGTTGGTTTATATTAAACTTGTTGTTTTTCTGAAAAAAATCTGACTTCAAATTAGAAATGACGTATCGTCAGTGTAAATGGACATTTCTAAGCATCGCTACAGAGCATAATGTCGTGCTCTTAATTTCGGTAAGGTTACCGACTCAATAGTACAACAATTTGCCGGTGCACGTTGCGTGCTGTGAAACAATGGCAGAACAAAGGCCGTGGCGTCAGCGGCTCGGCTTGACTGCAATTAATTTGATCTCATTGAAACGAAATACTCAGTAATAACAGCATAAGCAACACGAATGCGTAAATGTGTTAATTAGTCAAAAATTGTTTCCGGAATACAGCGAAGACATTTTAATTAAAAATCATTAAAAAAATTAACGTAAAGCTACGAAGGTAGGTTTTATAAGTAATAAAGTATAGATTGTCTAATTTAAAACTCCGATTTATTTTTAGCGAATTTTATCACTTTTGTCATGTAAAATATAGTAAAAATGTTAAAGTTCACTTGAATATAATAGAAAGGTAAATGTAACACCAAACAAAAATTCAAGGAAGGCCCGTGCAGTTTTAAATTTGACGATCTCTAACTGTGCTCTCAATGGGCTATTCTCGTATAGTATTTAATGAAAGAAGGACAATTTATAAATAAATCAACATTATAATCACAATAACGATTTCTACCGGCAGGTCGAATTTGTTCTGCTTCTTTTTTATAGAATAAGGGCTATAGACATCTACAATTAAGATTCAAAATGCAGATTCGTTATCACCCCTACGGACTAAGATGCAATGCCTTGTTTCTTGTAAAAGAATATTCGGTTTTCTACACTCACTAGCGTGATCTACCCCAGTCGAGCCGACCCATTCGTGGTGGCAACCATAATATTATAGCTGCAGCATGGCTCTACCACGTAAAACGTGTTGTGGGTAGTAATAAAAATATTAGATTGATCATAATATTATAAAACTTGCATCTCCTATTTTTTATTAAATGGTTATATGTAATGAATGGCTACAGGGGTCACATATACTCGTAAAGATGGGGAAAAATTTTCACCCCTATGGATGGATAAATATAGATGGATTTTGTATAAATAATATAAAGTTTTTAATGTAATTATTAAGAAAGTCAAATTAAAACTTCTTAAAAAAGTCTTAAAAATATTATACCTTTCAAAATCCAGCTGGTTCACATACCTTTTTTGGCTGTTTTTGATTATGTGAATATGCGTACTTTTACCTCAACATATTGCATGCCGTACACGCTCTAAGCGCGTCGGTATGTTCTACTAGGGTTTTAAATAAGTTTGGTGCGCCTCCTCGCTAATTACATATGAACAATTATTATTTTCTATTTTCTTTAGGTTGGTCATATCTTCACGTATATAAGAAAAGCTTAAATTGCTTACCAGGTATTTTAAAGTTAACTTACATTTTCAGTTGACTTCAAAAAAAGGAGTAGGATCTTACTCGATATTTTCGTTATCACCAGATGTCGCTAATGAGGGCATTCACGACTTTTTCTGCTACCAGGGCGGCACCACTTTACAGTGAGGTAAAACATTTGACAGAGTTCATAGTAGGGTCGATAATTTCTTAGGAAAGGAGAACGGCAGATTTTGTAACGCATACTTTTTTTGTTGTTTTGTTATAGAATTTGTACCACATATTAAGGCAACTAAGCCATTTATTTTTATGTTAGTGTATTTTTAGAACTCCGGATTAATTAATAATATCAATAAAAAGATTTTAATAAATAAACGTAATATTAGCGTAAACTAAACGCATTTATGTTTTTAGAAGTTGCCTTATGTAAAATAACACAAATATCGAAATGATAATTATTTATTTAGAAATAGAAATAACACTATATATAATTAAACACATTTATTACACCTAAGAATGCATAATTGTTGCATTAACTCATAATTGGTTACGATTTAATGAAAGGAATGATGTTCGTCGTCAATATTTTTTGCTCATATGGCAATTATTTATTGACAGGTAAAGATTATCTGTCTTTCATTTCAGTTTATTTTTCAGTTTTTTGCTGTAGTTTTGGATTGTAGTTTGTGACTGCATCTGAGCAATTCAGCGAATTATCTGGCCGTTTTTACGTTGAGTTGAGCATCTGCTCCTCCGTTCTCTATCTCTTGATAGTAGTTTCGAGAAAGGACGCGGATCATATAGTGTCACGACAAATGATGCGACCATAATGAATGACTTATTAAACGAAACAGAATTTAATGATTTTTATAGAGAAAATTATGTTTTTCTTCTAGATAGAGGTTTCGTGACTGCATGGATAGTCTGCATGAGAAAGAATACATAGGTCATATGACCTATGTAGGCATATGCCTAAAACAAAAGATCCAAGCCAATCACTGCTATCCACTCTTGAAACCAACAGATCACGCTGTGTAACTATAAACAGGTGTGTAGTAGAAGCTGTGAATGGCCGTTTTAAGAGAGACTTCAAATTATTCCGCCATGAATATTTTAACCGTGGTTGTCGCAATCTTATGACAGATTTTAAAATATCAGCTGCTCTGCTGAATGCGCTTACTCCGCCATTCACAGAAAATATACATGCAGAGCAGTTTGTTTCAATTATACGAGTATATGAGCGCCTGTTTTTAACCAACACTATAGCCGAGTAAGTTATTTTTTTTATATAGGAGAGGGGGCAAACGAGCATGCGGCTCACCTGATGGTAAGTGACTACAGCCGCCCATGAACAACTGCAACACCAGGGAGGGAATTGCAGATGCGTTGCCGGCCTTTTAAAAAGGAGTACGCTCTTTTCTTGAAGGTCCCTAAGTCGTATCGGTCCGGAAAAATCGCTGATGGTAATCGATTCCACAAGGAAGTTGTGCGAGGAAGAAAACATCTTCTAAATCGCACAGTGGTGGACCGCCAATCATCCAGATGGTGTGGATGGTATCGGGAGTTCTGCCGCGATGTGCGTTCATGAAATTTGGCGGCTGGGATTAATCCGGACAATTCCTCAGAGCACTCCCCATGGTAGATGCGAAAGAAAATTCAAAGAGATGCAACATCTCTTCGCAGCGCTAATGAGTCGAGCCGATCGGAAAGGACTCGGTCGTCGACGATTCGAGCCGCTCTGCGCTGGATGCGGTCAAGTGGAAGGAGCTGGCACGGGGGAGCCCCTAGTAAGTAGCCAACAGTATTCCATGTGAGGCCGAACCTGCGCCTTGTAAAGTTGCAGGCGGTGTGCCGGCATGAAATACTGTCCCGCTCTACTGAGCACGCCAAGCTTTTTAGGGGCCAATTTGGCCTTCTCTTCCAAGTGACCACGAAACTGCACGTCACTCGATATGTCGACGCCGAGGATTCCGATACTGGCTGAGGCATTCAGGGGAGTGCCTTGAAACTGAGGAGATACGACAAAGGGGTTCTTTTTAGTGGTAAACGCGCAAACTTGTGTCTTCTGAGGATTAAACTGGACTAGATTTAGTCGCCCCCAGTTCGAGACTTTGTCCAGCAAAGACTCGACTTCAGACACAAGTTTGTTCCGGTACTCGGAGACGTTTTCCCAAGAAATATTAGCACGGCCGGTGTATAGAGCATCACCAGTGCTGTCATCCGCATAGCAATGAATGTTAGCAGTTAGCAACATATCATTGATATGCAGAAGAAACAGCGTTGGTGATAGCACACAGCCTTGTGGAACACCAGCGTTAATAGGCTTGTAGTCAGAACATGCACCGTCTACAACGACCTTGATGCTCCGATCTGCAAGGAAGCTGGTGATCCAATTGCACAATTTCTCGGGAAGCCCATAGGAAGGGAGCTTCGAAAGAAGCGCTTTGTGCCAAACCCGATCGAAGGCCTTCGCAATGTCCAGACTAACGGCCAACGCCTCCCCCTTGGACTCTACTGCCTCCGCCCATCTATGGGTCAGGTAGACCAGAAGATCACCAGCTGATCGACCCCGACGAAAACCGTATTGGCGGTCACTTATCAGCTGGTGATCCTCAAGGTACCGGATGAGCTGGTAGTTGATAATGGATTCCATTATTTTGGAGAACAAGGAGGTGATCGCGATAGGCCTATAGTTGGACGGGTCTGAGCGGTCGCCTTTTTTAGAGATCGGTTGGACAAAAGCTGTCTTCCATGAATTCGGGACTACGCCTTGGGAGTTAGGAGTACCGGAAAAGACGCGTTAGGACCGGTGCCAACTCCGGAGCACACGTCCTCAGCACAATTGGGGGATTCCGTCAGGCCCACTCGACTTCTGGATGTCCAGGGAGAGAAGTGCTTTGCGAACCGAGCGCTGTGAGAACAGCACATCCGGCATGGAACACTCACACCGCGGGATGGTCGGCGGTGTTTTCCCCCCGTCATCAAGAGTCGAGTTGGACGCAAAGACAGCGAAACGCAGAGGTAAACCTCTACTTCACGCTGGTATTCTGTGAGGTCATGGTACCAACCCGGCTCGAGCCGGCCCATACGTGCAACAGCAAAAACTGCTGCGTGGCTGTCCTGTTTAAATTATGTTCTCTACCACCGTAGAGAACATAATTTAAACAGGTGCGGTTCCTGGTTTGTACCCATGGATGCGACAACACTATCTTTTCCGCGCCTATCCATGGAGGAATTGATACTGTTTGCATGTGGTGAATACCAAATTCACCAGTAGTTTGAGTATTTCCACTCTCATGGAATATATACATTAGAGGTATCCCGAGAGAAGAAAATACATGATTTAGAGGAAATAAACCCAATGTTGCTTCGTGCTAAAATAAAGTCCCGCCATTCTTCTGGTAAAACTTATATTTGTATTTATAGTTGCAGAAACAAACATGAATGGTAGAAACTCAATCAGAAGTTATTACTGCAACTGTATTGTAGGTTTAAAACAGTGGGATGCTGCTCTCAGGTGATGAGCATTATTTGATACCTAAGCTATGGTTGCCATGAGGGCATTACCCGACCTGCCCCCTTCTTCAATGAAGTAATATTAAGAATTGAATAATTATAAGTACAATAAAATAAATGTACTGTTTTTGTAAACAAAGTATTGTTTTATTTACCTTTACTCAAAACCCCATCAGAGTTTCATCAAAATCAAACAGTTGCAGTCCGCTGCTGGATATAGGTATCTCCTAATGCACCCCGCTGAATAGGTACGATCCTCATCTCAATCTACCCAGGTAATGGTAAGTGAAACACTACAAAGATAGCGACAAGCAATCTAGAACGTTTACTTTATCACCAAAACAATGTTTATGTGCATATATACATACATACATACATACATAAACACTCACGCCTGTCACCCAGAGGGGTAGACAGAGACTACGGACTTCTATTTGGCACGGTCCTGACACACCTCTCTCGCTTCCTCCACATCCATATACCTACGCATACACGCTCGTCGGTTAAGGGTACTCCTAATCTGGCCCATTTTTAATGTATCGCCCATTTGGTCGATAAACTTTCGTCTAGGGCGTCCCTTCCCGACCCTGCCGTTCACTTCTGCAACATAAATTTTCTTTGTCACTCTTTCTTCTTTCATTCTTTCTACATGACCAAACCACCGAAGCATACCTTTTTTAATCCTGGTCACAACGTCATCTTGCAAACCACACTTTTCTCTTATCACACTATTTCTCACCCTGTCATTTAGATTCCGCCCTAGCATACTCCTTAAGGACCGCATTTCTACAGCATTTATTCTACTCTCATGCTTCTTCTGCCAGACCCAACTTTCACTACCATATATTAGAGTAGGGACTAACACAGCACTATGAATTGCCATACGTGCCTTATTTGACACATTCTGACTCCTCATAATAGCGTGTAGAGCCCCATTCACTCTATTTCCTGTGCATATATGTAACAATCAAATCATTGGCACACTATTACATAACCTTAAAAAATAAAACTGGTTAGAACTTTTACGTCCCAAGTTTTAAAAATCTTAGAATTTTAAATAGGGCTTGTACATCCTACTAACTGCCAATTACAACAAAAAATATCCCAAAATACGAAATTTTTTTAGCTGTACGAAATTCCCATGCAAGCTTGCCGTTCTCCTTTTAACTTTAATGCTTATTTCCGTATGTATTATTAGTTACATTTTATATTAATTAGGTTAGAAATGAATAAACCAAACTATAAGTATAACTAAAAGTAGAAAAATTTAAAGAAGAGTTGTAAAGTGTAAAAACTTAAAAAGCAAACCACTGACGCACTTGTTTTGTGTAATAATATAATAGTAACTAATCTAACATTGAAGTGACCATTGAAAAAATGAATATGAAGGTTAAAAAGGATTACGATGCATATAAAATATTTGTACCTAGAAATAAACTAGATATATTTCTGAATAAGGACTTTTGGCCGGAGGGAATAGCATTTCGGCGTTTTGTAAATTTCTGGAGACAAAAAAGAGGTGTAAAAGGGTCTCAAATTAATGAAATTCAGTAGATTGTAATTGTAATATTATATAATTATATAAGAATTTTAGTAATATAGATATATAATAGTAACAAATTATAGTAGGAATTTTAAGTGATTTTCATTATTTCGGTAGCATTTTTAATATAGTTATTATTAGTATAGTTTAAATATGAAACTTTGTTCCTTTAATTGTAAATCAGTCAGGCGTAGTGTTGAACAAGTACGGGAATTATGTAATGACTTTGATATAATAGCATTGCAGGAAACCTGGTTATTACCCGATGCTATTCCTTACTTAAACACTATGCATACCAAATTTTCTAGTCATGGTATTTCAGCTGTAGATGTCACACAAGGTATGTTACGGGGTAGGCCCTATGGAGGGGTTGGGTTATTGTGGAGATCGTCGATGTTTAATAAAGTGGAGATTGTTGATTGTTACAATTCTAGTTTATGTGCAGTTATTTTCGATATGTGTGGTAATAAATATTTGTGTGTATCTGTGTATATGCCTCAAAATAATTATGAAAATTTGACTGATTTTACGAATATTTTAAGTATTATTCAATCAATTATTTTAGATAAGGATATTAATTATGCTTTTATTTTAGGTGATTTTAACGCAGATGTGAATACATTGTTTGGTTTAGAGTTATTTAATTTTTGTACTGATAATGATTTGGTGTGTGCTGATTATGAATTTCTGCGACCCAAAAGTGGTTTCTTTACATATATTAGCTATGCTCATGGTTCGAAAAGTTGGTTGGATCATTGTGTAACTACACGGCAGGCATGGGCTACTGTAACCAACGTTTATGTTTTGGAAGACGTCATGTGGTCCGACCATAAGCCTTTGTGTGTTGAATGCAACATTAATTTGACCCCTAAGGCGGTGCATAATAACGTTCCTTTACAGAAATGTAACGACTTGTCAAAATGGGGAAAAAGAAATGGTCTTGAAATTGAATTTTATTCCTCTCTTTGTTCTGAGTGTTAATCAGCTGATTGAGGAGCTTAGAAGCACCAGACTGGGTTGCCACATTGGTTCTGAATGCTTTAATAACTTGAGTTATGCTGATGATATGGTGCTGCTGAGTCCCTCGATAGGTGCGCTGCGTGCACTACTCCAGATATGTGAGAAATATGCGATGGATCATAACCTATTGTACAACACCAACAAGTCTGTTTGTTTGCTTTTTAAGAGTGGTAGGGTTCAACCTCATATCCCCCCATTGTATTTGTGTAATTCACAATTAGAGTGGGTAACGACGTTTAAATACCTGGGTCATATTGTTACTCAGGATCTGTGTGATGGTTCCGATATGGACCGCGAGCGACGTTCCTTGTCAGTGCGTGCCAACATGATAGCTAGACGCTTTCAAAAGTGTTCTTATACCTCAAAGCTGGCGTTGTTTTCAGCTTACTGTCAGCCACTTTACACTCCTCAGCTGTAGACGAATTACACTAAAGAGGAATATCGCAGACTGAAGGTGCAGTATAATGATTCGTTCCGCGTGTTGTTCCGTCAGCCACGATACTGTAGCGCGTCCCAGATGTTCGCAGAGGCCCGTGTCGTTGGTTTGGATGCGTTGATCCGTCACCGTATCACGCGATTTAGAAGTTTTGTTTTTGGGTCGCAGAATAATCTCATCAAAATTATTTGTAATATTTATGCATGTAGTGAAATTCTTAGTAGGTGGTCAAATTTATTAAAATCTTAATAATAAAATGTAATAATTCATTGATTAACCAATAATTATAATTAAAATTTAAGGTATAGTGTAATAAAAAAAAAATAATTTTATAATGGATCTGTGTTGTCTGTATCAAATAAATTATTATTATTATTAATACTAAAACTAATTTCTCAATTAACTGACATCGTGTAATAAAAAAGTTTACCTCAGTCACAACTTTTTTTTAAATGATAGTGTGACAAACGAGCACACAGTCCATCTGATGGTAAGTGGTTGCTGTGGCTCATAGATATCTACATCTATCCTCGTTTGCGAATCAAAATGCAGATGCTTTGTCACCCGTGAGGACTAAGGATAGAATGGCTCTTTTTCAGTAAAAAGGGTATCCGGTTCTCTGCACTCACCATACAAAATACAGCAGTGTTAAGCTGCTATTTTACGCTGGTATTCTGTGAAAGCGTGGTCCTTCCCCGGTCGAGCCGACCCATTCGTGCTACAACTATACTACTAATATAGCTGCAGCATGGCATGGCTCTACCACGTAAAATAAAACAACTAGCGACATCTGGTGAATGGAAGATTATTAGCCCTCATTGGAATTATTTAAATATACAAACCAACGCCTCAGTGGATTGCTCATTAATATTTTTTAACATTTATTTTTATTTTCTATACTTTTTGAATATCTGTAGTTTAGTTTATTCATGAGATATAAATTATAAGTAATATTTCAGAAAGAACTATATTTTTCTAACAAATTAATTCCCCGTCATGTAATTTGTCAAATATTTACTCCTCATTCTTAAGTGGTGCCGCCCTGGCGGAAAAAAATCGTGGATGCGCTCACTGTGGACGGATCGAATTTAATGATTCTATTTTTATTAATATATTTTAGGTATAGAGTGTAGAGTAGAAGGAGAACCATCTTATAAGTTGCGAAAGTTGAAAAAGTGTTCCACTATATACTGAAAATAGAGGTTCCAAAACCTACCATAATAGCGCTGGCGTCTGAAAAACTATAAAAGCTCTTGTAGACGGAGTGAAGTCAGCTGAATTCAAATATTTAAAAAATTTCATGATTAGAGTAGTTAGTAAAATGCCAGTATACAAAACCTCAACTATTTACGTAGTACAAAACCAAGCGGATTGGTCGGTCCTTGTTTATTTCTCCATCTTATTCTAATTAATTTTGGCGCTTTTTTAGGGTTCCGTACCTCAAAAGGAAAAAACGGAACCCTTATAGGATCACTTTGTCGTCCGTCTGTCTGTCTGTCTGTCAAGACCATTTTTCTCAGGAACACGTGGAGGTATCAAGCTGAAATTCATATCAAATACTCAAGTCTACTGTCCCTTAGAGCTGTGAAAAAATCGAACTTTTACACCAACGCAACCAAAAGATACAGCCGTTTATGCCGTAATTTTTCGACATTCGCAAGGGAATCAAAACCTACAGGGTACTTCCCGTGAACTCAGAATCTCGAAATTTGGTAGGAAGGAACGTTTTATAGCACAGATAAAGGAAAAATTGCGAAAAGCATAAATTTTTAGTAACATCATGTAATAAAAATATTTTTAATAATTTTAAACTTATATACCTACAGATTTGTTCGGAAACCTCGGTGCGCGAGTCCGACTCGCACTTTGCCGGTTTTTTTTAAATTTATCCTATGCCACTGCAGCACCACCCTTATTGGACGCGTTTTTAGGGACACTTTTCATATACAGAGATGGTCCCCCTTCTACTCTACACTCCATGATTTTAGGGATGGTTTCATATAAATTAGCAAAAAGTTATCTACCCCCAAGGATGGTAAAAAATAATATTATTAGTATTAATGTTAAACGAGATCTTTAATGTTTAGACGACATTCGAGATTTTGATGTTCCCTGGTCCATTAAAAAAAAAAAACTTTATGCAATTAGTGACCGTGATCTCTTTCATCAAAAATAATCATAGGATTTAAATTTCCAAGCATATTATTAGATTCAGTGGATGAAAATAAAACTTGGAAGTATTAATCGCTCCAAAAATGACAACGAAAGTTGAACTGTGTGTAGGCGTAGCTTACCAATTGCCCTGCAAATGAGTTTAGTTTGAATACCTTCACTATGACACATTGATTAATTATAATTTGCATTGTACCTTGTAACATAAACGTTCCTGGCGAAATGTGACGAGCACAATGGCGTTGTATAAATAAACGTTGTAAGCGACTTATGGGATGTACGGCAATTGTAACCAAAAGCTATCGGGAAATAAGGCTATTTGTCTTTCTTATTTTTTTTTTCTTTAAATAGCGTTACCCCCACACTAGGATTTTCTCCTTTATCGTGGAGGCAGTTTACAAACACAAATTGCACAAGGACAAACATCCAGACCCGGAACAATTATTTGTAGGCCATACAAATACTTGCTCCGTGCGGGATTCGAACCCGCGCCCCCCAGCGCTGCAACTCATTGCGTAGCCACTGCGCCACGGAGCCGTCGAATTATTTATTGACTGTTTGGCCCAAGTTATGATAAAATATTATTTACTGTGAGACGAAATGAAATGATGGGCTGTAATCTATCTATACATATAAAGTGTGTGACTCTAATATTTTTTTTTAAATAACTGCCTTTCATTGGGCTGATGAGGTTATTTGCATGCTTATTAACACATGAATAATTGAACAACCCTTTTCAAATGTTTGATCTGTATGTCCGGATTAATCTTCGGATTAATTGGACCAATTGCGTTGACTTCACAAACATAGTAAGCAATGCCAGAAGTGATCTAGGTTATATTTTATCTGAACATCTTAGATTTTCTTGACTATTATCTTAAATCTAAATCACGCCACATTAATAAATTCAACCCAGGCGAAGACGGGGCGGGTGGAAAGTCTATAACATAGGACAAATAAATCAATAAGTATTTTAGCAGCATGACAGTCAATATATCCGTTACCTAAGAGGTTACTATGGTTAAATCCGTCTATCAAAGTCATCGAATAAATCGTAGTTATTTTCATTCATAGGTCAATCAGTGTCAAACTTATAACTTTGCTAAAAGAGCGATAGCATCGTTGCTTAGAAAAAAAAATCGAAACTTTTACTACCTTAAAAACCAAGAAAGTGATTTGTATAAATTAAAGTGACGTGTTGCCTAGTTGTTGAGATGACCTAGCTACTTCGTCACACATCTTTTATTCGAGTCCTAGCTGGAGTTAATAAATGTGTAAAAACATAATATTTATTTTTATTTATACAAGTGTGACAGCTGAGTCCATCTGATGGTAAGTAGATGCTGGCCCATAGATATCTACATCTGTTTTCAAATTAGAATCAAAATGCAGATGGGTTGTTACACATTAGGACTAAGATGGAATGCTCAATTTTCAGTAAGAATGGTCTCCGGTTCTATACACTCACTATACGAAACACATGCCCGATGCTATTTCAAAATATTTGGGGAAATATTACCAGTGAAGTGTAATTAGCATAAAGAAAGGGGGTGTATTATTTAATATGCTATGGCCAACCTTATATATTATTTTATTGCTTGTATATTTTTTCAAGAAATTATATAATTTAATAACAATCTAGTTGCGAATTTTTATTTATTAACATCCTCCAGACCGAATTTCGGTCACGGCGGTCAGTCTCAGCATAGACTAGCTATCTAACGTCCGACCGTGCGTATCGGCGCTCCCATGTCGCTGTACACTGGACCTGTCACCGCCATGTCGGTAGACACTATCTGGGATGCCGCGTTCCCCGAGCAGTCTGCGTTCTCTACCCGTGGGCCGTACCCGGCGTTTTCGGACGCCGCGCTGACTCTGACTCGGAATCGGACGTAAATTCGTAGGATAGCATTATAGGGCCCAAGTGTACGCGCTAACACAGGGGCAATCTCTATTCTCTCACTCTCATAGTTCGATGGGTAATATTACTCGAACGGAGAGAGATCAGGCGCAGGACCAACGTTTTCACTTGATTACCGAGGTACGGGGGCGTAACACTACCTACTTCCTGACAGGCGGTTACTGAGAACTTTTTTGATATTATATAAATCATAAACACACACGCCTGTCACCCAGAGAGGTAGGCAGCGACTATGGACTTTCATTTGGCATGATCCTGACACACCTCTCTCGCTTCTTCCACATCCATATACCTATGCATACACGCTCGTCGGTTAAAGGTACTCTTGATTTGGCCCATTTTCAATATATCGCCAATTTGCTCGATAAACTTTCGTCTAGGGCGTCCCTTCCCGACACTGCTTTTTTGAACAGTGGTAGAGCCACGCGGCAGCGTTTGCTGTCGCACAAATGGGCCGGCTCGAACCGGGGTGGTACCACGACCTCACAGAATACCAGTGTGAAGTAGAGGTTTACCTCTGCGTTTCGCTTGGTGAGTGCAGGTGGCCGGAGGCCCTTTTTACTGGAAATGAGGCATTCCATCTTAGTCCTCACGGGTGACAACGCATCTACATTTTGATTTGTAATAGAGGATAGATGTAGATGTCTATGGGCCGCAGCAACCACTTACCATCAGGTGGACTGTGTGCTCGTTTGTCACCCTTAAACTATAAAAAAAACTGCTGTTCACCTCTGCTATATAAATTTGCTTTGTCACTCTTTCTTCATTCATTATTTCTACATGACCAAACCGCCGAAGCATTTCTTTCTTAATCCTGGTCATAACATCATCTTGCAAACCACACTCTTCTCTTATCAAACAATTTCGCACTCTGTCATACAAGTTAATCCCTAACATACTCTTTAATGGTCTTATTTCTACAGCATTTATTTTCCTCTCATGCTTCTTCTGCAACACCCAACTTTCACTACCATACATTAAAGTAGGGACTAACACAGCATTGTGAATTGCCATACCTGCCTTTTTGGACACATTCTGATTTCCCACAATAGAGTGTAGAGCCCCTCTACTCTCTATCCTGCGTTCACTCGTCGTTCTATATCCTTATCATATCTACCATCCCTGCTAAATATACTTTTTTGATATTAAACCCAATAAAAATTGACCCGACCCGAGATTTCAACTCGAGATCTCATGGTCAGCAGTTGCGCTTATACCCACCCAAAAATACTCAATAATTGCCGGAATTCATGAAGTTGGAAGTGTTACACCTCGCGCCTCGGAAAGCACGTAAAGCCATTGGCACTCCGCCTGATATCTCTTCAGACGTGTCCGATTACCGTTGCATTAAACTATGAGAATGAGGAAATAGAGTTTACATCTGTATTTGCGCACACAATCATGATCTATATTCCTGTTTTGCGCACATGGCCAGTCTTTATTGAAACTGGCCGCCGTGTGCAGAATTCAGTCTGGAGGTCATTTTATTATAACTATATTTTTATGTTTTTTAATGGAATAATGATTGATTTGATGGAATAATGAATGAATGAGATGATCAGTTCTTTGTGAAATCGAAGTAGTTTTGTCTGCGCTGCCAAATGGTATCAACTATCGAGTGACCAAATAGGGGGTCCGCAGGCTATGAGTAACTTCCTAGCCAGCACGCCGGCTAAGTTTTTTGGTTACCTGCATTACAGCAGTGATATGGTACCGTATGACTGCTTTTCATTCTGTAAAATAAAAAAATATAGCTGAAAGAGATACAGTGTCTATCGCCGGAACATGCGCTAGCAGAGTTCGATTAGGTCGAGAAGAGGTGTCTATGGCGGATGGTTTTGACGCATGATTTTTTTTTATAGAATAAGGTTGACAAACGAGCACACAGTCCACCTAATGGTAAGTGGTTGCTGTGGCCCATAGACATCTACATCTTTCTTCGTTTTAGAATTAAAATGCTGACGCGTTGTCAGCCGTGAGGACTAGGGTCTCCGGTTATCTACACCCACCATACGAAACACAACAGCATTAAGCTGCTATTTTACGCTGGTATTATGTGAGAGCGTGGTCCTTCGCCGGTCAAGCTGACCCATTTATGCTACAACTATACTATTATAATATAGCTGCAGCATGGCTCTATCAAGTAATAAAAAAAACTTGAATCACAGAATTTTATCAGTTTCGCAAAACTTTCTAAGAGACTCGCGTACATGTTACATTTATTATTTATTATAGACAGATTGCAAATTAAAACCCAGTGATATATAATAAGAATTATTAGCGAACACATCAATCAATATGTAGTAACGAATGTTGACTGATGTTACAATTAACACACACATTTTTTACTCTTAACTTCCTTCTCGTTGCCTAACGTAACTGTTGCTGCGCGGCTCCGGAACGGTACACACGCAACTTGGCGTGTAAGTATCAACATCTCTATATTCTCTACGAGATATTATCTTCGCCGATCGATTAAATGTCTCGACAATATATGTTATAAAAAGATTGGTTCATTACGATCTCTTGACCGGTTCGAAGCACATTGCCTCCGGGCCTGGCGACATGCGAAACAGGCTGATTCAGGCTTCATTAAAGTGGAGAAGAAGAAGGAGACTGCATTACTCGTACTGCGCGAAGGCTGAGGAGATCGGCGAGTACAACTCCATAAAAAAATGGCCGTTATAGTGTAACAACCTCTATTTACGACCGTGTAGTGGCGTTGATAACGATATAGGTAACCTTTACGTTGAGGGTCAAAAGAACGGAGTTGCATCACAATGTTTACTTTAAATAACTTGTGGTGCGGGCTCCAGTTCGTTCGAATTTAGACCATCACCTGGAAAGAATTTTGGCCTAAAGGTGTACCTACGTTTTCGTGGAAGGTTACACTAACTTCTTATAGATGGTGATAGTATGTCGTAATTATCTCTTTAGTTTTAGTAAAGTAATTATCTCTTTACGCTAGATGTAAAATACTCGTACATACACTACTACGATTGACGTCCTGCAATCCACATGCCAAGCGTAATGATTAAGACAAATTCTTACTACACTGAAAGAAACCCATGTTCACCAGTGGATTTTTATGGGCTTATGACTGCACCCATGCCATATTTTTAAAATATTAGTTTTTTGTTTTTTTTTTATATGATAAGGGTAACAAACGAGCACACAGTCCACCTGATGGTAAGTGGTTGCTGCGGCCCATAGACATCTACAAATATCCTCTATTACAAATCAAAATGTAGATGCGTTGTCACCCGTGAGGACTAAGATGGAATGCCTCATTTCCAATAAAAAGGGCCTCCGGCCACCTGCACTCACCAAGCGAAACGCAGAGGTAAATCTCTACTTCACGCTGGTTTTCTGTGAGGTCGTGGTACCACCCCGGTTCGAGCCGGACCATCCGTGCGACAGCAAAAAAGCTGCCGCGTGGCTCTACCACTGTTAAAAATTAAATTAAAATTAGTACACCGATAAAGATATTATTGTTTTCACAACACACCCAGAAAACTAACAACTGTTGGGGAGGAGTAGTAGTTCTCGAGGGGAAGATCTGTACTGTAAGCAGAATGAAGGACGGCGCCACCTAGCTCCACGGTGGCGTGATGATCTGGTAAGATATGTAAGAATTCGGTGGATACGGGTGGAATACGGCCGTGTTTTGTGACACTCCTTGGGGAAAGCCTGTGTCCAACAGTGCATTTATGAAGAACTGTGATGAATACATTTTTCTAGATTGTGGGTAACAAACGAGCACACAGCCCACCAGATGATAAGTAGATGCTGTAGCTTATATATCTATATATCTTCCATATATCTTCATCTTTCCGCGATTAATAAAAAACTTTAGATGGTTACCCCTGAGAAGTAAGGTTCTTTTCACTCGAAACAAAGCAGCATAAGGCTGTTATTTTACGCGCTGGTATTCTGTGAGAACGTGGTCTATCCCCGTTCTAGTTGACCCATTCGAGCTTTTGCAGGTGGCCGGAGGCCCTTTTTACTGGAAATGAGGCATTCCATCTTAGTCCTCACGGGTGACAACGCATCTACATTTTGATTTGGAATAGAGGATAGATGTAGATGTCTATGGGCCGCAGCAACCATTTAGCATCAGGTGGACTGTGTGCTCGTTTGTCACCCTTATCCTATATAAAAAAGAAAAAAAAAGAGCTTCAACCATAATATATCGGCAAGTCCCGCATAATAACAAGCACATTTGTGAACTTAAACACTAGGTAGGCACAGCGATCAATCATCGGCCTGGTGGTTTTATAATCCTGGTGGCTTTCGATAGGATGCAAACTGGAGACGCTGTGCTGATCGCTAAGCTACGCGGTCGCTAAACACGCTTACATTTAAGTTAAATATGAGAAAAAAACATGTGTCAAACCTGTTAAAACACAATGAAGGAAGTAAAAGCACAGCTGGTAAACTGTTATTACATATGAGGTAATTTGCCGCAATAGAACTATATTAGCGATTTATCACATGATTACTAACAAAGGAAAGTGGAAACAATAAAAATGCTGCTTTTATTAAGAAATTATAATGAGGGCTAATAATTTTCTGCTCACCAGATGTCGCTGGTTGACACCGAGGTAAAGTTTTTTGTTACACAATCTCATTTAATTGAGTAGTTAGTTTTTAATAAAAGTTCACCAGTTTCTTGAGTATTATATTAATACACAATACAATGCCTTAGTGGTTTCCTCTTTAATTTTTTGCACATTTTTAAATTTTTCTTAATTTTTATACTTTTATGAACATATGTGGTTTGGTTTATTTATTTTTAATCTTATTAATATAAAATAGAGGTAATAGTACAGAAAGAAACATTAACCTTTACATTTTCCGAACAAATTAAGTTCCGCGCCATGAAATCTGTCTAATATTTACCTCACTTTTAAGTGGCGCCGCCCTGGTGGCAGAAAAAGTCGTGGATGCCCTCATTGAACATGTGAAGATAACAACAACATAATAAGCAGCGAAATTGCGGTTAGGAATTACTATCTAATTATTCCCTAACTCTGTTTTATATATTTTATGGAGTATAAGGAGGATACTTATTTCTTCATTTTCCAATTTAACCTTTTTTTTTATAAAATTGAATTGACAAATGAGTTTACAGTCCATCTGAAGGTAAGTGGCTACTGTAGCCCATGGACACCTGCAACAAACCAAAACAGAGAATAGAAAACGCTACCGATACATTACAATCACTGTGGCCTAAGATGGAATGCCACAGCCTGTAATTGTACCTACTGTCCATCTATACCACTCAGAATGAAATATGGATATGCTCGCACTGATGCTTGGCGATAGAAATAAGTAAGAGAGTGTTACCTATCCATTCAAAACTTCCCAAACCGAATAACGCAGTCTAATTCTATGGATAAGTGATAGCAGGCAAAAGTATCGCTAATATGACTGTTCATTTTGATCAGCATAGGAAAATCTTCCGATTGGAAACGTTATGAAATCGATTGTATCGTTAAAAATGTGAGACGTCTGGTACTGTGGTTGTCAATCTGCTTGCCAATCGCGATGATTAAGTAAAACCTTCACTAAAACGCGTTAGGCCCAAGTCCATTATTGAATTTTTACGGGTTGGTGAAGAAAAAGAAGAAAAGAAAGAAATATGACGTTTAAAATTAAGTTCTAAGTTTAACGATAAAGATTGATAAGGCCCGTAAATGAAAAAGTCTTTCTCGTTTATAAAAAATAAATTTTTGATTGTAGTACGTATAGCTAGAACCACTGGAACAGGAAAAGATCTCGAGTAGCAGCTGGACGAAATGACAACGTGATAAAATATCCAGGAAGTCGATTGACTCAAGGATCGTATTTTGTGGCAATTTTTGTGTGTTATGACGGGGAATATAATGAACACGATCACGAGAGTGGTAGAGCCACGCGGCAGCTTTTGCTGTCGCACGGATGGGCCGGCTCGAACCGGGGTGGTACCACGACCTCACAGAATATCAGCGTGAAGTAGAGGTTTACCTCTGCGTTTCGCTTGGTGAGTGCAGGTGGCCGGAGGCCCTTTTTACTGGAAATGAGGCATTCCATCTTAGTCCTCACAGGTGACAACGCATCTGCATTTTGATTCGCAAACGAGGATAAATGTAGATGCCTGTGGGCCGCAGCAACCACTTACCATCAGGTGGGCTGTGTGCTCGTTAGTCACCCTCATCCTATAAAAAAAAACGATAATGATCATCATGATCATAGTCCTATTTCGGTCAATAACCTATCTAGAGATATTAAAGAGCCACAATAGGATGCGATAACACAGATGTGCCATTACCCAATAATTTCTTGTAACCTAACTGTACAAGATAAGTAACCTAACTAACCTAGTAACTGTAGAGGGCTATGCCCGGAGCTCTTATAGACTTCGAGATGAGGATATTGGCAGTAGAACCAGAGTAATCGACATAGTGGAACGAATCAGTAATCTTAAGTGTTTTTGTTGATGCTTCTCTAAGTGATCCGTAACTTCAGAACGACTTAACCGATCATGGTAATATCTTCACAATATATTTGTTTCTTTGAGACGGTGGTACACCGGCTGGTAGACTGGCTATGCTAGGATACGATAAGTGACGCTGTTTTATTTTAAATTTAAATTGAATTTATTAACTCTCTATCCATTGAATTAATAACTTATGTTCATAACAGAAAAATGTTTTAATCAAAAAAGAAAATCATAAAATCTAGTTGGCGCTGTGGACAAGTTATTAATATATTTTTATATATATACCGTAAAAACCGGAGTAGATTTGGAATGAAACTCAACACACCACCTTCTGGATAGCTCTGCGCAACAATACTTTAATCCTAGCATAGGCAGACATGCTAGGATTAAAATATCAAAATATAAGAGCTTCGTAAATTGGTATATTCATTGGCCTGACATTGATATGGCTGTCCCTTTGGTGTGGTGGTCATAAGCGCGACGGTTTATCATGTGGTCCCAAATCCCAGTTTGGTCCAAAATCAACAAAGTTATTGGGTATTACTGACAAGAAACTCTCGATAGCAGCCTGGAGTCAGGAAGTTGACAGGATTTCACCCCCTTGTCCGATTGCCGTCCTATCAGACTATGAGAATGAGGTAATAGAGAATGTCCTCCAGATCGAATTTCGGACACGGTGGCCAGTCTCAACGGAGACTAGCCATCGGCTCAGATCAAGATTATAGTGTCCAAGTGTATGCGCAAGCACAGGTGCACTCTATTCCCTCACTCTCATAGTCCGATGGGACGATAAATCGAGACGACCGGAGAGAGCTCAGGTGCAGGAACAACGGCTTTACGTCCTTTCCGAGGCACGGGGGTGAGACACCGTCAACTTCCTGACTCCGGGCAGCTACTGAGAATGTCTTGATGGAAAAACTCAATAACTGATTTTTTGGCTCGATTCGGGATTCGTAGCCGGGACCTCACGGTCAGCAGTCGCACAACTACAGCTACTAGACCAACGAGGCGGTCAAATAGAGAATATACCAGTTACGAGTATTGTTGCACTATAATCCTGCGCTGCACTGTTGTCTAGTCTTGATTTAGACTAGCCCGCGCGACAGAAATTCGGTTTGGAGGACACAATTATTATTATATATCTATTGCCTGCATTATTTCAAATTTCAAGTTAAGAGTTTGGTTAATACAACTTATTTGTGATTATCATAATTCCCTTGGTTATCATAATTGCAATTTGAGTCGTGAAACTCATGACTTTGTATAAATTTGTGTTGTTTAAATGCGTTTTCCGGTAGACAACGGTTAATTGTAATAACTGAATTATTAACTTAGTATGCTACATGAATGCGCAATTATGTCAATTATTGTAAACAATAATTGAGTTATTTACTACATAACAACTGTTTGACCGAACTTAAAAGTAGTTCTTTTATATATTTAGTTTTGTTCTTGGAAAAGGGCTTATTTAGTTCCCTTACGGGAGGTCCAGAGATTAACAAGGAGACGGAGCTGTCTCTTAAATATTTTTTATACTTAATATTGGAACTGTTCAGTAAGCTAAAGTGGTAATAGGCCGGTCATATAGCTCGATGAACCGAAAAATGATGGCGGTGAACACCAGTAAGCGAAGTATAGAGCAGCCTCAGATGGAATGACGACCTGGTAACACATACAGGAAGTCGATAGATGCAGATGGCTTAGGATTCCTTGGAAGAGGCCCATGTTCAGCAGTGACTTGGGAAGGACTGTGATGATAATGAAAATTATTTGTATATAACTCTTCTTATCAGTTTATATGGTGTGTTTTTGCGTATTAACTAATCTGGGAATCATTTTTGACCAATATATACATATACCTACATCATTAAGTTAACGTCGCTATAAAAATAAAACACTGCAAGGACCCGTGGTAGCTCACAGTACGCTCACTGTACGCGTGCAACCCGGTTTCGATGCCCACCAGCACCAAGGAAGTTGTTACCGTTACCGTTACAGCCTCCCCTATAGATTACTTAATTGGGGAGAGAAACTTGCCACAGTTGCCACGCTTGCCAAGCGTGTTGGCAACCGCAATTTTATATGTTGCGCAAATCTAAATGGCTCTTTCTGGTCTTACGATACTCACGTAACTATAAAACGAACGGGGGTAAGGAAGTTGTAAATTGCAATCTTAAGTGCTGATTTACCAAGTGCTTGGCGGCGAGGGAAATCATCGTGAAGAAACCTGCATCTCTGAGGAATAAAAATATTTAAATGACATGCGAAATCTGACAACACGCAATGGAGCAGCTCGGCGTGTAAATTTCTCCATAGCCCTTTTAGAAATTAGAGGAGGCCTGTGTCTAATGACACATATTATATAGACTAACTAGGTATACTTTTACTTCTTTAAGTATACCGATACAGCTTGTTAATGTCCATCGCTGATATAGGCCTCCCCCATAGATTGCTTCATAGGGAAGATGTTTGTCATAATTGCCTCGCTTGGCAAGCGGGTTGGCAACCGAGTTTTTTATTTTTAGGATAAGAATGACAAGCGAGCACTCTGTCCACCTGATGGTAAGTGGTTGCTGTGGCCTATGGACACCTATCCTCGTTTGAGAATCAAAATGCAGATGCGTTGTCAGCCGTGGGGACTAATATGGAATGCCCCGTTTCCAGTAAACAGGGTCTCCAGTTCCCTACACTCACCATACGAAACACAGCAGTATTAATCTGCTATTTTACGTTGGTATTCTGTGAGAGCGTGTTCCTTCCCCGGTCGAGCCAACCCATTCGTGATACAACTAATATAAATGCAACATGGCTCTACCATATCCGGAGATACTAACATGTGTAGTTTCCTTCTGTCGCCTCTTATGACACCTACGGGATGATATTGGGTAGTGGACATTCTTAAAACGCCACCACACGGTAAACTTTTAGCATAAACGCGTATAAAATTTAAGCATATCATATCTGAACAATATCATGGCACATTGCCTGCAGAAACGGGTATTTGTGTAACAGAAATTATGCGCACGAACAAAAAGCAAGCAGGACGCAAGTGAGCCTGTGAGGCGTGAAGTGTGCGTGTTTCTACGTAATAATCACTTCAACCGCGCCCGCGCGTGGTGCCTAAACACAAACAATTTATCACGTTCTTCTTTCGCCTATGCCTCATTTACCTTGTAATCATTTCAATACGCACACTACATCAGGTGTGGAAATATTGTGCACCCGCTTACAACACAGCCGTTACAAACAGGATGTGACGCAAATAATATCTAAGTTTATTTATTTAAGTTAGTAATGATAATAGTAATGCCATCAAAAACATAACTTGTAAAAAAAACCTAATCTCGCAATTCAGTTCTTCTATCGTAAAAAGTTGGGAGATCCATGTAGTACCAAGTCGGTTAATTTATTCAGTCCCTACTTAAGGGTCCTTCCGTCTTAAGTTATTACGTAATTAGCTAACCTAACAACATCTTATAGTGACCACGTTAATACTAAAAATCATATATATTTTAAATAAATAAATAGATTGACTTGGCCATCGCATGAAAATACAATGTATCTCTCAAGTAATACATATTATATTTAATTAGATTGTTTAGTTTAGTATTAAGTTATTTATGCAGTTGGTGTGTCTCGAAATATGGACCGATATTGCAAAATATTTTAGTTTGCCTCGACTTGGCAGGGGCACTGCCGTGCCCCACGACATTATATACATATATACTTTATTATATCTACATTGATATATTATAAATTTTATTATAGCTTTATTTCCTGTCTAGGAGTCCGTATTATGGAAAGACAGAAGAGAAAAAATAACAAGTACTTAATAAAGTTTTTCACAATTGTTTCTTTCTCGTAAAATAAAGTAGCAATTACTTGGTTACTTTGGTCGCAGAAGTAATAACCGATAAGTTAGACGTATCCTAGAGTGGAGACCGCGTTTCAGAAACCATAATCCGACCGTTAGGTGCAATTCAATTGGAAGTAATTGGACGCGTGAACCCGATGACTAAGCAGAAAGCAGGAGATATTATAGTGTAGCCAGTACACGAGCAAACTCTAGAAACAAGTCCAATATTATGCTTCGCGGTGTAGTAGCGTTTACAAAATCTACTACCCCACATCGACCCGTGGACGCCGTAAGTGGCGACAGAGGAAAACTGAACCAGAAGCTGGGCAGCGACATCTTTCTGATAACAACTATATCATATTAAAGGAAAACTTTGTTTGCCAATTTTGAGTCTTATGTTTATGTTGTAATCAATAAATAAATGAATGGTGTAGCTTACGCGGTTAGATGAGAGGAAGATATAAAGAGCTAAATATATTGTCAGAGATACGGAGATTATATATTTGCTGTCTCTGTCTCTATCATGTCGTCTCGTTAACAGGTAATATGACTGTTGGTAGATTATTTGTATTATCTATATTTTCAAAATTCGTAATGTAAATTTTCGAGTTAGTTTCGTATTATTAAATTTATCCAGGTATTTTTATAAAGGTAAGCTGACTTTTAGTCCCTAAATAGCGCCCACTAAAATTTGTCGCCCGGGACCTTATTAAAATCGTAGCGCTAAAAATGTTATAGACCTTTAATAAAATATACAATAGATTTTACTTACCCATAGAGAAAGAACTTGTTAAAACCTTGTTTTTTACGTGGTAGAGCCATGCTGCTGCTATATTAGTAGTATAGATGTAGCGCGAATGGGTCGGCTCGACCGGGGAAGGACCACGCTCTCACAGAATACCAACGTAAAATAGCAGCTTTACGCTGCTGTGTTTCGTATCGTGAGTGTAGAAAACTGGAGACCCTTTTTACTGGAAATGAGGCATTCCATCTTAGTCCTCACGGGTGACAACGCATCTGCATTTTGATTTTTAATAGAGGATAGATGCAGATGTCTATGTGCCGCAGCAACCACTTACCATCAGGTGGACTGTGTGCTCGTTTGTCACCCTTATCCTATAAAAACAAAAAAAACCTAGCCTAAAAATAATACATAATATGACTCTTTTGGATTATGTAGTGTGAAATGATAAGTGATAGTTTACTTATGTACGTCTCCACTACTGGAAACAGACTTCTTCTCGTTAACGACAGTACAAAGGGCAAGTAAAATTCCGCCGCGAGGCAATTCTAAATTAATAATTCGAAATTGCCATTAACATATAATTAATTTTATAACATTAAAATATTATGGGCTTTCCTCAAAAAAATAAAGCATTTTTAACTATCCGGATAAATAAAAAATAATTAAATGATACCTTAAATTTACATAGCATAAAAATATACAATATTTATTAGAGCGTTTAGGGTCGTTTATGGTATTAAGATGCGGTTGAACTAAGTGGCGCAAGTATGAGACCCTGAGAGATGATTACATATTTGTGACATTTCCTGTAAAGACTATCGGTTCTTGAAGTCCACGTGCGGTGAATTTCGTAAAGGACCTGTCTGCAGCTTGTCACCGCTGGTGCCTAAGAGGCATAGTCCTTCGGGATAGTCCTTTTCTCGCTTAAATAATATAATAATTGTAGCCATTCATCGAGGAACTACAGCTAGCGTTCTTGGCACTCCGGTTAAGCTTTAACTTTGTTTTGTTATGATAAAATTTAAATATGAAATTATATTTAAATATGAAATATAAAACTTCATATTTAAATGATATGTAATTTAAAATAATTTTAATTTATAAATAGAATATTGACTATTTATTAGATTAGAGTAATCGTTATCAAAGACTAGCTGATTACCCGACATACAGCCGCAGATAAACTTGTGAAAATATCGTTTTAAATTAAAAATCAATGGTAAAAACACTTTGACCTTACTCACATAGACGTCATGTGACACTTCACTATGACGAAGTCAAACTAGTTCCTAGATCTTAAACGTACTCCTAGTTATATAATTAATATTAATTTTAATATTTTATTACATACAATATTTAAAAAAAATAAAAAAATCTAGTAACGTAATTCAGGCAGTCCTACTACCCGCGGTATCGTGCCAAGAACGCTGGCTGCGTTTCCCCGCTGAATGCCTATATTTAGCCTTTGAGCGAGCAAAAAACCAGCTCTCTTATCACCAGCAGCAACAAGCAGCTACGGATGGAGTTCTTTTAGGAACTTCACAGCACGTGGACCCCACGGACCGATGGTATTTACAGCAAATGGCACAAATATGTAGTCATCTCTCAGAGACTCATATTTGCGCCACTTACTCAGTTCAGCTGCCTCTGATGTCGTCTCGGCTCTAAACGAGATACCCCTGACATAAGAGGCCGCTAGAGTGTCTAAGCAAGTAGCATCCCACACTAGGGCTTTATCTCTCTCACAAGAGACCAATGTCATACTGTCGGGTCTCTTGCCATCGTGTCTAAATATTCCACAAGGCTAATTTTAATTATATTCCATAACAATAATTCTGCGCTAGATCAAGAGTTCATTGAGTCCTTGACGAACAGTCCTAGCATCTACTTCGACCTCTTAGGTTCCTTAAGTTTAGTTGATAGTCACCTTAGTATACACATCTCATATGATATCCTTTATTAGTCCACATATTCTAAACCTTCGTCTTCTACTCAATAAATCCAAACAAGTACGTGACAGTTGGACGAGTTATATTTTTAATAGGGAATGTTAAATGGTATATCACTTTCAAATAAACTTATCGGTAATATAAGCGCGTCACCATCTGTGGCTAGCAATATGTTGACAAAGTTTTACCGCGATCTGATGAACGGTATGGCAGCGCATTAAAAACGAACGAACAAACATTAATTTTTTATATTTGAAGATTACTTTGATGGTGCAAGAGAAACAATCTAATCATTTATATCTCCAATTCTCTCTTCATTAGCTTGCGAATAGTCCCATACTCAATTCGGACCACTTCCGTTACGGAGATTTTTAGTAACCGCCACGCTTGACTACGGATTGGCGACCTCTACTCCTTTTGCCATTCTGATCCTACTAAACTTAATATGTAAAAATTTAGTATGGACATGTGGGATATTTGTATGTTTGTTAGTAGATCACGCAAAAACTAATAAATGGATTTTGATGAAACTTAGCAATATAATAGATAAGAAACTAGAAGACGACATCAAAGGAATATATAGGAGTAAGTCATGCTTACACCAAAAGAGGGGAATTATTTGCCAGCTTCTGCCTTTCCATTAAAATGTAGATGTTTTCAAGGCAAGAGTGAATAGGCTTTTGTAAAACTAAATCGGTATGCTTCACCATCTTTCATTGTCTCACTTCTTACCATCAAATGGAACGGAATAGCTAAATAACACTTACTATCATAGAGTAGTCAAAATAACTGTTCATTTCTTTTTTTAATCTTGCGGGTGCTTAGAAGTGTATTGTAGTAGAACGTTCTGCAACATTTGGTGAAAATAATTTCAGGAATATAAAGTCGTTGACTTTTAATTAATTGCGAGCGGAGCCGCGGGGAAAACACGTCTAGTACAAATGCGAGAGAACGCTATCTTTTGAAGACCATAAAATCATTTGAACATGTCCCCTAATCACCTTGCTGTACACACACGGCAATAAATTGAGTAATTGGATTTTCTTTTGCCGCTTTTACACGACACTATAAAATCTAACGTTATCTTTTGTATGTAATGCTAATGTGGTAATTATATTAATTTCCTAGCACCATTATTACAAGTTGCATTAAAACTCAGCACTTGTATTTCAGTGAAGACTAGATTTATTTAAACTATGCCTACTTTTACTCAGCAGTAGTGAAAGTAAAACGTAGAAATAAAATTGCGGAGAAAGCAATGTTTATCTTAATTTCATCTAATCACTTTGATAGAGATATCACTTAATTATGAACTCTTTACTGAAACAAAGATGCATTGTTTTTCGCGTGAGATGTTCCCTCACTTGGCGTTACTTTGGATGCAATATGTATGTATAAGACGAAATACATTATTCGTGGTGCAGTTAATGTGTAATATAGCGATAGAATGTGAGAAACATACACGGAAATGTAAATGTAGAGACATTTAAAATTTTTGATGAAGTATTGTTAGGACCGAAAATAAAATAAATAAAACTGAGTTCATGTAACCTTTACGCGAGGTTAAAGTTAAACTTATTAATATTAATAAATGTAAATATTTATTTCCGTTATACTTTTTTAACATCAATTCGTTACAGTCTATCAAAATTCCACTGCTGAACATCCTGCACCAAATGTTGCCTTATACGCAGTTGGATGTGCAACAGTGGTTTCGGAACGAAGCTCCTCATCGGAGGGTATGAATTTGGCGGATGGGGGCTAGGCGAGAAAAGATTTGTCCATCACGATCCCTTCTGACGTAGTGTAGAGGGCCTTGGTGGCTATAAGGAAGCGAGATGGAATAATATTCATCACTTCTTTTTCATTTTAATAGACGCTAGTAATTCATTTATTTGTATTTGTTAATCAATAATATACTACGTTTATCAATAATAATATACTACGAAAGGAACTTCATTCCAACCGAATGTTCCACGACACTCACGCATGTTTTTTATATTTATTATATAGATTTGTTATCGGAAAGATGTTACTACCACGTGATGAACGACACCGACGGGATGATGTTGGATTCTTTAGCACCACTGCACATCCTTTATTAAATATTTATCAACAAAAGTTATCACAAGTAGGTATTAAACTAAATAAAAATACAAATAATCAGTATCGTATAATATCCGAAAATTATTCATGTAATTAATACGTGTTTAAGGCCCGTATTAATAAACGTTACTAAACGACGAACTCAAGTACGTAATCATTTGATACCCTCATTACGATAACAGTATCTCAAGATCGTTGCTAATTAATAAACATATAAAAACAGTATTTCAAAACGCTGTACTTAGGAATACTGTTCTGTGACTTGCACTCAAGTACACACACTTGAGAGTTGAGTTTCGTTTATTAACCATTGTGGCACTCAGCTGATATCGTAAACCTAAACCGCATCTTGAGATATGTTTATTAATAAGATCATAACCTCAAGATTGTACTCAAGTGCTTGTACTTGAGCTGAGTAACGTTTATTAATACGGGCCTGAATCACACGGTATACCCGCGTAATACAACAGTCAGTAACTTTGTAAACGGGCCAATGATTTTTCCCGACGTTACTTCCTTCCAAAAAAATGTAAATTATCCTCAAAGAACCGTTAGTTATCCTAAGGGATTTGTGATAAACCGATTTCGATGATTCTTTTATTATTTGAAAGCTGGTGTTTCTCATGTGGTTCCATATAAATTTTATCAAGGTCTGACTAATAGTTTTTGAGTAATTCTTAATAATTTATATTGAAGTCGGTTGTACAAAATTTTAAAAACTGACTACTGCAGCTAATACGTGGTAGAGCCATGCTGCAGCTATATTACTGGTATAGTAGTAGCACGAATGGGTCGGCTCGAGCGGGGAAGGACCACGCTCTCACAGAATACCAGCGTAACGCTGCTGTGTTTCGTATGGTGAGTGTAGAGAACCGGGGACCCTTTTTACTGGAAAAGAGGCATTCCATCTTAGTTTGATTCGCAAACGAGGATAAATGTAGATGTCTATGGGACACAGCAACCACTTACTATCAGCTGGACTATGTGCTCGTTTGTCACCCTATCCTATCATCATCATCATCATTACATCCTTTCACAAGTCCGCTGCTGAACATAGGCCTTCCCTAAAGAATGCTACAAAGCACGGTCCTGAGCCACCTGCATCCATCGACTTCTTGCATATCTTATCAGGTCGTCACTCCATCTAGTGGGGGGACGCCCTACACTTCGTCCGCCGGTACGAGGCCGCCACTCGAGAACCTTTTTTCCCCAACGGTTGTCGGTTCTTCGAGCTATATGGCCGGCCCATTGTCACTTCAGCTTACTAATCCGTTGGGCTATGTCGGTCACTCTGGTTCTAATGCGGATATCCTCATTTCTAAGTTTATCACGCAGAGAAACTCCGAGCATAGCACTCTCCATAGCTCGCTGAGCGACCTTGAGCTTCCTCATCCGGCCAGCAGTGAAGAACCATGTCTCAGTACCATAGGTCATCACTGGCAACACGCACTGGTTGTACAGTCTTGTTTTCAAGTTTTGAGGTATACCTGACGAGAAGATGTGCCGTAATTTCCCGAACGGTGCCCAACCGAGTTGAAACGGATTCGATTGACTTCTCGGTCGAAGTTGGACTTACCTAGTCGGACTATTTGTCCCAGGTAAACATACTCGTCAACAACTTCGAGCTTAGTGTCCCCAACATCTACCGGCATAGCTGTGACATGGACATAAAATGTTTAATGTCCATGACACCCTATCCTATAAAAAATATTTTTCAAACCAAACTACTTGTAAACGTGAAAGTGATCTTCATAGCAGGAAGTGTCCATTGAATATTATAAACTATATATTATGTTATTATATAGGATTATGTAAAAACATAATGTTTGTAACTGAAATTTGTTTTGGGTAGCCAAAAGTATCGATTTCGATTATAATTCGATATCCTTTCATATTACAGGTAACCATTACTACGTTCCATAACATGACCGTAACCGATTCCGCACATGTAAAAAATATTGTTCTTTACACTAGACCCACCGTTACGACTTTACGAAGAGCCGTGGTAGCTCAGATGGTTAGCGGTCGTTGTAAGCTTCATAGTATTCGAGCAACCTGGGTTTGATCCCCGCCGGCACAAAATGAAATTGTTAATTGCAATTTTAAGTGCTGATTTACCACATGCTCGGCGGTGAAGGAAAACATCGTGAGGAAACCTGCATGTCTGAGAAATAGGAAAAAAAATATTTCCAAGACATGTGTAGTTCGCCAACACGCATTGGGGCAGCGCGGCGGACATTTAATTGCCCTAATAACTCTCTCAGAAATGAGAGGAGGCCTGTGCCCAACAGGGGGACGTAAATAGGCTGCAACTTTACACTAGACCGTCCGTCATAAACCAACAGCGTAGCGTGCCATGACCAGGCCGACAACGAATCCACGACGAGCGAGAATATCTCGTATTTTGTTATTACAACGAGAATATCTTGTATTTTATTTCTCGTGTTTTTTTGCAGGCATCGATACGCTCCGTGTATGGAACGCAACGTAACCAAACCGCCCTGTGCAAGCGACCACACGCGTTATAACCGTATGCCATGCATTGGATTCTTTAAACAAAATAATAGCACTCATTGCTTATCCTCTAACATATTAATTACCACCGCATATGTATTTAATATTAAATAATTTCCACAACAACTACACACTAATCTCCTCCTAACAAATCCTTTCTACAATAATAGCAGATAAAATGAGCTATAACCAATAATACGGGCACTGAACGAGTTGTATGCGGATATGATACATTGTTAATACGTTCTAGTCTAGTCTAGTTCTAGTCTAGTAGTGACTGTTGCATTATTTTCTTAGTACATTCATAGTATGAGATATTGTAGTCAAGACCTTAATCTCTTATTGTAGATTTAATAATTCTCATTTTGACTGCCTTGTTAGTCTGGCAGGTGCAAGCGCGGCTACTGAACAAGTGTCTCGGGTTGGGATCCCATTGATCCCAATTTCAACGGTCAATTTCGGTCAATTTCAGTCGTTGGGTTTTTCTGTCAATAAAATCACGATACGAGTCCGGAGGCTGGCAATGACGATTCTCACCAGACTTACATTATCGAACTGCAGGATCCGCAACTAATTAGTTTGATTAATCTGGTTATACCAACAGTCATAGCTCATAGTGTACGAGAAGAAGCAGACGCTTTTGTTTCTTTCTTTCTTTCTTAATGCGTGTAATCTTTAAATGTCATCATGATAGTTGCCCCTCAAGATATATTTAACGAAGTGCTGTTTAATTTTCGCGACTTTCATTTTAATTCACATTTTCGTTTCACAAATTTTTTATACGTGGTAGAGCCATGACGCAGTTATATTATGGTTGTATCACGAATGGGTCGGCTCGACCGGGAAAGGACCACGCTCTCACAGAATACCAGCGTTAAATAGCGGCTCAATGCTGCTGTGTTTTGTATGGTGAGTATAGAGAATCGGAAATCTTTATTACTAGAAACGAAGCATTCTAAGTCCTCAAAGGTGGCAACGCATCTGCATTTTGATTATTAATCGAGGATACCATCAGGTGCGCTCGTTTGTCAACCCCATTCTAGAAAATAAAAGCTATGGCATATATGCCCCCATTAGGCAATCTATGGGGGAGGTCTATGTTCAGCAGTGGAATTTAATAGGCTGTAACGTCAACAAGAGAAAATACTAGTGTCTTTCTTTGAAACGAAGAAATTAATGAAGATCTTTGACAACTCTTTTTTTGGTGAGTTATTGTTCTAATATTACTTTTATCAATAAAAACCACATCGCGCCTTATACATTTTTATATTTACGTGAATTTTACATTGTATTATTTTCTCTATATATTAAAATCAATTGTTTTCCATTAGTATCGCTAAAACTCAAAAACGGTTCGACTTGTTTTGATGAATTATTTAATATTTAATTATAATTTAATGTATTTCAATAGACCCTAGATGATTTAGATTCACATATTGATCCAGTAGATGGTGCTATGGCCGAGATCCAGACTTTACCGGTGCGAAGCCGGGGCGCCGTCAATTAAAATGTATTTTTTTTCTCAGCTTATCTCAGAAATCTTATCATATTTCATCTATAAAAACAGTGAAAATAAAATAGCTGTTGTGAATTATCGACGCGACAAAAACGTGCAGTCTATGAACATGTTCTGAATCACCCTTGCAATAAGTGGCAAGTTTATGTGGTAGAGCCATGCTGCAGTTATATTAGTAGTATAGTTGTAGCACAAATGGGTCGGCTCGACCGGGGAGGGACCACGCTCTCACAGAATAACACCGTGAAGTAGCAGCTTAACACTGCTGTGTTTTGTATGGTGAGTGTAGAGAAGCGGAGGCCCTTTTTACTGGAAAAGAGACATTCCATCTTAGTCCTTACGGGTGACAACGCATCTGCATTTTGATTCTTTATTGAGGACTAGCTGTTCCCCGCGACCTCGCTCGCGTTTAATTTGTTACGATTGGATTTCATGGCTTTTAATTTTTTTCCCTAACTGGAACCCTAATTAGTTTTCTAAAATAAATGTAACCTAAGTTACTCCTTATAATACCTGATATTTGCCAGTGAAAGTGCCGTCAAAATCGATCCAGTCATTTCGAAAATTAGCCGGAACAAACAGACAGACAGACAAACAGACACAATTTTTATAAATTGTGTTTTTGTTATAAGTACCGTATATACTTTCATATGCATTTCGTAAAAATCTGTTATTTTGACAATACAAACAGACACTTCAATTTTATTTATTTGTATAGATAGATATGGATCTCTATAGGTCACAGCAACCACTTACCATCAAGTGGACTGGGTACTCGTTTGTCACCCTATTCTATAAAAACACGAGTGGTTCGGCTCGACTGGAGAAGGAACATGCTTTCACAAAATACCAGCGTAAAATAGCAGCTTAATACTGCTGTGTTTCTACATAGTTATTCTTGTTTTGCCATAATATGTAGTTTTTTAGGCTATTAACATTTTATAAGTCGTAATATCCATATTTAAATGCATAGATGGTAGTGCATTTACGTGGTAGAGCCACGCTGCAGCTATGTTATGATTGTAGCATGAATGGGTCGACTCGACCCGGGTGGGACTTCGCTTTCACAGAATATCACCATAAAATATGCTTAATGGTGCTGTGTTTCGTATGGTGAGTGAAGAGGACTGGAACTTCTTTTATTGAAAATGAGGTATTCCATCTTAGTCGTCAGGTGTGATAACACATCTGCCTTTTGATTGATAATGTATGGGCCAGATCATTTACTCAGCATCAGTTGGCTCGTTTATCACCCTTATTCTAAATAAAAAGATATTAAATTTGATAAACCACTAACTGATTCGATTTATTCTTGCTGAAAATGTATATGCTGTAAACTTAGTCCCACCAAAAACATCACTGTGTAAAGGGGGCCACGATGGTACAAATGACGCTCAGCGTTGTTGCGATAAAAGAGAATTTGAGATTTGAACACCACAACAGTTGCTTAAATCGTAGGATGTACGTACGTACGTCTATGGGCCACAGCAACCACTTACCATCAGGTGGACTGTGTGCTCGTTTGTCACTCGATCCTATAAAAAAAAACGTACGTTCTTGGAAAGGCTCCACTTTGCGATCTATGAGATTAGATATATGAAAATTCCTTATATCACCGAAGCGAACAATCCTGAACGTCCACTACCACTACAGCCTATAAAAGTCCACTGCTGAACATAGGCCTCTTCCTCATAAATTGCCTCATAGGAGGGATTTTGGCATATTTGAAACGTCTGGCCAGCGGGTTTTCAACCGCAGTTTTTTATTATTTTGGGTTGTTATCAGGAAGATACAGATGCCCATCATTGTTTAAATTTCCCTCTGTCGCCTTTCACGACACCCACGGGACGATATGGGGTAGTGGATATTCTCACACCGCCACTACACGGCACCTGAACGTCGTTTAAAAATGATTATTCTCGACCGGGGAAGGACCACGAAAACAGGCGTAAAATAGCAGCTTAACGCTTCTGTATTTCGTATGGTGAGTGTAGAGAATCGGAGACGCTTTTTATTGGAAACAAGGCATTCCATCTTAGTCCTCACGGGTGACAATGCATCTGCATTTTGATTCGTAATCGAGGATAGATGTAGATGTCTATGGACCGCAGCAACTTCTTACCATCAGGTGGACTGTATGCTCGTTTGGCACCCTTATCCTATAAAAACATACGAGAAGGGTTTATTAAAATATTATTATTAAAATATCCATTTGAATTGAGTGTAGGTACTTTTATCATATAATATGTGCTATATGAATGTTGTCCGGTTGGTTTAATCTGAATGAATCGCATTTATTTAAAATTATAAAGTTTGCTTTCGCTCGGAGTTCTGCATTATAAAAGAATTTTAAAAGGAGATCATTGAGTTTGAGGCAGGATGATATCAAAATGATGTTATATAAACCGAAGCACTCTAGAAAATATTCTAGAACGTTATACATATTTATTTTATTGCGTAAACATTTACCAAAACCATGCACCACAAAAGTACTTTAGATAGTAAAAATCTCTTAAAATTTCATATAATTTACATTTCTGAATCAATTAAAATTTTCAACTTAAGTGATCTAAAATCCAGTTTTTGATATTACGAAATAGTGTTAATTCGTGTTAGTTACATAACATAAGCTTCGAAATAAAATGGATCGTAATTTAATCCAATATAATGAAAGGAACCCAACTATAGACAGTAAGGTCGATTAACTTTATGGTAATAAAGAAACTTGTTACAATCACCGCGACAAGTCTCAGATCAGAACCGCAAGAATGCGATTCGACAATGTTTAGGTAATTATCGTGAAATGAAAAGAATTGCAAATATTTTTCGTATTTTATAGTTGCAGTCCCGCTGGGTTTCTTGTTGGTTCTTCCCAGAACAGAGGTTTTTTTTCGAACCTGTGGTGATTAAACAAGAGTGACTTTCAATAAGTATTATGTATAATCTATATTGAATAAAAAAAGTTTATGTTTCTGTTTCTGCAATTGATAATATTTGCTACTGCAGTAATTATCGATATACTAAGTACTCCTATAATTTATTTGTTGCAAGTGAATCCTTATTATATTTTTAAGGTTATTTCAATTGCTGTTACTAACATAATCAAACCGCCTAGTTGCGGTGTGAGAATATCGACTACCCCATATTGTTCTGTGGGTGTTGAAGTGGCGACAGAGGAAAAAAAAAACAGGAGATGGACAGGAGCGTCTTCATAATAGCATCAAGAAAACAAAAAAAAAATCTGCGGTTCCAACCCACCTACCGAGCGCGACAATTGTGACAAATATCCCCACTCCTATGAGGTAGAATCTATTCTATGTTTAGCAGTGAACTTTTGATTGCTGTAATGATTAATCAAAATAGATTATAAATAAATAAAATATCGTAATTATAAGTACAAAATAATGCAAATTAGTTGTTATTATAACAATGATCGAGAGACGGTCATTAACCGCAGTAAAAGGTTATTTTTACCATAGTCGAATTATACACCAGCCTTTGCAATTTGCATACCTTAACCAAGGCTAAAGAATAATAATAAAGTACAAGTAATGCCTTTTTGTCATAATTACTTAAAAAAATCAACTATGTATTTGTTCTAAGATTATAAAGTACGATACCTACTTGACGACGACCAATGAAATGAATATAATCGTATATTCGGCATTTTCAGTTATATATCACAACTTTAATAGATATACATAGATAACCTAAATCTCCGCTCCCGTATAGCGCAACACAGCACCACCTGGCTTGGAAAAATTCATTGCTGAGATTTATTAGATTTACTACTTTACCGAGCTACAGATTTATCGCGTCCACTCTAACATTCTCATCGTCGCTTGCCAGAACAGCTCGACTAGTAGCAAAATATTTGCTTTTTATTTTATTACGAACTAAAAAAGTCAATCTTTGAAACAAACTATCGTTATTAGTAATTTTTAAAACACTATATTTGAAATTTATCAAATGCGTAAAGATATCACTTTTATATAAATTTGTAAATAAGTTAAGACTTGACTGATAAAAATATATTACGTTCCTCATTTCTAAGCAAAAATGCTGGTTATTTAGACATCCGGAAGTAGTTGAAAACTTTATTAAAAAATCCATTACTTTTTTAAATATATATATATATCCATATAAATGAAGTCAATAAGAGCGTGTAAAATGTATAATTATAGTCTATGATATTACGTAGGTAAAGACGAACCTTACAATACTTTGGACCTAGAAATTTGTTGAGTCATGGAGCTTCATCTTTTATGTGCAACTGACTCCGGTGGAATCCGGCAAAAATTAGTAGCTTGGTAATTTTATAGTGATGCCCGATTATGAATGACTATCTACAGGATATTACAAAGAGTGTGCGCAGAAATGGCATAACTTAATTCGTTCCTCTCCTTTCCACCATCGGACAACCAGACACTCCGACAGTCAAACGGATGAAGCATCGTTCGTCAAGCGTACAGCAAAGAAGTGAAATAAGTTGCCAGCATCTTTTTAACCAATTGAAATATCGGTATCTTCAAGGCAAAAGTGTTTTGGCTTTTGTTAAGCTATGTGAGGGCGCTTTACCATGTTTGGTTGCATCACCACGTAACACCTGGCGGGATAATAGTCAAGCAAGTACTTAAAATGAACAACTCAAAAATCATCAAAGTGTTTGATAGTTCTATGAGTTAGCATAATGGCAACCATTTTTTTAAATCTTTATTATTAATGTCTTGGGCTTGAACCACAGAATAAATAATAGTGCTTGAACCCAAATATTTTGCAGTCTAATCACTGTAGTTTTTACTCTAAAAATGAAGTCCATACCGAAAGCAATTTTCGTCAGCTGAATTTCAATACAACAGGATAAACTGTAAAGATTGATAATGGTATTTTGTCAATGGTATGTACACATGTCAATAACCTTTTAAATGTATTACTAATTAGTAATGTTATTCGATTATTAAAAGAATATTTAAGTCACGGACGATCGCGCCTTACTAATCTTTTGTTAAACTAAACTAAACCATTTACGATATATCAAACGGTTAAAAACACAAATGGCAGCACCCATCCATCTTCTCTATGCTTATGCTTGGGATCCTATAATTAATTAAAATAAATCCAAACCCAAGCATACCACAGCAAGACTTCAAGATACTGTAAGCTCATTCTCCGTAGACCGGACTAAACATTAAAAATAAATATTCAAAAACTGAAGGTAGCTGGCCTAACTATGACATCGGGACGTCAGACACCTCAGTCCCTCCCGTGACCATGGGTGTTGTAAAGCACCCGAAACGTTGGGAATTAAAAAGTTAAATTAAACGCGATAAAATCCGTAAAAATTAGTTTCATTTTATGTGTAGTCTTCGCGTAAATATAAGAAATCATTATATCAAACGGTTTTATATGTACGTACTTGCATGTCGGCGATACGCCAGGGTTTTCACGTTCAGTGTCCATCACAATGAAATAGCACACCAAACGTTACGTAGTTTATTTTCGCACAATTTCCAGTATAGAACCACATAATACATTATAGTACAGAACAGTCTTTACTTGTTTTTACGCCCAGAAGCAATGTAAGGGGCTACCCTCCGGGAAGCGGGGGACGGAGGTCGTTAATGCTCTAAGCATACCACGCAGCCGGCTGCCTGGTTATGTGGAACTCACTATGAAACCTATGTTCCTACCCACTAAACATCATCTGCGACTGGCTTTGGCCTGTATGGCCTTTCTGCCGAATCGGATTAGGAAAAGGGGGCGCAGTCAACAGTCTTTACATCAATCAACCGCGTTTATAGTTTCCTTACAATAGATAAAATGGATATAGCAAATACAACTTCTTTTAAGTCAACCAAATAAAATTGAGTACTACAAAATAATTCTTGAAATACAGCTTAATATTCATAATAAATAATTTAATGAATTTAAATAATTTCAAATAATTTTTATTATATAAATATTTGTTCTTAAATTAACAAATATTCGTTTTTCATAGTCAGTCAAAATCTGGGCTCTAATAGTCCGTCAAAAGGTGGCGCTGCAAGCCCCTATTATCATCACCATCATTCAAGTCCACTGCTGAACATAGGGCTCCCCCAAGGCATTCCACAAAGCACGGTCCTGAGCCACGTTCATCCATCGACTTCCTGCATGTCTTACCAGGTCGTCACTCCATTTAGGGGGGGTCGCCCTACACTTCGCCTACCGGTACGAGGCTGCCACTCGAGAACCATTTTTCCCCATCGGTTGTCGGTTCTTCATTCATTCAGCTATATGGACGGCCCATTGCTACTTCAGCTTACTAATCCGTTGGGCTAGTAAGCTGAAGTGGCCTCCTATTATAGGTAGCTTGATTGTGAATGGGTATAAGAGTTACAGTGGATCCCAGTAATTTCTTATTGTCATGTGTGCAAGCGTGATAAAACCATTTTAAAAAGAACAGGACACTTCAGACATGTATCATTTTTGATATATTTTCTTAAAGACAACCCTTGCTTTTACTTATTGCCTCATAAGGGGGATATTTGCCATAGTTGCCACGCTTGGCAAGCGGGTTGGCAACCGCAGTTTATAATTTTTATTTTTAGTCGTTATTAGGAAGACGCTGCTGCCCATCTACTGATTTGTTTCCCTCGGTCGCCTCTTACGACACCCGCGGGATGAAATGGGGTAGTGGATATTTATACACCATACTACACGATTAGTTATTGAGTGGGCTATATTTAAATAAAGTAACTTACACATTGAGTTATACAAGACTAGAGGAGCAAACCACATTGCCGCGCGTCGAACAAAGTGTAACCACTATCCAAATGCGACGACGTAGCTTTGAAATCATTAAAATTTTTAAGTAAACATATATCTGTCTCACTTACACAAGTCGCGGAAAACAATATCGTCCCTAAGATAATATATAAATATTATTTTTATTGTACTAATAAATCAAACAAAAAATAAAGCAAATAAAAAAAAACAATTTTAGGTTTCTTAAGCGAGATCTGTGTTGAATATGCATAAGTTGTGAAATCATCACCAAGTTTTTGTCTCTTAAATTTAATCTCATGACATTAGCTACAAAAACTTTGGTTATCAATAAATTTCGTTGATTTTCTTGTTTATAGAATTTCTAAACTACTTAACAACTTTAAAAAGTTTTTATATTTTTTTTGCAACAATACTGAGGATAGTTAATGGATTCAGGCGTGACTCTGCGGAAGTCTATTTGTAAGATAATATAAATGGTTTTAATCTGTAATACTAATCCGCTTAAATATTCATAATAGTCCATGCTCTCAAACTCCGCTATGAAGCATCAGTTTGTTATATAATTGCCTTTTGGATTCTTTTTTGTGTGTTTGAGTGTATAATTTACTTTCGTGGTACAATCTTATTTTTAAGTACTTATAAATAATGGCATTAATCAATAAAAGGGAATGATCAACTTGTACTGAAGATAAATGATTCCCCGGGTGTATTGCAAATTCTTTTAATAATTTATTTCCTTGAAGCACTTTTAATGTTTTTGTAGCTAATGTCATAAGACCAAATTTAGTAGACAAAGACTTAGTTTCGGAAAGTTTTATGGCATGTCTTATAGTGCTTTCACAACTCATGCATATTTCAAACGCATGTTTTGATGGATAACATAAACCTCCTTTATCTTTTATATTAATTAGCTTATGAAACCACTCCAGTTCTGTAGCTAGTAAAGCTTTGATGCATATTTCACATTTAAGATTTTGACCAACTTTGTCAACAATATAGCCGGAAATATATCCAATGACTTGTTTCGTTATGTTTGTAAAAATGTTATCATTCGTTTGTAGCACGACCCATTCTTTTTCTAAATCTGTTTCATTTTGATTATTATTTATGGTTTGTGGTTTTTCCTCGTCAATGTCGTCATGGCGACGATCAAAGGAAGACTTGTTGATTTCTTCTATATCATCATTATCATTACAGCCCTTCACAAGTCCACTGCTGAACATAGGCCTCCCCCAAGGAATGCCACAAAGCACGGTCCCGAGCAACCTGCATCCATCGACTTCCTGCATGTCTTACCAGGTCGTCACTCCATCTTGTGGGGGGACGCCCTACACTTCGCCTACCGGTACGAGGCTGCCACTCGAAAACCTTTCTTCCCCATCGGTTGTCGGTTCTTCGAGCTATATGGCCGGCCCACTGCCACTTCAGCTTACTAATCCGTTGGGCTATGTCGGTTACTCTGGTTCTACTGCGGATATCCTTATTCCTAAGTTTATCACGCAGAGAAACTCCGAGCATAGCCCTCTCCATAGCTCGCTGAGCGACCTTGAGCTTCCTCATACGGCCAGCAGTGAAGGACCACGTCTCAGTTCCGTAAGTCATCACTGGCAACACGCACTGGTTGTACAATTTTGTTTTAAGATTTTGAGGTATTTCTGAGGAGAAGATGTGTCGTAGCTTCCCGAACGCTGCCCAGCCGAGTTGAATCCGTCGATTGACCTCTCGGTCGAAGTTGGACTTACCTAGTCGGACTATTTGTCCCAGGTAAACATACTCGTCAACAACTTCGAGCTTAGTGCTCCCAACAACTACCCGCATAGGTGTGACATGGACATTAAACATAATCTTTGTTTTGTCCATGTTCATCTTAAGACCTATCCGTTGGGAGACACTATTGAGGTCATTGAGCATAGTGCTTAGCTCCTCCAGCGATTCTGCCATGAGGACTATATCGTCGGCAAATCGAAGGTGAGTGATGTACTCGCCATTGATGTTAATTCCGTATCCTTTCCAGTCCAGAAGCTTGAAAACGTCTTCCAATGCAGCGGTGAAGAGTTTCGGGGATATAACGTCACCCTGTCTTACACCTCTCTGCAATTGGATAGGTTTCGTACTCTGGTTCTGTACTCGGATAGCCATCGTAGCTCTACTGTACAAACACTTCAACACTTCGATATACCGACAGTCAACTTGGCACCGCTGAAGGGACTGCAGCACCGCCCAAATTTCGACGGAATCAAAGGCTTTCTCATAGTCCACATACGCCAGACATAGTGGCAAATTGTACTCTTCGGACTTCTGTACAATTTGCCGTAGGGTATGTATGTGGTCTATGGTGCTAAAGCCCTTTCGGAAACCGGCTTGTTCGGGAGGCTGGAAGTCGTCAAGTCTGCGCGCGAGACGATTCGTAATGACTCTCGAAAACAGCACGTAGACGCGGCTCAGAAGGGAAATCGGTCTGTAGTTCTTCAAGAGAGCGTGGTCGCCTTTCTTGAAGAACAAGACCACCGCACTTCTGCTCCACGCCTCCGGTGTAATGCCACCATGGAGGACGGAATTAAAGAGCTTCTGAAGGACTTCAAGTACCGGTCTTCCACCCGCTTTCAGAAGCTCCGCTGTAATTCCATCCTCGCCTGGGGCCTTGCCGTTTTTAAGGTGCTGGAGAGCCATTCTAATCTCGCTCAGACTGACGTCCGGGATATCTTCGGAATAGTGTCGAATAAGACTCGCTCTTGGATCGTTACTCACATTTGCGTGTGGCTCCAACGATGACGTGTACAGCTGCCCATAGAACCTCTCAATCTCACTCAAAATCTCAGGTGCCCCGGAAACGATGCTGCCACATTCGGTCTTCAGCTTTGACAGTTGGCTCTTTCTGGCAGACAGATCTCTGGCAAAGACTTTGGAGCCTTGGTTCCGCTCGATCGCTTCTTCAACACGAGCTGTATTGAAGTTGCGTAAGTCTCGCCGCATGCATTTGGAGATCTGTCTGTTCAGTTGCCTGTATGCTGTCAAATCTGTTGAAGAATGTAGCCTCATCTCCCGTCTAACAGCCATGAGATTAAGAGTGTGATCGGAGAGTTTTTGTGTTCTTCTGCGGTGGGTCTTGCAGAACTTAGCTCCGACCGCATGGACAGTTTCCACGAGCTTGTCATTCATATCGTCCACTTCATTGCAGTCTTCTAGGCACTGAAAACGGTTTTGTAACTCGAGCTGAAAGGTTTCGGGACTTTGGATTAGAGCACGAGGGGGACGGAGCGTTGACTTCATCAGACGAGACCTCTCCAACTTAACGTTTAGGTTCAGTGTGCCTCTAACCATTCGGTGATCGCTGCCGGTTTTCACCCTCGCGATCACTGAGACATCACTGAACAGTTGTCGTCTGGTCGTCATAATGAAGTCAATCTCATTTTTTGTCGAACCGTCGGGGCTCGACCAGGTCCACTTCCTGTGGGGCCGCTTCTTGAAGAAAGAGTTCATCATAAAGAGTCCCTCTTTCTCCATGAAGTCGGCCAGCTGCTGGCCCCTTGGGTTCCGTTGCCCTATTCCAAATTTCCCTACTTTCAGCTCACCGTTCTCTCTTGTGCCTAGTTTTGCATTGAAGTCTCCCATCAACACCGTATATTGGGTTTTGGAGGAATGCATGGCTCTAGAGATATCCTCATACATTTCCTCCACCTCCTCATCGGGGTGTGCCGAGGTTGGTGCGTAAACCTGTATGACCTTCAGCGAATACCGTTTGGTGATTCTGAGTATAAGGTACGCAACCCTCGTCGACACACTCCCGATCTTTACAACGTTGTTGACGAGAGACTTGTGGACGATAAATCCGACACCTCCTTGGGACAGATGGTCGCCCTCCCGGTGATAGAGCAAGTTGCCGGATTCGAGGATTACCGTGTCCTCCCCCTCTCTTCGGACTTCGGATAATCCTATAATATGCCAGCGCAACTTGTCTATCTCTTCTTCCAGCTCCACGATCTTCTCGTCAGTCCTCAGGGTGCGTGCGTTGTACGTTGCCAGGTCGAGTCGTCTAAGGTGGCAACCGAACCTCCACCGGAGATTCTTAGCACCCCCTGCCCCGCCGATACCATGGTCGCCACCGTAGCCAGGAATAGCGGGGCCGCCGGGGACTGGGGGCCGTTTATTATTGTCATTGCTCATGGGGGGGTATATTGCCATAGTTGCCACGTTTGGCGAGCGGGTTGGCAACCGCAGTTTTTTTATTGTATTTATGCCGTTATTAAGAAGATGCTGCTGCCCATCTCCTGCCTGTTTCCCTTTGTCGCCTTTTACGACACCCACGGGAGGATATGGGGTAGTGGATATTCTTGACCGCCACTACACGGCATATATGGTCCTTATCAATTGTAGATGTTGTAGAACATAAGACATTAATTTTTTCAAGGGGCACACAGTTGCCTCTAAAACTGTTTTTTAATTCAAGATGGTTTAATAATTTTTTGTAGGCTGATTTAAACTGCACAACATTAGGATTGTTATTGTAACCGCCTTTTTGCCGGATACAACCAAAAAATAATTCTAGATGATCTTGTGAAAGTCTATATGTTGCGATATATTTCATTACGTTAGTCTCAATCAACCTTGCATACAATACTTTTAAACTTTCCAGACAAATTAGAAAACCCAAAAATCCCGTTTTAAATTTACAATCTAATACTTTTTTCATATTTTTTTTAATAATTATTTTGTGTATTTGACCCTTTCGCTTAATTGTTTTTTTTGTTGTCACTTCTACACTTAGGTTCGTAACATACTCTTTATATTTTTCAATCAATGCGTATATATCATTTTTTGTTTCGGGTTTGAAACTTTTCTTATAGCCGTAAGCTTGGGGGTCTCCCTTGGAATTTAATTTTTTTTTTTTTTTATAGTAGAGGGGGCAAACGAGCATGCGGCTCACCTGATGGTAAGTGACTACCGCCGCCCATGAACAACTGCAACACCAGGGAGGGAATTGCAGATGCGTTGCCGGCCTTTTAAAAAGGAGTACGCTCTTTTCTTGAAGGTCCCTAAGTCGTATCGGTCCGGAAAAATCGCTGATGGTAATCGATTCCACAAGGAAGTCGTGCGAGGAAGAAAACATCTTCTAAATCGCACAGTGGTGGACCGCCAATCATCCAGATGGTGTGGATGGTATCGGGAGTTCTGCCGTGATGTGCGTTCGTGAAATTTGGCGGCTGGGATTAATCCGAACAATTCCTCAGAGCACTCCCCATGGTAGATGCGAAAGAAAATGCAAAGAGATGCAACATCTCTTCGCAGCGCCAATGAGTCAAGCCGATCGGAAAGAACTCGATCGTCGACGATTCGAGCCGCTCTGCGCTGGATGCGGTCAAGTGGAAGGAGCTGGCACTGGGGAGCCCCTGCCCAGAGATGGGAACAGTATTCCATGTGAGGCCGAACCTACGCCTTGTAAAGTTGCAGGCGGTGTGCCGGCATGAAATACTGTCCCGCTCTGCTGAGCACGCCAAGCTTTTTACAGGCCAATTTGGCCTTCTCTTCCAAATGACCACGAAACTGCACGTCACTCGATATGTCGACGCCGAGGATTCCGATACTGGCTGAGGCAACCAGGGGAGTGCCTTGAAACTGAGGAGATACGACAAAGGGGTTCTTTTTAGCGGTAAACGCGCAAACTTGTGTCTTCTGAGGATTAAACTGGACTAGATTTAGTCGCCCCCAGTTCGAGACTTTGTCCAGCAAAGACTCGACTTCAGACACAAGTTTGTTCCGGTACTCGGAGACGTTTTCCCGAGAAATATTAGCACGGCCGATGTATAGAGCATCACCAGTGCTGTCATCCGCATAGCAATGAATGTTACCAGTTAGCAACATATCATTGATATGCAGAAGAAACAGCGTTGGTGATAGCACACAGCCTTGTGGAACACCAGCGTTAATAGGCTTGTAGTCAGAACATGCACCGTCTACAACAACCTTGATGCTCCGATCTGCAAGGAAGCTGGTGATCCAATTGCACAATTTCTCGGGAAGCCCATAGGAAGGGAGCTTCGAGAGAAGCGCTTTGTGCCAAACCCGATCGAAGGCCTTCGCAATGTCCAGACTAACGGCCAACGCCTCCCCCTTGGACTCTACTGCCTCCGCCCATCTATGGGTCAGGTAGACCAGAAGATCACCAGCTGATCGACCCCCACGAAAACCGTATTGGCGGTCACTAATCAGCTGGTGATCCTCAAGGTACCGGATGAGCTGGCAGTTGATAATGGATTCCATTATTTTGGAGAACAAGGAGGTGATCGCGATAGGCCTATAGTTGGACGGGTCTGAGCGGTCGCCTTTTTTAGGGATCGGGTGGACAAAAGCTGTCTTCCATGAATTCGGGACTACGCCTTGGGAGTAGGAGTACCGAAAAAGACGCGTTAGGACCGGTGCCAACTCTGGAGCACACGTCCTCAGCACAATTGGGGGGATTCCGTCAGGCCCACTCGACTTCTGGATGTCCAGGGAGAGAACTGCTTTGCGAACCGAGCGCTGTGAGAACAGCACATCCGGCATAGAGCACTCACACCGCGGGATGGTCGGCGGTGTTTTCCCCCCGTCATCAAGAGTCGAGTTGGACGCAAAAAGGGAGCCTAAAAGGTCGGCTTTGTCTTTTGCGTCATGGGCCAGTGAGTCGTCCTCCCTGTGCAGAGATGGTAGTGATGGCTTACAGAAATTCCCTTGGACAGCCTTGGCGAGAGACCAGAATGCACGGGTTCCCGAAGGAAGGCGAACTAGTTTCTCGCCAATTCTGCCTATGTGCTCTGACTTTGCCTTGGCAATAACTCTTTTGAAGGACCTGGAGGCGAAGTTATACTTCTTTTTAAGTGTGCTGGTGTTTACATCCCGAGTCGCCGAAGCCGCAGCCCAGGCTTGATAACACTCCTGCTTACTGCGTAATGCAGTTTTACAGGAGCGACCAAACCAAGGCTGAGATCTGCCTCCGATGGGTACCACAGATGATGGAATAAATAGTTCCATTCCCTGTAGCACCACATCAGTGACAGAGTCAGCAACAGCGCTGGGATCATCCGGCGAGAAGCAAACCCGCCCCCATGGGTAGGATGCAAAGAAAGACCGCATTCCGTCCCAATCCGCCGACCTGTAATGCCAAACACGGCGGCAACCTGCAGAACGCAACCGCGAAGGGAGCGTGAGTGGCACCATACTCCGGATCAAACAGTGGTCCGAAGAGCCGAGAGGGGCATCGACGGAAACCTGATATCCGTCCGGATGAGAGGTCAGCAGAAGGTCCAACAGGGAAGGTGTATGATCCTCCACATCTGGAATCCGCGTAGGCGAAGTAACCAGTTGTGTCAGACCATATGCCAAGGCAAAGTCATAAACAGATCTCCCCGCATGATCGGTTAAACGTGAACCGAGCCATTCGGCATGGTGGGCGTTAAAATCGCCAAGAATCACGATCTCTGCGGATGGGACCTGTTGTAGCAAGGAATCTGTAGCCATTTGGACGTGGTCGATGAGTCGGTCTGTTTCGGCATTACCGCTATGGGACCTATAGAGGCAACCGTAGACGCGCGGATGGTCGTCGCTGTCTACGCGTAGCCAAAGGATGGACAGGTCCGAACCTTCAAGACTGCCGAGGCGTCGAGAACAGATGTCCTCTCTGACATACACGCAAACTCCAGCCCGAGGCACAAAGGAGTGCTCCAATTTGTACCCAGGGTAGGAGAGATACGAAATATCAGCCGGAGAGGAAACCTGCGTCTCGGTCAGGAAGAGCAAGGCCGGCTTCGCCGTCTCGAGATGGTAGTGGACGGCGTTTAGGTTAGAGTTAAGTCCCCTGATGTTGCAGAAATTCACGGATAGCGTGGCAGGGGTCGCCTTGGTATTGTTGCTCTGTTTACCCCGAGCAGTTATGTTTTTGAGCGGAATTTTGCCCCCCCCAGAATACGCGGGGCAGCCTGAGCACCCACGCTCAGGATTGGAATAACATGGTCGTGGATGCTCAGCGAGGGATTCTCCAGGGGTACTGGTACCCTCCTGGGGTAGTCTATTGTGTAATTCCGCTACCATGTTGATGGGGGGGGGGGGGGGGATTGGGCCTCCGGCCACCTGCACTCACCAGACGAAACGCAGAAGCAGAGCTTCTACTTCACGCCGGTATTCTGTAAGGTCGTGGTACTAACCCGGCTCGAGCCGGCCCATACGTGCAACAGCAAAAACTGCTGCATGGCTCTACCACCGTTAATCACACAATACAATAAATACATCAAAGACATCATTGTGTATTTTAATAAATTCCGCAGTGGATTCACTTTTTGAAAATTCAGAAGACAAGTCCTTAGCCAAATGAAGAGACTGAGCCACACTATTACTTAGCAGCTGTGATGCCAGCTTAACCTTCATGATTTGATTTCGAAAATTAATATGGCGGTTGGTTAATTTGTTGCCTGTTCTAAGCCCTTCAATTTCTTGAATTTCCTGTAAACGTTTTACATACTTCCATTCTATCTTGTCATTATTTTTGTTTAAAAATATTTTCTTTGATTGAAAACTGTTTCTCACTAGTTTGAGCATGTGACAAGCGTCTAACAATAGCACCACATCGTTTCCTGTTGTAGGATGTTTGAAAGTAGTTTTCAAGTTATTTGCGTCGTTTAGGTTACATCCTAAAACTCGCATTGCAGCAATATTGGTCTGACTGCCATCACATGTTACTGACGCTACTTCTACGTTAATTTCTGCGCATTTTGTCAGTGCCAAATTTATTATATTTGCAAGTTTGACTGAAGATAGCCCATAAGTAAAAAAATATCCAATAGGTATCTTCAAACATAGAGGTTTGATTCAAACATACGAGAAGTAGAACCAATGCGGAGGATGCTAGATTTTGTGTATCGTTTGTGTCATCTAATCCATAATCAACAAACCCAACATGCTTCTTTCCATCGAAAATTTTTTGTTGACGGATAGCCATTTCATCGATAACTAAATTACAAATGATCTTGGACTTAGAATTATCACTTTTGACCTTAAGAACATTAAAAGCCTCTGACGTAAATCCAGGATCCCCGTTAATTTTGCTATACCAATTAACTAGTGTTCTTGGATGCGGTAATGCGTTGCTGAATGCAGATCGAACATATTTATAGGCAGCAGGGGAGTAAAAGTTTAATGTTAATGCAAATTTCTTTAACACATAAGGAAATTTATTAAAAGTTCTTTTCTGTTCGAAGGATTTTTTAAATTCTTCCATCAATTGCACGGTTTCTCCATTCAAATTTAGCTGCATCTCCTCTTCTTCGCTCAACATACGTTTTATTTTCAGTTCTTTGATAACATCTTTTAACTTTTTATTTTTTGTTTTTAGTCTTTTAATTTTCTGTGATATATTTTTTATTTTATTTAGTCTTCGTGTGGATACAATTTTCAAACGGTGAATTATTTTTCTCATTTTGTGCTTTCGCGGTGTTTCAGTTATTTCATCTATCTCTTCATCGGTTTCCATAACATCAAAATCCATATTTTCTTCTATTAAAAGTTCTACCGGCTTTTCAAAATGAGGTTCGTCCTGAAAAATATCCATTAATTATTGTAGTCAAAATAGCATTATGATTAACCTGATAACTAAGATAAAAACATTTAGTTTGCATTACACATTGCTATAAAAGTTTTAAATAAATAAATAAATTATTTATTTGCCACAAATCTTTTAACAATTTAAATGGAACCCTGGCTTCTAAACTAGTTGTAATAACTGTATATGTGAGAAACCAGTACCTGTACAAACCAGTGCTTTCAATAAAATTTGGTTATCAATTAACTAACATGCAGTAAACGAAAATCAAGGAATGAGAAAAAGCATTAGTCGTGTGCACAACGTGTGTGTGTGTGTGTGTGTTTGAATGAGTGAATATTGAGTTTAAGAAAAGGTATTTTGACAAATATTACCTATGTTGTGACAATATGAATTAACTACCTTATTCAACATTTACTTACTACAATCATTGGAATTGCTTCGTTAGACAAATGAACACGGCCGCAATCGCTTTTTGGTTCAAGTATGTCTTGATTCCGTAAGTGCTTAGAACAAATGACAGTAGATTTAGAAGGCACCCAGTCAGTCTCCTTTCTTAACAACCTTATTATTTCCACCCACTTCTTACGGCGTGCTGCATCTTTAGGTACACTGCAAATTTATTAATATAATATAAAATAATAAAATATAATTAATAGACCATTCATGAATAAACTAAAATAAGAATAATTATTTTGTAGAAAGGTTGAAACATAGTTTTTATTTTTAAGCAATCAATTTTACTTGTTTATTTTAAAACAAAATTAACTTATTCCATAAATTATACAGTCTCCCATTAATGTGGAAAAATCACAAAGGCGGAAAAGTGGCAACATTGAACCTAAATTGCAATATTCGATATTTTATTTAATTTTTTAGTGTTTTAAACGTTAATATGAATATATAAATTAAAACTTACGTATGGAAAGTGATTCCGCTTGATTTATTATGTTTTTGTGACCTTGAATCGCATTCTTTCACTACGCATTTACCCATTTTTTGTTGTGAATCGTTCGGCTTAACTCGGACGGCGTCACCTTGAACACTGAACCGACGTTCGCTGAGTATAAGGCTGTGGCCTTATGTGAAGTGACAACGCTTTGGCGCGGAAATTACTTATCTAGTGTAACATATAAATCAATGAACTTACATATTGTTCACTAAAACGTTTTGTACGTGGTAGAGCCATGCTGCACCTGTATTAATAGTATAGTTGTAGCAAGAATGGGTCGGCTCAACCGGGGAAGGACCACGCTCTCACAGAATACCAGCGTAAAAATAGCAGCTTAATGCTGTTGTGTTTCATATGGTAAGTGTAGAGAACCGGAGACCTATTTTACTGGAAAAGAGGCATGCTATCTTAGTCCTCACGGCTTACAACGCAACTGCATTTTAATTCGCAAACGAAGATAGATAAGATGATGAAGAAGATAAGATGATGATGTAGATGTCTATGGGCCCCAGCAACCACTTACCATCAGGTGGTCTGTGTGCTCGTTTGTCACCCTAATTCTATAAAAAAAACTGTGTATCTGTATCAAAAATTTAAGTGAAACTTATTATTCCTTTCTCGTTATTTGCTGTACAGTTCCGGAAACTATTTATAGGTTAGAATATGAGTCTAGGTATTACACGAATTAATTTGGTCCGATAGTTGATTTTGAATGATAGTATGCCAAGTCTAACGCAATAACTAACGCCACATTTTTTTTTCTCAAGGGTAATAACTAGAGAAAAAATCTAATTCATACTTAATAACTTTCAAACTTGTAATTAAAATTCAATAGCCCTGGTAATATGTGTTAATCGTTTTTGAATATTTGTAAGATATTTTCGAAATTTATAGCTACTTCTTTTTATTATCTGTTTCGTAATACGTCATACACTAGTTTTGCTATGTTTACATACTTCTTATTTTTCTTTCGGTAACATAAATTTTAATTCCTTCAGAGACGTTTCCTACAATACAATCGGAGTATTTTTTTTCACGAATAGTTATTTAATTTCCGGAAAAACTTGAAAATGTTTATAAAAATATAAATAGTAAGAATGGAGGCTTCACGAATAATTACTGTCAAAGCCAGAAAGGTCCGACCAACGCGACAACGTTTTTCATATCCTACGAGATCTACTTTTTATAACAAGTGACAATCCAATTCAAACATTTGTGAGCTGAATATACAAAAAAAGAAATCTGTGACATAATTAATTTTCTTTTTGTCTTTCAAGTCAGTCATAGACGTTACATAATTAATGTTTTTTATTATACATTAAAATTTGAATTTTAAATATCATTTATTTACATAACAAGGAATTTATACAAAATTTAATAACCGGTCAAATGCACGTCGGACTCGCGTATTCGTACCATCGTAATACACGTTTCTAGGGAAGGCTATTAGGGAAACCCCTTTTAATTTATTTTTTTATTAAAAGCAGCAACAGAAATACACATTCTGTGATCCTATTACGGATCATGAGATACAGCCCGCTGACAGACAGGCGGACGGACGCACGGACGGATAGTGGAGGCTTAGTAATAGGCATTTTGGGTACAGAACCCTAAAAACTATAATGAAAAAAAGAAAAATTTTAATTTATCATACAGTCTTACTTCCCGTGGTATCGCGAAAAGAAAGCTAGTTGCGTTTCCTGGCTGAGTAGTCAGGAAACGCAACCACCTAAGTAAATCCTCTCGTCTATACTTACTCTTATATATACATTAAAATGATACTTGAGAAAATAAGCGATGTTATTATTTTTTGATTTCACACGAATGAATCGACATCGTTTTGTCGCTTACTTAAAGGCGGCTGTTTACTGTGACAGTTTATGAGGAATCCTTTTTAACTGCGTTTTATACGTGATAGAGCCACGCTGCGGCTATAGATATTATGGTTGTAGCACGAATGGGGCGACTCGACCGGGGTATGACCACGCTCTCACAGAACACCAGCATAAAATAGCAGCTTATTGCTGCTGTGTTACCTATGGTGAGTGTAGAGAACTGGAGACTCTTTTAACTGGAAACGATTCATCTTAGTCCTCAGCGGTGACAATGCATTTGCATTTTGATTCTTTATTGAGGATAGATGTGACTGTGTGCTCGTTTGTCACCCTGTCCTATAAAAAGAAAGCCGTCGGCGCAACGGGTGGTTATACCCTGAGCTGTATCACGTGTAAGAACTAAAGTAAGTATTAAAAGTTATTCTTCGGAGGTTTTGACACGTTGTAAGAATGAATGAGGTAAAGTGACATAACACATTTAGTGCCAGAGTCGGCAAGTGATTTTTTTTAATAGGATAAGGGTGACAAACGAGCACACAGTCCACCTGATGGTAAGTGGTTGCTGCGGCCCATAGACATCTGCATCTATCCTCTATTGAAAATCAAAATGCAGATGTGTTGCCATGCCAAGGCATTCCATTTTAGTCCTCACGGGTGACAACGCATCTGCATTTTGATTTTCAATAGAGGATAGATGTAGATGTCTATGGGCCGCAGCAACCACTTACCATCAGGTGGACTGTGTGCTCGTTTGTCACCCTTATCCTATAAAAACAAAAAAAAACCTAGCCTGAAAATAATACATAATATGACTCTTTTGGGTTATGTAGTGTGAAATGATAAGTGATAGTTTACTTATGTACGTCTCCACTACTGGAAACAGACTTCTTCTCGTTAACGATAGGACAAAGGGCAAGTAAAAGTCCGCCGCGAGGCAATTCTACACTTGAAATTGCCATTTACATATAATTAATTTTATAACATTAAAATATTATGGGCTTTCCTCAAAAAAAAAACATTTTTAACTATCCGGATAAATAAAAAATAATTAAATGATACCTTAAATTTACATAACATTAAAATATACAATATTTATTAGAGCGTTTAGGGTCGTTTATGGTATTAAGATGCGGCTGAACTAAGTGGCGGAAGTATGAGATCTTGAATTACCCTGGTCTAAAAAAAGATGAGATGGTTTGGCCATGTCGAGAGAATGAATGAAGAACGATTGACGAAAAAAGTGTATAATGTGAATAAAAGTGTTGGAAGGGGTAGACCTAGGCCAGTGGTGTGCAAACTTTCTTAATGGGGGGCCAGAAAGTTTAAAAAAATTCATAGGAGGGCCAAAATTATAGGAAAAATGCATTTTGTGTTGAAACTTTTAATCATATAAAAACATTACAGCATTATCATCATTACAGCCCTTCACAAGTCCACTGTTGAACATAGGCCTCCCCCAAGGAATGCCACAAAGCACGGTCCTGAGCCACCTGCATCCATCGACTTCCTGCATGTCTTACCAGGTCGTCACTCCATCTCGTGGGGGGACGGCCTACACTTCGCCTACCGGTACGAGGCTGCCATTCGAGAACCTTTCTTCCCCATCGGATGTCGGTTCTTCGAGCTATATGGCCGGCCTACTGCCACTTCACCTTACTAATCCGTTGGGCTATGTCGGTTACTCTGGTTCTACTGCGGATATCCTTATTCCTAAGTTTATCACGCAGAGAAACTCCGAACATAGCCCTCTCCATAGCTCGCTGAGCGACCTTGAGCTTCCTCATACGGCCAGCAGTGAAGGACCACGTCTCAGATCCGTAAGCCATCACTGGCAACATGCACTGGTTGTACAATTTCGTTTTAAGGTTTTGAGGTATGTCTGACGAGAAGATGTGTCGTAGCTTCCCGAACGCTGCCCAGCCGAGTTGAATCCGTCGATTGACCTCTCGGTCGAAGTTGGACTTACCTAGTCGGACTATATGTCCCAGGTAAACATACTCGTCAACAACTTCGAGCTTAGTGCTCCCAACAATTACCGGCATAGGTGTGACATGGACATTAAACATAATCTTTGTTTTGTCCATGTTCATCTTAAGACCTATCCGTTGGGAGACACTATTGAGGTCCTTGAGCATTTATACAGCATTATACGCTTGCACAATTGTTAAAAATTACAATTTAACTTATATTCGAAGGCCCTGCTATGGTAGGCGTGTGACATATTTGAAATTGCTTTTGATTTGCCATAATATTTTAAAATTCAGGTTCGAGCTGTGACGAAGTAACTTTTAACAGCGCGAAAAGGTGTTTATCATTAAGTTGGTTTATGATTGAGTTTTCCGCAATTTCATGGTCAAAAAAGCCTGTTCGCACACATACGACGACGTCATAATTTTCTGGGCGTGAGCAATCATCTTTAGGAATTCAGCTTTAGGCAGTGTTCTATAAAAATCTAGCTTTGTGCCCCGCGCCCGCGAACCGCAACACATGAACTAATCGGCAAGTCTAGCTGACTCCTTTACCTATGCGTTTATTATTTTACTAAGTAGAATCTATTTTATAATTCTGAACTGTCAAAGTATAATGTCATCAAAAACATAACTTGTAAAAAAAACCAAGTCTCGCAAGTCAGTTCTTCTACCGTAAAAAGTTGTGAGATCCATGTAATACCAAGTCGGTTAATTTATTCAGTCTCTACTTAAGGGTCCTTCTGTCTCAAGTTATTACGTATTTAGCTAACCTAACAACATCTTATGGTGACCATAACAATATTAAAAATCTTTTATGTTTTTAATAAATAGGTTGACTTGGCCATATACCGGCCGGGACATATACCATTCATGTCGAAGGACCGTCAGCGGGCCGGATTAAATGCTTTCGCGGGCCGGAGGTGGCCCGCGGACCGTACTTTAACGAACGCTGATCCTAGGCAGACGTTTTAATACCAAATCAGGGACGTCTTGAAAAAAGACCAGGTCAAGAATACCCTAAACCGAAGAGCATGTATGAAGGGAATTATGAAAGTGGACGAAGCGAAACAAGTATGTAAGAATCGTAGCAAGTGGAAAGAAGTGGTCTCTGCCTACCCCTAAGGGAAAGAGGCGTGATTATATGTATGTATGTATTTCGGTGAGCGTACGCAGGAATTACACGCTTTAATTTCTCCCTCTCCTTTCCACCATCGGCCAACCAGGCGGTCGGCGCGTCTTCACCCCTTTGTTGTCGATATTCCACGCATTAGAACCAAAAGGTTTGCTAAGTCTTTTGTAATGCGTACAGCAAAGGAGTGGAATAATTTGGCGGCGTCTATCTTTCCGTCCGAATACAATCTGGCCGTCTTCAAGGGAAGAGTGAATAGGCTTTTGTTATGCTATGACAGTGCGATTTACCATCCAGGGCTGCATCACCACTTACCACCAGGTGGGGTTGTGGTCAAGCACTGGCTTATAATAAGTAAAAAAAGTTGACCATCACAGAGCCAGATGGAGCTAAGTATATCTGACGTTTAATACAATTCGATTATACCAACTAGTATTACCACCATTGGTAATGCCTGCATGCATAGTATTGAAAGTTAAAAAAAAAACATACATTATTGATAAGAAAAAGTAGCATATTATTTTCTACTTGTCGATTATTATTAACTTAAAATTTGAAAATCGACTTAAAAACCAAAAAGAATAAAAAATTATATGTTATTAAATAGCCTCTGAAGTCGGGGATTATCTTCGCCTATCGCTTTCTACCGTTAGATTATTAATTAAAAAAATCGCCTAAAAACCAATAAGAATTAAAAATTCCACGCTATTTACTAGCTTCTGAAGTCGGGGATTATCTTTGACACACTTGGTATTATCACCAACTTCAGAAGCTATTGATTTTTTTATTAAATTTTTATTTTTGTAGACGGTTTTTATTTTTTAAGTTTAAATATTTGACCCTTTTGAGTGGACCAAGCAATACTACAAGCTCAAACTAGAACGTAGTCTTAATAATAAAATTAAAAACTTTTGCCTCAAATTTAAATAGGACCACCATTAAAGTTCCATTTAAAAAAATTGTAATCAGTTCACAATTCGCACAGATATCGCGACGCATATATAAAAAAAAACAATACCGATTAAGCCACCTTATCCTTTTTTTTAATCGGCCTAATTCTGCTTAATATAAGTTTTACTATTGCAAATTTTAAAAATAGGAAAACATGAACGGGTGTTTATGTGTGTAATATAACACGAAACGTGATATCAAGCTCAACGAATATAAGTTCCTTATTCTCACTCAAATTGTTCATTATTGGTCGTAATAGTGGTAATATAATCTGTGGTTTATTGTTTTAGCAGGCTGCCATTCCACTTCGACGGTTAATGGGGTGATTGAATGCAGATCTTAACGCTTCTCAAACTTACACTTGCACGTAACTTTCACGTTTCAGTTTACGTAACGATTGCTACATATTTGGTCAATTCCGCTTTTATTATAGTGGCCTTGATACGCTTTACGTCGGCGCACGACGAAAGTGTGCGACAATAAAGCGGGAAATCATATTTGTCGAAACTGAGATATAGAATACAGTAAGAGCATTCAAAATTTCTGTGTAACAGTACCCTTTTTAGTCATGGCGTTGAGAAACGTCTTGTAATCAGTTTCTATTAAAATAGGCGAAGGCGGTCCCTAGCTTTTTTTGTATAGTACCATAATTTAATAACAGACCATACTTTAATCTAAGTAGACATTAGAAACTCTTATACTGTTCTTTGAAGTAGGTGTTTTCTTATACAAGAGGGGGCAAATGAGCATGTGGCTCACCCGATCGTAAGTGTCGACCGCAGCCCATGAGCAACTGCCACACCAGGGGAATTACAGATGTGTTATACACATACACGGTTATGTCAGTGTTCCATGTAAACACCTTTCCTGAATCCTAAGAATTCATAGTCACTTTAGAAATAAATGTAAAAAAAATATATCATCATCATTCTCTTCCATAGGCTATCTCATAAGGACGATCTTTGCCATAGTTGCCACGTTTGGCAGGCAGGTTGGCAACCGCATTTTTTTATTATTTTGAGTTATTTGTTACTCAGGAATTGTGCAGCCCATCTCCAATAGAAAACATTCTGATTATTTTTCTGATTTTATTAAATTATCTCCTGTAGGTCTATCAATTGGGTTTTACTATATGAATAAGGGTGACAAACGGCTGAACAGTCTACTTAATGGTAAGTGGATGCTGTGGCTGATAGATATCTACATCTATCCTCAATATAAATTTAAAAGGTATAAGCTTTGTCAACCCTGAGGACTAAAATGATTATCTCCTTATCTTTTTAAGGATCGGAGGTCTTTTTAAAAGACCTCCGGTTTTCTACACATACTAGGTATACGAAACACAACAAAATTATTCTCCAGTTTTACGCTGGTATTCTGTGAGAGCGTGGTTCTACTCCGGTTGAGCTGATCCATTGTTACAGCCATAACATAACTTTGACCTCTTCGTTGGTAAACTGGTCGTAAATGCGATTGCTGATAATGAGGTCTCGGGTTCGAATCCCGGGCGGGATATAATATCATACATACATATCTGTAACAGCCCGGAGTCAAGATTGGTATTGTTTCACCTTCGTGCTTCGGAAAGCAACTGGTTATGTTCGTGATCTCTCTCTGGTCATATCGGATTACCAACCCATCGGACTATGATAGTGAGGAAAGAGATAGTGCACCTGTGCTTGCGCATACACTCGGATACTATACTGCCCTGCGCAGAGTAGTCTCCGTTGAGCCGGACTGCCTTTTTAGAGTGGTAGAGCCACGCGGCAGCTTTTGCTGTCACACGGATGGGCCGGCTCGAACCGGGGTGGTATCACGACCTCACAGAAAACCAGCGTGAAGTAGAGGTTTACCTCTGCGTTTCGCTTGGTGAGTGCAGGTGTCCAGAGGTCCATTTTACTGGAAATGAGGCATTCCATCTTAGTCCTCACGGGTGACAACGCATCTACAATTATGATTTGTAATAGATGATAGATGTAGATGTCTATGGGCCGCAGCAACCACTTACTATCAGGTGGACTGTGTGCTCGTTTGTCACCCTTATCCTATAAAACAAAAATACTAAAATTCCTTTTGGAGGACGTTATTATAGCTGCACTACTGCGTGGCAAAGATCTCATATTACATTATGTCAAAATGGGACTTACTGAAATAAGGTAAGGGGCCTTTGCGTATGTTAAATCTTAGAAATAAAAATAAAGAAATATAAAGAAAAGATGTACATAAACTATTTAAAGTTCGTATAAAACTCTCCTAAGAAAGTCTGCGTGATAAAGCTCCAAAGTTGAAGTAAAAAACTTAGAAATTGTATTAACTTGTAGATAAGGAAACTATATTGAATGTTTTTATGATACATAACTAAAGAAAGCGAATTAATTATGATAATTGTCAATATTAGAAAATTTAACAGTATAAAACTATTTTAAAATGTAGTGATAATTAAGATATAGCATAATTATGTTACGACCTGGTAAGACATGCAGGAAGTCGATGGATGCAGGTGGCTCAGGACCGTGCTTTGTGGCATTCTTTGGGGGAGGCCTATGTTCAGCAGTGGACTTGTGAAGGGCTGTAATGATGATGATGATGATAATTATGTTAAAATAATAAAATTTATATGTATGTATGTGTATACGTTTATGTAAATTTTATTGTCAAAAGTCATCCTTTTGATGTTATGTAAAATTATAAGTATTTAGTACAGTATAATATATAGTTACGATAACGTTACTTAAACATTTTGTTAATTTTATGTTTACGGCATGCGTTGCAATGCACGTTATCGAGTGAACGTTATGGGAATGCAAAGATAATTTTTATCTGGTACCGCTATAATATAGTTCTGCCACGAATGGGACGGCTTGACTGGAGAAACACCACGTTCTCTCAAGATACCAGCATAAATTAGAAGCTTAATGCTTCTTTGTTCCATATGGTATAGATAATCGGAATCGGAGAGCCCTTTCACTATTAACGAGGTATTCCACCTTAGGCTTCAGAGATGATAACACATATGCATTTTGATTCTTAAGTCGATGTTTATAGGCCACAGCATCCACTTACAAACAGGTGAACTGTGTCTAGTTCGTCACCCTTATGTTAACAACAAACAAGTTAGTGTAAGTTAAGTTGATAATCATTATGTTATCATCATCATTTCATCATCATTACAGCCTTTCATAAGTCCACTGTTGAACATAGGCCTCCCCCAAGGAATGCCACAAAGTACGGTCCTGAGCCACCTGCCTCCATCGACTTCCTGCATGTCTTACCAGGTCGTCACTCCATCTCGTGGGGGGTCGTCCTACACTTCGCCTACCGGTACGAGGCTGCCACTCAAGAAACTTTCTTCCCCATCGGTTGTCGGTTCCTCGAGCTATATGGCCGGCCCACTGCCACTTCGGCTTACTAATCCGTTGGGCTATGTTGGTTACTCTGGTTCTACTGCGGATATCCTCATTCCTAAGTTTATCACGCAGAGAAACTCCGAGCATAGCCCTCTCCATAGCTCGCTGAGCGACCTTGAGCTTCCTCATACGGCCAGCAGTGAAGGACCACGTCTCAGATACGTAAGTAATCACTGTCAACACGCACTGGTTGTACAATTTCGTTTTAATGTTTTAATGTATGTCTGACGAGAAGATGTGTCGTAGCTTCCCGAACGCTGCCCAGCCGAGTTGAATCCGTCGATTGACCTCTCGGTCGAAGTTGGACTTACCTAGTCTGACTATTTGTCCCAGGTAAACATACTCGTCAACAACTTCGAGCTTAGTGCTCCCAACAACTACCGGCATAGGTGTGACATAGACATTAAACATAATCTTTGTTTCGTCCATGTTCATCTTAAGACCTATACGTTGGGAGACACTATTGAGGTCATTGAGCATAGTGCTTAGGTCCTCCAGCGATTCTGCCATAAGGACTATATCGTCGGCAAATCGAAGGTGAGTGATGTACTCGCCATTGATGTTATTACCGTATCCTTTCCAGTCCAGAAGCTTGAAAACGTCTTCCAATGCAGCGGTGAAGAGTTTCGGGGATATAACGTCACCCTGTCTTACACCTCTCTGCAATTGAATAGGTTTCGTACTCTGGTTCTGTACTCGGATAGCCATCGTAGCTCTACTGTACAAGCACTTCAGCACTTCGATATACCGACAGTCAACCGCTTGGAACCGCTGAAGGGACTGCAGCACCGCCCAAATTTCGACGGAATCAAAGGCTTTCTCATAGTCTACATACGCCAGGAATAGTGGCAAATTGTAGTCCTCGGACTTCTGTATAAATTGCCGAAGGGTATGTATGTGGTCTATGGTGCTAAAGCCCTTTCGGAAACCGGCCTGTTCAGGGGGCTGGAAGTCGTCAAGTCTGCGTGCGAGACGATTCGTAATGACTCTCGAAAACAGCAGGTAGACGCGGCTCAGAAGGAAAATCGGTCTGTAGTTCTTCAAAAGAGCATTGTCACCTCTCTTGAAGAACAAGACCACCGCACTTCTGCTCCACGACTCCGGTGTAATGCCACCATGGAGGTCGGAATGAAAGAGCATCTGAAGGACTTCCAGTACCGGTCTTCCACCCGCTTTCAGAAGCTCCGCTGTAATTCCATCCTCGCCTGGGGCCTTGCCGTTTTTAAGATGCTGGAGAGCCATTCTAATCTCGCTCAGACTGACGTCCGGGATATCTTCGGAATGGTGTCGGATAAGACTCGCTCTTGGATCGTTACTCACACTTGCGTGTGGCTCCAACGATGACGTGTACAGCTGTCCATAGAACCTCTCAATCTCACTCAAAATCTCATGTGCCCCGGAAACGATGCTGCCACACTCGGTCTTTAGCTTTGACAGTTGGCTCTTTCTGGCAGACAGATCTCTGGCAAAGACTTTGGAGCCTTGGATCCGCTCGATCACTTCTTCAATACAAGCTGTATTGAAGTTGCGTAAGTCCCGCCGCATGTATTTGGAGATCTGTCTGTTCAGTTGCCTCTATGCTGTCAAATTTGTTGAAGAATGTAGCTTCATCTACCGTCTAACAGCCATGAGATTAAGAGTGTGATCGGAGAGTTTTTGTGTTCTTCTGCGGCGGGTCTTGCAAAACTTAGCTTCAACGGCATGGACAGTTTCCACGAGCTTGTCGTTCATATCGTCCACTTCATTGCAGTCTTCTAGGCACTGAAAACGGTATTGTAACTCGAACTGAAAGGTTTCGGGACTTTGGAACAGAGCATGAGGAGGAAGGAGCGTTGACTTCATTAGACGAGACCTCTCCAACTTAACGTTTAGGTTCAGGTGCAGGCACACTGAACCAGCGATAACCAATGTGTGATCACTACCAGTTTTCACCCTCGCGATCACGGCGACATCACTGTACAGTTGTCGTCTGGTCGTCATAATGAAGTCAATCTCATTTTTTGTCGAACCGTCGGGGCTCGACCAAGTCCACTTCCTATGGGGCCGCTTCTGGAAGAAAGAGTTCATCACAAAGAGTCCCTCCTTCTCCATGAAGTCGGCTAGCTGCTGGCCCCTTGGGCTCCGTTGCCCCATTCTCCTACTTTCGCTACTTCCCTACTTTCAGCTCACCGTTCTCTCTAGTGTCTAGTTTTGCATTGAAGTCTCCCATTAACACCATATATTGGGTTTTGGAGGAATGCATGGCTCTAGAGATATCCTCATACATATCTTCTACCTCCTCATCGGGGTGTGCCGAGGTTGGTGCGTAAACTTATATGACCTTCAGCGAATACCGTTTGGTTATTCTGAGTATAAGGTACGCAATCCTCGTCGGCACACTCCCGATCTTTACAACGTTGTTAACGAGAGACTTGTGGACGATAAATCCGACACCTCCTTGGGACAGATGGTCGCCTTCCCGGTGATAGAGCAAGTTGCCAGATTCGAGGATTACCGTGTCCTCCCCCTCTCTTCGGACTTATATGATTATACTTATAATCCTATAATATGCCAGCGTAACTTGTCTATCTCTTTTTCCAGCTCCACGATCTTCTCGTCAGTCCTCAGGGTGCGTGCGTTTTACGTTGCCAGGTCGAGTCGTCTAAGGTGGCAACCGAACCTCCACCGGAGATTCTTAGCACCCCCTGCCCGCCGTTACCATGTTCGCCACCGTAGTCAGGAATAGCGGGGCCGCCGGGGACTGGGGGTCGTCTGTTTGTTGCTTTAATCATTGGGGGGTATTTGCCATAGTTGCCACGCTTGGCGAGCGGGTTGTGAACCGCATTTTTTAATTGTAATTTTGGCTATTATCAGGAAGATGCTGCTGCCCATCTCCTGCCTCTTTCCCTTTGTCGCCTTTTACGACACCCACGGGAAGATATGGGGTAGTGGGTATTCTTGACCGCCACTATACGGTCATTATGTTATCGTGATTTGACAAATTAGTGTCTAAAAATTAAATATTTTCTAAAATTCTCATGAAATATCTTACTCGTATATCATATTATATTCCTGATTAGACCATGGCTACTAAGCTCCTGACGAGATTAGACGGGAACCCGTTCGAGAGCATTCATTAATAAATAAAGAATCTGAAGTTTCACAAAGACGGAAAGTTAAGTTTTGTGTTTTTATTTTAAAACAGCAGTCCATTGCTTTCGAAAGAAATATTTAGTTACATATAACATAAAATGTATGGGAGGCTGCCATTTGGATATCTTAAAGGTAATAGTATTTACTTGAAATGCTTAAACATAATACATAACGCGATCTACGTTTTTATGATGTACTCGTGTGTCAAAACTCAAAACTCTTACATATTTCACGTTTAAATTTCTTGCTGATACTTAATTCAATTTTACTGTTAATAATGTCATTATTTATAGTCGATTTATTCAACCTTTGTTCTTAAGTAAGACATTACCAATTAACTCTGAGTTTGAACGATAGAAAGTGACCCTGGCACAAGGCCGTGTGGAGGTCAGCCGGATATTTTAAAGTAGTTGGTCATAACTTTTTACACATAATTCGTGAAAAATATGTAAGTATTTTATAGAATACGTGTTATTTAACAACGTAATAGTAGTTGTATGTTCATTAAAATGTTACTGAAGGATACTATAGTAAATATTTGATTAAAGACCAAGATAGTAAAGGTAACAATACCTAGGCATTAAGCTATACGTGGTGACAGCAACTACATTCAAGATGATTTATTGTTCGTTTATTACGATTATTAGATATAGCTTCATGCCCTAATACACTAGTAAAATGTCCCACAAAATTATATACGCTGTGCAAGAATACAACAATGATTTTAATAACAATTGGCTTAATGTTTGTTGCACTCGGTCTTTTGAAAGGCTTGTAGCTGTTTTTTGTCATAATCGCTTAATAATTGTGGCACAAAATAATCGATCGTTATGGACTAGCGGTCAAAGTAGGACAGCCATGGGTTCAAATCTCAGGCGAAACAAACATTTGTTTTCTGGCATGTTTGTGTTGTGTTAGTCCCAGTGTCTCCGACAATAGTGCCAGGTGTTTTAAGACTATTACAACACATCACAGTCCCTGTCTCCGAAGTTATCGCAAAACTTTTACATCGGGCAAGTGTTGCTTAGAATGTGTGAGAACGTCTTTGTCTCTAAAGCTTTTATTTGTGAAAGGAGATCACCAGTATCGGGAACGGACAAGACAGTAACGACTACGTATCCTAGTGGTTAGACCGCCTGTCTCAGTTCTTAGATTCAAATCTCATCGGGGATATTTGTGCAAAATAAAAATTGTAATTTTTCGACCTGAGTTGTGTGCTGTTTGCATATGCATCTCTGATATTAGATCCTCGGCTATCATCGTGTTTCTGATATTGTATCTTGGGCTATCCTGCAACTTCTAATATTAACGTTATTCAGGCATGGGTAGGGTTGGTCTAAATATTGCTTTAGCGTATATATCTAGACTTATGACATTGTCATATCCTTATTTCTCGATTAACCCTATGGCAGCGACGTCAAAACCCCATCCCTCTATTAATCCGGTGAGTGTCATATGTAGTAAGTACAAGCAATGCTAAAAATATTTTATGACCTCTGACACATATTAGTATAGCTATCCCTCTAGTATATATTCTCTTGGCGTATTTTATCGCATCTATCACGGGGAGTGCTCTGAGGAATTGTTCGGACTAATTCCAATCGCTCAATTTCACCATCGCACATCGCGACAAAACTCGCGATGTCATCCATACCATCTGGATGATTGGCGGTCCATCACTGTGCGATTTAGAAAAGTTTTCTTCCTCGCACAACTTCCTTGTGGAATCGATTACCACCAGCGGTTTTTCCAGACCGATACGACTTAGGGACTTACAGGAATAGAGCATACTCCTTTTTAAAAGGCTGGCAACGCATCTGCACTTCCCCTGGTGTTGCAGTTGTTCATGGGAGGCGGTAGTCACTTACCATCAGGTGAGCCGCATGCTCGTTTGCTCCCTCTCCTATAAGAAAAAAATATATGTTGCAAAATCAATAAATCAAGATATTTCTACTTCTTTTTATGATTTGAGAATGCTGTTTTGGATTGATGAATATTTCAACGACGCTTTAGACGAACTTATTAAATATTACACATATTATGTGTAAGCATAATTCACAAGCAATCAGTTATTGAATGACATTCTAATTATATTCAACTATAGTATCAATCATCGTAAGCCGCTGATATACATTGATGAATGTTAGGGAATTATGATCTTACGACCTACACGTATTAACCCGCGTCCGCTTCCGCCTAAGAAATATGCAAGAGGTATTGATTTGTGACATAATGTTTGCTCTCTTTTTCAACTAAGAATGCAATCTATGTTTTGTACTTTAGGGTAACATCGCATCTGCATTTTGATTCTAAATAAAGGATAGATGTATTATATGTAGATGTAGTATTGGTAGATTCTTTTATCACTTAAGCTTTTTTAAAAGTTTACTTTTCACTCTTTTCATAAATTAATATCACATTACACAAATTAATATGCTTAGTTTATAAGGTTAATTATTAGCAGATACTTGTAAGCGGCGACAGAGCTTTGCTCGCAAAAATATAATTTTCTCAAGAATAACACTTACGTCGATAAACTAATAAAGTTCAACATCTATTAAACACGAGAGGCAATAAAGCCGTTTCCGAGAAACCAATTACATAATTTACAACATGATGTATATTTTTATTTTAATTATGCAAAAATGTGTATGTGTATTAAATGCGTGTGTATTAAGTTGGCTTGATTTAAAATATAACGATAAAAAACGACGGGTTGCACTCCGGGAGTGCCGGCAGAAGTGAAAACTTAAATATAAACGTTGTGCTTTTTTGATATTTTGGAATGGCGGAGATTATTTATTATTATCTTATTTCATTTATTTTCATTCGAAATTATTTGTTTGGTAAACCTACACCGCACATGTGCTTATTGTGATGTTATGAAAATACAGGTTAATGCTATAAAGTATAAACATATTACAAATATTACATTTATAATGTGTAAGTACATATGTATCTATTTTAATAATTTCGTCAAGCAATCGAGTCTACTGTACAGTAGACTCGATCGAAATCTAATCTAAATAATAAAATTATATTAATTAATAAATGAAAATTAATTAAACCTAACTTACTTCCTCTCCTACGCCGCGCCGGCTGTCTACTCTCCATCCGTCTTACGAATTTTCGATCAGGACACGTGACCTGATGCGAGTTTAACATTTTTTACCCATTACAAAAGATGTCCACAACGCCAAAGAAGATTTCACTTCAAAAATTATTTTCTGCATAAATATTGTAATAAAATATTTTTTAACCAAAGCTCTGAACTCACGGTTAATAAGGACGAAGACGACGAATCTCACAGAATACCAGCGTAAAATAGCAGCTTAATGCTGCTGTGTATCGTATGGTGAGTGTAGAGAACCAGAGACCCTTTTTACTGAAGAGGCATTCTATCTTAGTCCTCACGGCTAACAACGCATCTGCATTTTAATTTGAAACAAAGGTAGATGTAGATGTCTATGGGCCACAGCAACCACTTATCATCAGGTGGACTGTGTGCTCGTTTGTCACCCTTATTCTATTAAAAAAAAACGTATAGCGCCTTAAAAATGTACGTACCTAACTCAACAAACAAAACATTTTGTCATCATCATCATCATTGCAGCCTTTCATAAGTCCACTGCTGAACATAGGCCTCTCCCAAGGAATGCCACAAAGCTTGGTCCTGAGCCACCTGCATCCATCTACTTCCTGCATGTCTTACCAGGTCGTCACTCCATCTCGTGGGGGGTCGCCCTACACTTCGCCTACCGGTACGAGGCTGCCACTCGAGAACCTTTCTTCCGTATCAGTTGTCGGTTCTTCGAGCTATATGGCCGGGCCACTGCCACTTCAGCTTACTAATCCGTTGGGCTATGTCGGTTACTCTGGTTCTACTGCGGATATCCTCATTTCTAAGTTCATTTAAATCATTTCATCATTATAAGAAACCCCAAGCATAGCTCTCTCCATAGCTCGCTGAGCGACCTTGAGCTTCCTCATACGGCCAGCAGTGAAGAACCACGTCTCAGATCCGTAAGTAATCACTGGCAACACGCACTGGTTGTACAGTTTCGTTTTCAGGTTTTGAGGTATGTCTAACGAGAACATGTGTCGTAGTTTCCCGAACGCTGCCCAGCCGAATTGAATCCGTCGATTGACCACTCGGTCGAAGTTGGATTTACCTAATCGGACTATTAGTCCCAGGTAAATATACTCGTCAATAACTTCGGGCTTAGTGTTCCCAACAACTACCGGCATAGGTGTGACGTGGAGGTTAAACATGATTTTTGTTTTGTCCATGTTCATCTTAAGAACTATCCGTTGGGAGACACTATTGAGGTTATTGAGCATAGTGCTTAGGTCCTCCAGCGATTCTGCCATAAGGACTATATCGTCGGCAAATCGAAGGTAAGTGATGTACTCGCCATTGATGTTAATACCGCATCCTTTTCCAGTCTAGTAGCTTGAAAACGTCTTCTAATGCAGCGGTGAAGAGTTTCGGGGATTAACGTCACCCTGTCTTACACCTCTCTGCAGTTGGATAGGTTTCGTACTGTGATTCTATACTCAGATAGCCATCGTGGCTCTAATGTACAAATACTTCAGCACTTCGATATACCGACAGTCAACTTGGCACCGCTGAATGGACTGCAGCACCGCCTAAATTTCGACGGAATCAAAGGCTTTCTCATAGTCCACATACGCCAGACATAGTGGCAAATTGTACTCCTCGGACTTCTGTACAATTTTCCGAAGGGTGTGTATGTGGTCCATGGTACTAAAGTCTTTTCGGAAACCAGCTTGTTCGGGAGGCTGGAAGTCGTCAAGTCTGCGTCCTGCTGCCTATAGAACCTCTCAATTTCACTCAAAATCTCAGGTGTCCCGGAAACGATGCTGCCACATACGGTCTTCAGCTTTGAAAGTTGGCTCTTTCTGGCAGACAGATCTCTGGCAAAGACTTTGGAGCCTTGGGAACCAAGCTCGATCGCTTCTACAATACAAGCTGTATTGAAGTAGCGTAAGTCCCGCCGCATGCATTTAGAGATCTGTCTGTTCAGTTGCCTGTATGCTGTCAAATCTGTTGAAGAATGTAGCTTCATCTCCCGTCTAACAGCCATGAGATTAAGAGTGTGATCGGAGAGTTTTTGTGTTCTTCTGCGGCGGGTCTTGCAAAACTTAGCTCTGACCGCATGGACAGTTTTCACGAGCTTGTCGTTCATATAGTCCACTTCATCGCAGTCTTCTAGGCACTGAAAACGGTTTCGTAGCTCGAGATGAAAGGTTTTGGGACTCTGGAACAGACCACGAGGCGTTGATTTCATTAGACGAGACCTCCCCAACTTAACGTTTAGGTTCAGTGTGCCTCTAACCATTCTCATCACATCACAGAACAGTTGTCGTCTGGTCGTTATAATGAAGTCAATCTCATTTTTTGTCAAACCGTCAGGGCTCGACCAGATCCACTTCCTGTGGGGCCGCTTCTGGAAGAAAGAGTTCATCATAAAGAGTCCCTCCTTCTCCATGAAGTCGACTAGCTGCTGGCCTTTTGGGTTCCGTTGCCCTATTCCAAATTTCCCTACTTTTAGCTCACCGTTGTCTCTTGTGCCAGGAATAGCAGGGCTGCCGGGGACTGGGGGCCGCCTTTTTGTAACTTTTGTCATGGGGGGTATTTGCCATAGTTGCCACGCTTGGCGAGCGGGTTGGCAACCGCAGTGTTTTTTAACATTATTTTTTTTTAACATTAATTATATTATTTTTTTAAACATTTTGTGATCCACAACAATTTTTTTTCTCAGATGTAGTAGTTCAGCAGCGTGTAGGATAGAATAAAAAAACATAATAATATTAAAATAATTTGACCCCTTTGCAGGATTCGAACTGGTGCACTCCAGCGTGGTAGACCTACGCTCTAGCCATTGGGTTATTTGGTTTGAAGTTTGATGTTTTGTGTGTGAAAACGGACAAAGCATTAAACTTCAAGCGGAGAAATCGAAATTTCCCAAAAATGAGATCTAGCTAAATCGAGTTTCTGTTATTTTAATTTCATCGAAATCCTTAGAGCAATTTTGGAGATCGCGATTACAAACAAACAATATATTTTTTTTGCGCCCAGAAGCAATTGGAAAGGGCTACCCCGATACGCAAGGAAGTGTGTGTGTGAGTGTCGTGGTTATGCGGGACTCACTATTACTATCCTAACGGGGACCCTAAGTGATACCCGCTAAACTCCACCTTGCGGAATGGCAATGTCCTATGAAGCCTCTCTGCCAGATCGGAAGCGACCCTTTTTTTGCCCTACTAGGGCAAATTTAAGATGAGTCGGCCTAAACCGCCAGGAGGCAGTTCAGGTCGGTTGAAATTTTATTTGGCGGGTCCGATGGAGAGTTTCTCGGCCTGTGGACTCGATAGCGAGAGGGGAGTGGGGCTGCATAAGTAGCTGCCTCACAAATAAAAAGGTTGGAATGAGATTCTGAGGCTTTGAAGAAGTTCTCAGAGAGTGTTTTAATAAGTTGTTGAATTTTAGGGAGCTCTAAGTCCCGATGGAGGTCGGCGTTACGAACGTACCAAGGTGCGTTCGTGGCTCGACGACAGAAGAGATTTTGAATTACTTGCAGTTCATTAATGATTTTAGGGTCTGCGTGGGCAAAAATAGGGCTCGCGTTAGACATGACTGGTCGTATACAGACCTTATAAAGGGTTCGCTTGTTACGGAGGGACATTTTACTGTGTCGACCCAGCATACTGTTGAGCCTACTCAGATAGAATCGTGCGTGACGGGTTACTCTTTTGACATGGGGCCCGAAGGCGAGCCTCGTGTCAAGGTTGACGCCTAAATATTTGGCAGACGTGTGCCAGGGGACAGGGGTCCCTAGCATACGTATTGGTGGAGTGTTTTTGAGTCGGCGTCGTTTATAATCGAAGTGAACGGTGGAGCTCTTCTCCGGGTTCACATCGGTGCGCCATTTTTGGAACCAAGCTCCTAGGTCATTAACTGATTTTTGGATCTTGTTCCGTATGAAAGGTAGCGAGGTACCTTTACAATAGAGGGCAGTGTCATCTGCGAAGAGGGAGAGCTGAACACCATTCGACGGGATGGGAATGTCGTTGGTGAACAGAGTGTACAGGAGAGGAGCAAGTACTGAGCCCTGAGGGACACCAGCTTTGATGGGGCGCTGAGAAGAGAGCGTGCCTTCGTGTCTAAAACGAAATGTACGATGTTTTGTTTTGTTTGTTTTAGGTAAGAGGCCACGAGACGTACTAGACGATCAGGGAGACTTACTCGGTATAGTTTATGTATAAGGCCTTTATGCCAGACTCTATCGAAGGCTTTAGCTATGTCGAAAAAGACCGCGATGGTCTTATGACGACGAGGATAAAAACCGCTGTGGATATATTCCACTATACGGTGAACTTGTTGGGGACAAGAATGTTTTGCTCGGAAACAAAATTGATGGGGGATGACAAGAGGGTCACCGTCTGTGGGAAACAGATGGAGCCTCATGCGAGTGAGGATGACTCTTTCGAAGAGTTTGCCCATAGCCTTGAGGAGGCTAATGGAAAGATGACTGGAGGGGAGGTTGAAAGGCTTTCCTGGCTTGGGAATTCCAATACAGTTGTCTCTTTCCACGTAGTGGGAAAATAACTAAGATTGAAGCAGGCGTTGAAGATAACAGTTAAAAGGATTAACACCTGCTCAGGAAAGTGTTTAAGGGCTTGGTTGGAGATGCCATCCGCACCCGGAGCCTTTTTGGGCTTAAGTCCTTTGATGAGGGATGAAATCTCATCATTGGACACAGTGATAGGGTCAGAGGCTGTAGGGGGTGACTTCCAGCGGCGGAACTCATCCTCCACTGCCTGGATGTGTGAGGGGTCTGTGGGTTGAGAGCTAGGAGAGCATTGGGCGGCAATGCTGTCTGCAAAGCACTCAGCCATTTCCTCGTCCTCGAAGACAACCGTGCCGTCGGGACGGGAGAGAGGGGGAGTGTGGGTGATAGCGTCTATGCGGAGGGCACTTGCTCTTGAGGGAGAGATATTCTCCATGAGCTTACTCTTGTCGAGGTCTCGAAGTTCAGAGAGGCGGAAATGGAGTTCTCGTTGAAGACGATTGGCCGTGCGCCTATATTCGGGGGTGGGATAGATTGCTGCTCTCCGGAAAGCAGCTTTCTTGGCTTTCAATAGGTTGCTAATATGTAGGGGAAGCCCATCATTATTATCAACCGGGACGACCCTTTCATTCTCCTTAAGGGAGGATTTAATAAGGGTGGAGAGTGAATCGACCGCGGTGTCGATTTTTTCGGGACTGTCTAAGTCCGACGATAGGGAGATGGGGGAGTCCTGTGAGTCCAGAGCTTTAGCTAGGGACTCCTTGAAGCCCTTCCAATTAGTGAAGGTTTTCGTGGAGGGTGTTAAGGGAGGTGGCTGATGGCCAGGAATGAGGGAGACCGGTCTGTGGTCGGATCCTAGATCGTCTAGTGTCTCTATTGCCCTGAGGTTGAGAGAAAAACCCTTGGACTAGTGCAAAATCTAGCACGTCGGGAGCGTGTTCGGTGATATCGGGATAGTCAGTAACACCGAGGGGACTGTGGATGGTAAGGTCAAGAGACTGCGTGATATCAAGCAGTTTCTTGCCACTATGGGAGTTAGTACGGCATGTCCATTCAGTATGCTTGGAGTTAAAATCTTAATCTCTCATAATGCCTGAATTGCCTAAAGATAAATTAGCCTCAAAATCTTTTTTGAGGGGAAGGGTTCCACTAGGGATGTAACAGGACGCTATGAAGATGGACTGATGTCCAGTCATAGCAAGCCTGTATACCATGGCTTGCATGTTGGTAAGCTGCCGAGTAGAAATGGGAGAGCAATGAAGTGTCTTCATGTAATAAATGGCCGTACCACCGCCTTGGCGGTCGGGTCTGTCTGTACGAAGGTAACTCTGTTACGAAGAAGAGAAAACTTTTTAATGGAAAGGCCTTTAATGTCCATAGTTTTGAGATTAGTTTCCTGTAAGAGGAGGATATCGGCTTCGCGATCTCGAAGAATGAGCTTTAGATCTGGGAGGTTATTTCGCAAACCGCGAATTTGATTTCTTTATATATATATATATATATATATATATATATATATATATATATATATATATATACTAGCGATCCGCCCCGGCTCCGCACGGGTGAATTCTGGATCTCGACAACAGCGCCACCTACCCGGTCTAATTGTGAATCTAAACCATCCAGGGACCCGCTCAAAACACGCACATTAAATTCATCAAAATCAGTTGAGCTACTATATTTTCGAATATTTTCGAGTTTTAGCGAGACTAATGGACAGCAATTAATTTTTATAAAAAGAGATATTTTAATTTTAATTCTTTGTCATCTTCTGCATTTAAATTTAATACCGATTAGAGATAGCTCAGTTCATCGAAATCAAGGCACTTATAGGTTATCCGGTGACTCTGATCCAGATATTTTACCTAATTATCTATTTAACTAGATTTTCGTTCTCATCAACCAAAAAAATCCTTGACAGTAACAGGCCATTTAGAAATTAAATATTATCGTAATAATAGTTCTATTCATGTTAGTAGCCTGGAAGCGACTTGATACAGTGATTTAAGAGCACTTTAGAATCAATATTTACGAGATAATACTTCAGATCGATCTTCTGTTGAAGCATCTTGACTGTCAAGTTATGTTGGTGGAGATATTCTTAGTAAATATAAAATCGACTAAGGTAAATGGTGCCATTCTTAAAGATAAAATACGATAAGGTCTGTACTGTTAGTTCTGTGATCCGGATAGAGACAAAAAAATAGTTATTACGATTTTCTGTCCTACGCGGATGTCTAGTCTCCATTGAAACTGGACGTCATCGGCCTGGAGGACGTTATCTATTATTGAAGAATATTATAGATTGTTAAAAATAAACTAACCTATAGGCTAAATAATAGAATCAGGCGTTACTTTGCTTTCAGTTGGTAAAAATTACCTCGCATACATCCGCTCGATAAAATTAAATTATGTTTCTTACCTGGTTTGAAGAGCACCTCCAGCCCTCTCTCAATTGCGTGCACTATCCCCGTCACCACTAATCCCAGCACCACTACTCCCTACACCACTACACTAGGAAATACATACTACTTACGACAATACGACACGTGTTTCGCCTCTACACTAGGATTTTTCAGGTGATGTAGACTCTGCGGTGGCTGACCGCTAAGATTCACTTACTCACATTCTATCGGGCTATAGGAGGGAGGGAGTAGTGAGTGCATCTGTACTTAAGTAGTGAACTATATCACTCCTCAAGGTAATACCGCAAATATAACCTTCTTTAGTTCAAATCAATTTTGATATTTATAAATCAAAATTTAATAAAATAGGTTCCCTGCTCAAAACAGACCCCACAGATTGCGGTGCAACCGGTCTTTCGGTCGTCGTCGTTGTCAGTTTTTTGTCTAAAAACTGTGTTATGTATAAAAATACATAATGTATTTTTATAAATAACACAGTTTTTAGACAAAAATGAAGCTGTAGTTTCACAGAGTGGCAACAATCGCAAGTATAAATTATTCATTCATTCATTCATCACAGCCCTTCACAAGTCCACTGCTGAATATAGGCCTCCCCCAAGGAATGCCACAAAGCACGGTCCCGAGACATTTGAATCCATTGTAATGCACTTACTGCATGTTTTACCAGGACGTCACTCCATCTAGTGGAGGAACGTCCTACACTTCGCCTGCCGGCACGAGGATGCCACTCGAGAACCTTTGTTCCCCATCGGTTGTCGGTTCTTCGAGCTATATGGCCGGCATAAAATATAAATTACATTATATATAAATTATAAAAACACTTAATTAACATTGAACAAGTTTTTGGAGGAGTAAGGTTTAAGCTGAGTTCTGTATAGCTATTTAGACACGAGATATTCATTTCGGATTCACGAGTAACATGGTATCACTCAGCTGTCGTAAATTAATAAGTAAACTTTTATATCTCCTTGTAATATAAATTAGAAACTCTCTTCTATAGCCAAAAAGAGTTACTTTTTAAATTGAAAGCTATCTTAGAGAAAGTTTTGCAAATATAATATTGATTTTGCATGGCTTATTATATCTATAAAACTTGTTAAGCTAAGTCTTGTTTTTTGTAGTGTAAACTTGTTAGGCTTATTTTTATCTAATGGCAACAGTGAATAAGTAGAGCAATTAAAAATATGATATTTAAACAGGTCAAATTCTTGAGACATCAATTAACGTCAGTTTAATTAATTGGTAGAACTGTCGACCCTAAACTGTTGTCTAGACGAATGAACGCAAGACAATAATTTATAATAGTTGTAAATGTTGTGTTATAGTAACTTTAAACGATACAATTTCATTACACATGTTACCTACATGAATTTAAAAAAGTGTATCTCTTTTATATGGACATAATTTGGATTTATTTTAGCAGTCTAGCAGTGAGTTCTAAAAGCTTACTAAAGATGATGTGTGGTGACAAATAAAGAAAATCCATCATTATCTTAAACCATGGGTACTGTATTATGTAGTAGAGCCATGCTGCAGCTATATTAGTAGTATAGTTGTAGCATAAATGGGTCGGCTCGACCGGGGAAGGGCCATGCTCTCACATAACACCAGCGTTAAATAGCAGCTTAACACTGTTGTGTTTCGTATTGTGAGTGTGGAGAACCGGATAACCTTTTTATTGAAAAAGAGCCATTCTATCCTTAGTCCTTACGGGTGACAACGCATCTGTATTTTGATTCGCAAACGGGGATAGATGTAGATATCTATGGGCCACAACAACCACTTACCATCAGGTGGACTGTGTGCTCGTTTGTTACCCTATCCTATAAAAAATAGTATGGTATTGTCTGGCAGAAATGCGGATAAGATAGTGTAGTTTGCTCAGTGGAATAATAATTTCCCAAATAACTGAATATAATATGCTGTGTCGTATAAAGCTATCTCATCCCGTGATGTCATTAGTGCTAATTATGGATATCCCTGGATGATCTTGTGTCCTTTGGCAGATACCATTCTAGTACTCGTATTTATACTACATTTAAAAGGTCAGCAAAGGAGAATAGCGTCAAGCTGCCAAACATAGTAATTTAGAAAATTAATTACGATAAAATTAATATAGCAAAGTTCCATGTTCAGAATTGGTTCAGTTTACGATATATTGAGGACGACAAGGAAGAAGTGATTGCTATTTAGCCATTGATATACGATGCTTACCGTAAATCTATCAGTTCTAACTTGGTAGAGCCATGCAGCTCCTATATTATGGTTGTAGCCGTATGGGTCGGCTCGGCCGGGGGTAGGACCACGCTTTTACAGAATACCAGCGTAAAATAGCAGCTTAATGCTGCTGTCTTTCCTTTGGCGAGTGTAAAGAATCGAAGCCCCTTTTTTGCTGGAAACCAGGCATTCTTTCTTAGTCCTCCAGGGTGACATTAGATCTGTATTTTGAATCTTAATCGAGTATAAATGTAGATGTCTATGGACTTTAGCATCCACTTATCATCAAGTAGACTATGTGCTAGTTTGTCAACATTATTCAATAAAAAAATCAACGGTCTAGTTAATTTGGTGTTGGTTTTTTAAAATATATATTACGCCATTTGCTGGAGATAATTAACTTTTGATGGCATTTAAAAATCCTATTAAAAAGAGTTTTCTGCCGACTTCAAAAAAGGAGACGGTACTCAATTCGAGTGTATGTTTTTTTTTTTTGCTTTTTTTATGTGTGTTACCTCATAACTTTGTACTGGGCGAACCGAATTCTATGATTCTTTTTTTATATGAAAGCTGATAGTTCTCGTGTGGTCCCATATGAATTTGATCAAGGTCAGACCAATGGTTATTGAGTTATTCTTAAATAACCTGTATTGAAGTCGCTTATATTGAAGTCGGCTGTACAAAATTTTTAATTTTAAATTATATTAGGGTCAGTTCACAGCGAGACGTGACGCGATGCGACGCGACGCGCACTTTTTAAAATAGTGATACCAAATATAAGTTTATTTACCAGAATATACAGATTTTATTGCGATACTTCGAAAATACTCTACGCTCACGACGCAGCGGTGTTTCTTCGGCAGGCTTGCAGCGTCACAGCCAATTCACGATGCGCTACGCTACGTCGCGATGCGTCTCGCGGCGCTACGGGAACCACTGGCTTCTTCAAGCACCGTCGCGTCGTGTCGCATCTCTGTGTCATCTGACCCTTACAGCTTCTGGTTAGATGTAACATTATATATTTGTGTATAACCCGCTAACTAACGACTTATATATAACATATACAAAAGCTTTTGGTCTCTCGCCAAAGCAGTAAAGACAAACTTCCGTTGGCCTACACTATTTCCGCTAATAAAACCGGATGTCACATTGGTGCTTGCGGCTAAAGTGAAAGTAGACTTGATCGCGTCTCTTTTTGACTGTGATTCACGTGTAGACAGTGGCAGCAAAGTTGAAGCGGTGTCTCTATCTGGGGGGCCGTGAAATTAATACGGAGGTTCTTAAAACTTTGTGGAATTTAGGAGTGAACAAAGCTGGATGGTAACCGGCTATAGTTCTGAAGGTTTGTGCACCTGTGTTGTCCCATTTGTGGACACGCTTGTTCCGCCTCTCAATTAGGATTGGAATAGTGCCAAAATCATAGAATTTGGCCAATGTGCAGCATGTGCCCAAAAAAGACGGCCGTGCCGACCCTACTAACTATCGGCCAATTTTAATTACTTCTCGCTATGAGGTTAGGTTTCTCTGCATGATAAACTAAGAAATGAAGATATCCGCAGTAGAACCAGAGAAACCGACATACCCCAACGTATTAGTAAGCTAAAGTGGCAGTGGCCCGGCTATATAGCTCGAAGAACCGACAACCGATGGGGAAGAAAGGTTCTTGAGTGGCAGCCTCGTACCGGTAGGCGAAGTGTAGGGCGACCCCCCCATGAGATAGAGTGACGACCTGGTAAGACATGCAGGAAGTCGATGGATGCAGGTGACTCAGGACCGTGCTTTGTGATATTCCTGGGAAGGCCTATGTTCAGCAGTGGACGTATGAAATGCTGTAATGATGATGATGATGATAAGATTAGGGAGCCTATATTGAACGGCTTCCTCATAATATAACTTTTTTTTTTTTTTTTTTTTATAGGATAAGGGTGACAAACGAGCACACAGTCCACCTGATGGTAAGTGGTTGCTGCGGCCCATAGACATCTACATCTATCCTCTATTACAAATCAAAATGTAGATGCGTTGTCACCCGTGAGGACTAAGATGGAATGCCTCATTTCCAGTAAAAAGGGCCTCCGGCCACCTGCACTCACCAAGCGAAACGCAGAGGTAAACCTCTACTTCACGCTGGTATTCTGTGAGGTCGTGGTACCACCCCGGTTCGAGCCGGCCCATCCGTGCGACAGCAAAAGCTGCCGCGTGGCTCTACCACTGTAAAACTAAAACTAGAAATCAATGACCTCGTCATACGCGACCAGCAGAACAGGTTTTGCCGAAATCAGTCAACTACTTCTTATACTGCTTGGACCGTATTCCACTCACATAGATGGCGAGACCCTCAACGACATTATGGAAGCACTTGCTGTTCCCTTGGTTACTCGTATGCCTTTGACAAGGCTTGGCAAGCTAGCATTTTAGGCTAGCTTCTAGCGTACGCCTTATACCCTTGTCTGATTAACTGAATGAAGGACCTTCTGGGTGAACGGACTTTCCTAATCGTTTTCGAAGGCTGCTCTGCCGAGCCTAAGATCACTAATGCGGAGGGAACGGACCCCGAATTTCCTTACTGGTCTATTCTCTGCAATTCTCTTCATGCTACATATCAATTACCTGTTTATTTCATTCACTCGTTACAGTCCACCAAAAGTTCACTGCCGAATATAGACCTCTCCCATAGATTTCCTCACAGGGGGATTATGACATAACTGGGCAAGCTGGTTGAAAACCGGAGTTTTTAGTTATTTTATATATCATTATATTATAATTTTTAGCTATTTCAAGAACATGCTGCCTCTTACGATACTCACGGGGTGATATGGGAGAGTTGATATTTTTACATCGCTCCTACACGACGAACTCAACAATATTAAAATATAATTTATTCAGTCATATTATGATACATTGAATTATACTTTGAATAGTATTCAGCTAGTTTGCGCAATATCTAAAAAAAGAAAGGACGATAAAAGTTTATTGGGAACACAATACTACAATGAGGGGGTATTCACGAATTTTTCTGTCACCAGGGCGGCGCCACTAGAAAGTGAGGTATAATATTTGAAAGATTTCATAGCGGCGAAGATAATTTATTCGCAAAATGTGTGTGTTTTTCTCGCCTCGATCGGGGAAGGGCCACGCTCTCACAGAATATCTTAACCGAGGTAGATTTAGATGTCTATTAGCCGCAGCATCCTCTTACCATCAGGTTGACTGTGTGCCCTTTAGTCACCCATATTCTATAAAAAAAATTGTAGCAACCCTTCTTTACCATCCTGTTACCATAAACACAATTCTCATGAAATGTCAAAACTAGTTCCAGTCCTCATTTGCACACGAGGCGTTTGTAATGTATTGTTTGTAAATAGTAAGAAATACATACGATTGTATCGCATGTGTGGTGGTTTTAAACAAACGTTGTTTCTACGTTTCAATCATTCATCATTGTATTCAAATGTATTTACACCTTCGTTGTCGTTACAGGTCCATTTGATAAAAAGACTGATGCTATCTGACGGTTATTTGTGTAAATTTGTCCGCAATATATTAATGAAATATAAAACATGTTGTTGGGGTTTCTCATCGGACAAGCGAGCCATATCGAAACTCTTTCACAAATTAGAGGAGATTAGGAATATGCCGTACGTGGGTTGTTTCTTTACAAACTATTAAATGTTTGAATTTATTTATTTACTAGCTGTTTCCGCGACTTCGCCCGCGTGTAATTTATTACGATTGGATTTCATGGTTTTTAAGATTTTTTTTACGCGGATCCCTAATTATTTTTCTATAATAAAAGTAGCCTAAGTTAATCTTTATAAAGTCAGCTATCTGCCAGTGAAAGTCCCGTCAAAATTAGTCCAGACGTTTCAAAGATTAGACGGAACTAACAGACAGACAGACAACACACGACACACTCCCAATCTATACAACGTTGTTAACGAGAGACTTGTGGACGATAAATCCGACACCTCCTTGGAACAGATGGTCGCCCTCTCGGTGATATAACAAGTTGCCGGATTCGAGGCTTACCGTGTCCTTCCCCTCTCTTCGGACCTCGGATAATCCTATGATATTCCATCGCAACTTGTCTATCTTTTCTTCCAGCTCCAGGATCTTCTCGTCAGTCCTCAGGGTGCGTGCGTTGTAAGTTGCCAGGTCGAGTCGTCGTAGGTGGCAACCGAAACTCCACTTGTTACTCTCATGGGGGGTTTATTGCCATAGTTGCCACGCTTCGCGAGCGGGTTGGCAATCGCAATTTTTTATTGCTGTTTTGCTATTATCAGAAAGATGCTGCTGCCCATCCTCTGCCTCAGTTTCCCTCTGTCGCCTCTTACGACACCCACGGGAAGACATGGGGTAGTGAGTATTTTTTCCCGCCACGACACGGGTAACAACACAAAAACGGGTGGTTCAGGAACATACTTTGTGGCATTCCTTAGGGAAGGTCTATGTTTAGCAGTGGACTTGTGATAGGCCGTAATGATGATGATGATCATCGAATGCTACTTCTTCGAGCTATTTGGCCTATCCATTATCACTACGTCACGTGCAAAGGAAGATATATCGTAAGAATAAAAAAAATCTCTTTTAGATTTCTTTGTTCAAAGTATTTATTTTAGCGGCAAAGTTTTCAAACGTGCAGGATTATCGTAAAAGTATATTAGTAGTTTTCGGTATAAAAGATAGAAGAAATGTTTCAACTGATGTTATACCACATAATTTAGAATTTATTAATTATTATGAAAATATTGTCAATTGCATAAGTTTTTTCGAAAGTGACGAAATTTAAAAAAATATAAAGTTAGAAATAAATTTAGAGCTCATTAAAATGTTGCAATCAAATTTGGAAATTCATAGATGGTGTCGCCTACTTTGTTACGTCATAACGTATTTTTGGGTTTGGTTATTGGCGTTTCGTTGTCATATAATTAATTGTTTCTAATGCGCTGTCTACTAAAAACATTCGAATATTACGAGGCAATTAATGGGCTAATCAATTTATCTACATACGCGCCGGATACGGCTGCGAAAAATCGAAAATTGGCCTTGGAGTAATGCGTTTTTTAGGCCAGTACTCTAAATCCTTGTTAGATTTTTAGAGAAGGTTAAATATAGTTGTAGTAGGTTAGAATATTTAATAATGATATATTGTAATAAAAATGTCTGCTTTTGTTTGAACACAGTTAATAACCGTCACATAACATAAATATTAATATATACCATTAACAAAGATTTATTATATCACAGATAAGCCAGATTATGCAAATAACGTTTTCCAGTGTCATGTGGTATGATTGAATTGTTTTTGCATAAGACTTGTGGTAACAGAAAAAATTGAAAGTGTAGGAAGGTGATTGCGTTTAAGGTCGCAACTTAACCTGTTCCATGTGATACAATTTAGTTTTACCATTAACCTTATAATTAATATTGATAAATGACTTATTTTCACATACGTGGTGCTATTGGCTTCTTGATCCAAGGTTGAAACTGTCAACATTTCTTAAAAATGATAAGTTAACCTCAAAAACCAGTATCAACTGTATACTTTGGATCTTACCTAATGTGCATTAGTTACTCTGTCACCGTAAAGATAAATAAAAATTTCCTTTTTAGGGTTTCACTATCATATAACGAACTCTTTTCATTTGATCTTCAAATCTTCATTCAAATGTGACATAGTATCACGATTAGAGTTTTTGAACCTTGAGTGTATCCTTTGGACTTAGGTTTTAATTTTAAGATAAAATAATATATTACCAAAAAAGAAAAACTATTCCTGGCCATAAATAATGTTACAATTTAAAAAGTTCTTTTTTATTCTTTGAATTTAGTTTATTAGTAAAAAACTTCCATGGATTTGCCGCCATTTTATACATTATTTTTCAGCGTGATTATTTAATTACATTATGGAAAAAGGAATGAAAGAATACAGAATTATAGTTATTGCTTCACACAATGTGGGTATAGAGCCGTCAGTTATTTTAAGACTCTTCAAAAGCTTAAGCATCAGCCGGTTATTTGTATTTCGCAGTATCGCCAGGTACAACAACAGTTGTTCTGACTAAGGCCATAAAATATTGTGGTGACCTCGTGCTGTTAGGACCCAAGTCCTAAGTCCGGTTTGTGAACGCACTCTAAGTCAGACAAAACAACACCTTATAAGGAAACAAAAAATAATCGCGTGTATATGCAAACTATCATATGAATGGCATCCCAATACCTGCCTTACAACACACCCATATAAAAGTGTTTATTTATTGTTTTAAGTAGATTTTAGTAAACAACGTTGTTAACTTTAAGTAGCAATCAACGTCTTCGCTTCTAAGATGCTAATGATGTTACTTAAATTCATGTATCACAGTCACAGGATGCCGTCCACGTTCGTTGGAGGTGCGTGATGCCCACGGGCAAGACGTATTGCTACAACAAACCCGCTCACCATCCGCACTAAGAAGGCCGCTTACGATGATCTCTTGTTCCTAATCAAGCCCGATTCCTATCATTATAAAGCTTTTACAATATTTGACCTAGATCCTTATGCGTAATGATTTCAATATAGTGTTTCCCAATGGACAGGTTTTAAGATAAACATGAACAATACAAAGGTATGTGTTGTTAACACTACGCTTGAAATTTTTGACAATGGTAACTTGAGAAAAAGATTACCGATTATGTCCAACAGTACACGAACAACCCGGGTTCGATCCCCGCCGGCACCAATGAAATTGTTAGTTGCAATTTTAAGTGCTGATTTACCACGTGCTCGGTGTTATATATAGTGGCAGTGTAAAATAATCCACTACCCTATATTGTCATGTGGGTCTTGTACAAGGTAGCAGAGCGAAACAAGCCAGCGAGAATGGGCAACACTCTTCTTTATAAAAACTAAAAAAAAATTGCGGTTGCACACGCGCTTACCAAGCGTGGAAACAGAATATAAAAGAATAATTTTTATTCATTATATATTATTAATAATTCTTATTGAAAGTCATTTTTAGGGTTCCGTACCCAAAGGGTAACCAACGAGACCCTCTTACTAAGGCTCTGCTGTCTGTCTTTCAGCGGGCTAAACCTCATGATTCGCAGTAGGTAGACAGTTGGAATTTTCACAGTATGTGTATTTCTGTTGGCGCTATAACAACAAATAATAAAACATAAAAAGTTTTTTTTATATAGAAGAGGGGGCAAGCAAGCATGCGGCTCACCTGATGGTAAGTGACTACCGCCGCCCATGAACAACCGCAACACCAGGGGAATTGCAGATGCGTTGCCGGCCTTTTAGAAAGGTGTACCTTTGTGTGCGAGGGAGAAAACTTCTAAATCGCACAATGGTGGACCGCCAATCATCTAGATGGTATGGATGGTAACGCGAGTTTTGTCGCGATGTGCGATGAAGAAGTTGAGCGGCTGGAATTAGTCCGAACAATTCCTCAGAGCACTCCCCGATATAGATGCGATAAAACACGCAAAGAGATGCAACATCTCTACGCAGTGCCAGTGTATCGAGCCGATCAGAAAGAACTCGGTCGTCGACGATTCGAACCGCTCTGCCCTGGATGCATTCAAGTCGAAGGAGCTGGCAACAGTATTCCATGTGGGGCCGAACTTGCGCTTTGTAAAGTTGCAAGCGATGTGTTGGCATGAAATACTGTTTCACTCTGCTGAGCACGCCAAGCTTTTAAGAGGCCAATTTGGCGTTCCCTTCCAAGTGACCACGAAACTGCACACTATTCGATATGTCGACGCCATGGATTCCGATACTAGTTGAGTCAGCAAGGGGAGTGCCTTGAAACGGAGGAGATACGACAAAGGGGTTCTTTTTAGCGGTAAACGCGCAGACTTGTATCTTCTGGGGATTGAACTGGACTAGATTTAGTCGCCTCCAATCCGAGACTTTGTTAAGCAAAGACTCGACTTCAGACACAAGTTTCTCCCGGTGCTCGGCGACGTTTTCCCGTGAAACTTTGGCATGGCCGGTATATAAGGCATCACCAGTGCTGTCGTCCGCATAGTAATGAATGCTACCAGTTAGCAACATATCATTGATTTGCAGGAGAAACAGCGTTGGTGATAGCACGCAGCGTTGTGTAACACCAGCATTGATAGGCTTGAAATTAGAGCATGCACCGTCTACTACGACCTTGATGCTCCGATCAGCAAGATAACTGGTGATTCATTTGCACAATTTCTCGGGGAGCCCATAGGAAGGAAGTTTTGAAAAAAGCGCTTTGTGCCAGACCCGATCGAAGGCCTTTGCTATGTCCAAACTAACAGCCAATGCCTCCCCCTTGGACTCTACTGCCTCCACCCATCTGTGAGTCAGATAGACTAGAAGATCACCAGCTGATCGACCCCGAAAAAAACCGTACTGGCGATCACTAATCAGCTGGTGATCCTCAAGGTACCTCATGAGCTGGCAGTTTATAATGGAATCCATTATTTTGGAGAACAAGGAGGTGATGGCGATAGGCCTGTAGTTGGACGGGTCTGAGTGGTCGCCTTTTTTAGGAATCGGGTGGACCAAAGCTGTCTTCCATGAATTCGCGACTACGCCTTGGGAGTAGGAGTACCGGAAAAGACGCGTTAAAACCGGTGCCAACTCCGGAGCACACGTCTTCAGCACAATGGGAGGGACTCCATCGGGCCCACTCGCCTTTCTGACGTCCAGGGAGAAGAGTGCTTTGAGAACCGAGCGCTGTGTAAATCGCACATCCGACATGGAGCACTCACATCGCGGGATGGTCAGCGGTGTGTTCCCCCCGTCATCTAGAGTCGAGTTGGACGCAAAAAGAGAGCTCAACAGATCGGCTTTCTCCTTTGCGGCATGGGCCAGTGAGTCGTCCTCTCTGTGCAGAGATGGAAGAGATGGCTGACAGAAGATGGACAGCCTTGGCGAGAGACCAGAATGCACGGGTTCCCGAAGGAAGGCGTACTATCTTCTCGCCAATTCTGCCGATGTGCTCAGACCTTGCCTTGGCAATGACGCTTTTGAAGGACCTGGAGGCGGAATTATACTTCTATAAAAGTAAAAATTAAAAAAATATAAAACGTCTCCCTTTAACAAAGTTTAATTTTATTTAATAAAATGAAACTTTCTAAAACGGGTTTTAAAAAAATAAATGATAACATTGAGGTTGATAATAACCCCTGGGTTGAAAGTCATCGCTACCAAGCTGTTTCTTAATGAGTATTGTAAATAATTGTATTTAGATAATATTATATAATATAAAATAGGTTTGGCCCCGCTGGGTTTCTTGCTGCTTCTTGCCAGAACAGAGGTTTATTCTGAACCAGTTGTCAAAGTAGATAACCAGCCAAGTGCGAGTCAAACTCGCGCATCAAAAGGTTCCGTACCTTCGCAGTACACATTTCTAGTAGGGGAGTCCCTTTTAATTTTTAATTTATTTAAAATTTTAGTTTTGTTATTATAGCGGCAATAGAAATTCACATTCTGGGAAAATAACAATTGTCTTTTTTTTATAGGATAGGGTGACAAACGAGCACACAGTCCACCTGATGGTAAGTGGTTGCTGTGACCCATACACATCTACATTTATCCTCAATAAAGAATCGAAATGCAGATGCGTTGTCACCCGTGAGGACTAAGTTAGAATGCAAAGGTCTACCTATTATGGATCATGAGCTAGCTTCTTCCGGCTACCTTCTGTTTTTGAATATTAATACTTCAGTTTTAGAAGATCGAACCAAAGACTAATATTCAAAAACTGAAGGTAGCCGGGCTAACTGTGACATCGGAACTTTGATCAACAATACCAATACAAATATAAACACTAAAAACTTTAAACATTAAAAATTTAAAACGATCTGTAATGGACCGATTAGTGACGGTGTAGGAATATCCACTACCTTATATCGTCCCGTAAATGTTGTAAGAGGTGACAAAGGGAAAACAAAATACCAGCGTAAAATAGCACCCTAACGTTCCTGTATTTCGTATAGTGAATATAAAGAAATGGAGAACCTTTTAACTAGAAACGAGGCATTCCGTCTTGGTCCTCACGGGTGACAACGCATCTGCATTTTGATACGTAACCGATGATAGATGTAGATGTCTATGGGCCACAGCAACCACTTACCATCAGGTGGACTGTGTGTTCGCTTGTCACCCTTATCCTATAATAAAAAGTCCCGACCCATTTGTGCTACAACTATACAATTAATACAGCTGCAGAACAATGCAATACATGGCTCTATCACGTTTAGATAAAAGGATAATAGGTTAGGTTTAACATGCAAATATTCTAAATGAGACATTTTGTTTTCGAGTTCCATTAATAAATATAAATATATTAAGAGTATTCGATTTTCGATATTATGAAAGGTTACTTGAATATATCAAGCTGAATGTACGAACTTGTAAAACGAGATAGAGTTTTATGAATGGATTCATGTTAAGGATTCCACAACTGCCCGTGTCCTGTCATAAGCTAACTGAATTATTTATGTTTTCTTTATTAGTACTTCGAATAGGCGAACCAAATACTTCTGTAGTAACCTTTTATAGCTATTGAATTAATGAACCTGATCTGATAGAATTTATTTGTCAATGTCCAAATGCTCCAATAAACGGTGTATGAAAAAAGTGGATGTAAATTACTTTATAAATTATAATTTAGTACATCATATTTTAGATGAATGTTCAACGCTTTTCCGCTCCTTTGCTTCAAGTATAATTTTTTTTTATTAATTGATATTATCCTTATATTTTTTTATCATGTCCAACGTAAAATGAGTTACGTTGCAGTGTTGGTGATATGAAAACTACTGGTATGTCATACAATATAATATAATAAATCCAAGTGGTGGAGCTTGTTTTCCCTAGGAATATACGTCTGGGTAGGTATCACCCCTTACCTATTTCGGTCGCCTAAGCTGAACTATTGGGTTCCGATCTGAAGCCGATGATTAGAGAACCATTAAAAAAATTTCCTACTATAATTCCATATATGAGTCATGTATGTATGTATGTCACAGCTGTAATGTGACTTCAATCATTTGAGTCACAGAAACGCGTGGCCTAATACAGCTAGTATGTATATAAAAATATGTTCGTGCTCTGTATAAAAACTTATCCATTTCTTGAATAAAACTAATTTTTACGGATTTTATCGCGTTTAATTTACTATTTTAGTGCCCCCCCCCCCCCCCGTGATCATGGGTTGCTGTAAAGCACCCGAAACGTCGGGAATTAAAATAGTAAATTAAACGCGATAAAATCCTTAAAAAATAGTTTTATGCAATGTGTAGTGTTCGCGTAAATATAAGAAATCATTTTTCATTTCTACTAAAACCATCACAGATATGCTGTGAAAATCGAGTGGCCACCCAGAGATAGCAATGAAACTACATTATGTGTATAGAAGTGAAATATCGATAGCGTCGATCTCGAGCTGCGTCAAAATGACATGCAGTCATCAATCTCTTTTCTAACTGTGGCAATTAGGCAAATACTCCCGACAATAAAAGAGGCTTATGTGCAGCTGCGAATTATAATGGATTGATGATAAGAAAAGGATTATTTGAATTTGGAATAACTTTGGAATAAATATAACTATCAGTTGTATAAAATATTTAGATTAAAAATGGTAACATTTCTCTGATAAATTATAAATTAAAAGTGGAAAGCAAATGTAAATAAAATTTTAATTTACTCCCGACAGAGCGTGATATGTTCTGAATACACAAATGTATGTGAAATGCATTAAAATGCAAAAAAAATGCATTAAATTAAATTCATTGTTTTTTTATAGAAGGGGCAAACGAGCATGCGGCTCACCTGATGGTAAGTGACTACCGCCGCCCATGAACAACCGCAACACCAGGGGAATCGTAGATGCGTTGGTGGCCTTTTAGAAAGGTGTAAGCTATTTTCTTGAATGGTATGGTATGGTAATGGTATGGTCCCTAAGTCGTATCGGTCCGGAAAAATCGTCGGTGGTAAACAATTCCACAGAGAAGTTGTACGGGGAAGAAAACTAGTAAAACACACAGTCGTGGACGGCCAAGCATCCAGATAGTGAGGATGGTATCGTGAATTTTGAAGCGATGTGCGTTTGTGAAATTTGGCGGCTGGAATTAGTGCGAACAATTCCTCAGAGCACCCCCATGGTAAATTCGATAGAAAATGCAAAGGGATGCAACATCCCTACGCAGTGCCAGTGTATCGAGCTTCTTTTGTGCTCGATAAATAACAAACTAATGGAAACTGGCCATGCGGTCGGAGCCAAGTTTGCAAGACTTGTCGCGTATAATACCTAAAATTCACTGATTGCACTCTCAATCTTATGGCTGTAAGACAACAAATGATATCTTCAACAGATATGACAGTTTATAGGTATCTGAACAGACTGATCTAATGTATGCGGCAAGACTTAGAAATCTATAATACAGCTCGTATTGAAGAAAAGATTAAGGGGAACCAAGGTTCCTAATCATTTGTCAGAAATCTGTCTGCTGGTAAAAGTGGTCAGTGTTATTTCCGAAACATATGATATTTTGAGTGAGGTTTAGAGGTTATTTTTTAATAGGATAAGGGTGACAAACGAGCACACAGTCCACCTGATGGTAAGTGGTTGCTGCGGCCCATAGACATGTACATCTATCCTCTACTACAATTCAAAATGTAGATGCGTTGTCACCCGTGAGGACTAAGATGGAATGCCTCGGTTTCCAGTAAAAAGGGTGTCCGGTTCTCTACACTCACCATACGAGACACAGCAGCATTAAGCTGCTATTTTACGCTGGTATTCTGTGAGGTCGTGGTACCACCCCAGTTCGAGCCGGCCCATCCGTGCGACAGCAAAAGCTGCCGCGTGGCTCTACCACTGTTAACAAGGTTCTACGAAATGATGACTTAAGATCGAATTTCATTCGACACTATTCTCATAATATCCAGGACATTAGTATGTGTGAAGTTAAAATGGTTCTCTAGTACCTCAAAAATACAATGCCCTGTTTGAGGATGAATTTAAAGCGTAGCTTCTGAAAGCGAGTTGGTAATGGCTACTTAAAGTCCTTTAATAGCTGTTTTATTCCGTTCTCTCTTGTTTAAGTCTGCCAACACACATTGGCGCAGCGCGGTGGACACTTTTTTGCTCTAAACCCCTCTCAAAGGAAGCCTGTGCCTGGTAGTGGGATATACGTCTCGTATATATAGACTGTCAAATTAATGACGTTTATGCTGTAGCTCACTAGAAATAACAATTTTGTTGAGTTGATTTGGTGTATGCTCGTTAGTCAGCAGAGTGCACGGCGTGGAGTCGAGTTTGTTATTTGGTGCGTTCGCCATCAATTACATCTTCATTACAACTCTTTTATACGCTCAGTGATTACCAACGTATTAAGATCTTTATCACCGTCATTAGAATTCATAAGCTTTAAATTAAATACATAATAATAATTTTAAATGAGAGACCCTTATTTATTACCTCAGCGATAATTGAACTTCATACTTCAATGTTTAGTTTTATTTGAAATATTTCATACCTGAACAGTAACAATTATTTACAAATATAAAATGTATAGACTGGTAAATTATTTTATTGAAATTATTCTTATGATTACAATCAAAATTGCTTCTGAATATATGCCTTCACCATATATTGTCCCATACGAAGAATAATTGTCGTAGGTACCACGCTTGACAGGCGCAGTTTTCTGCCGACTTCCAAAAAGGAGACGGTACTCAATTCGAGTGTATGTTTTTCTTTTGTTTTTTTTTATGTGTGTTACCTCATAACTTTGTACTGGGCGAACCGATTTCGATGATTATTTTTTTAATATGAAAGCTGATAGTTCTCGTGTGGTCCCATATGAATTTGATCAAGGTCAGACTAATGGTTATTGAGTTATTCTTAAATAACCTAAATTGAATTCGCTTATATTGAAGTCGGCTGTACAAAATTTTTAATTTTAAATTATTTTAATTATTTTTAGTATTATCAAGAAGACGGTGCTATTGCCCATTTCTAGTTTCTCTCTGTCGCTTCTTACGACACTCACGGGGCGATACGAGATTTTTTAAAATTAATTGAGGCGCATTTTTTCGTAAATAGACGTGGCATTTACGCCGCCGCTATTTACAAAGCGAATTTATTAAAATATATTTATGAAAACAAAACTTTTTAATTATTTTCTTGGCGCAAGTTATTTGAGATAAATTATGTAACAACCTTGCAAAATAGTTTTGGTTTGTAGAATTAAATGTCCTAGTTTCCGAAAAATGTCAATAATTGAGTAACTTTTTTGGACTGAATATGCTAATTACTTAAGCTTGTGCTCATAAAAAAGAAAGGAGTTTGATTTTTGGTAGCATTGACATTTAATGATGATATCAACACCGTATTTTAAAAATTTTTTTTTGGATTTATGAAATAATAACGAAGAGTGAGAAATCGGAAATGGAAAATTATTTTAACATAGTTTGGGTGACAAACGAACACACAGTCCACCTGATGGTAAGTGGATACTGTGGCCCATAGATACCTACATCTATCCTCGGTTAAGAAACAAAATGAAAAACACGTGGTTACTCGTGAGAACCAAAATGGAATGCCTGGAATGTTTCCAAAAAAGGGCCTCCGATTCTCTACACTCATAATACAGCGTGAAATAGCAGTAATTTTACGCTGTTATTCTATGAGAGCGTGATCCTTTCCCGGTCTAACCAACCCATTTGTGATACAACCATGCAGTAGCGTGGCTCTACATTAGTAGAGATCTCTATTAAGAGAGAAGTCTAACGATCTGATAACTACCTGCTTTTCAACACGCTTTTATAACCTTGGCCTTTAAAATGTATGAATGTAATTTTCTAAAAACTTCTTTTTGTTTTTTCTAAAAAAACTTTACCCCCACACTAGGATTTTCTCCTGTATTGTGGAGGCAATTTAAAAACACAAATTGCACAAGGACAAACATCCAGACCCGGAACAATTATTTGTACGCCATACAATTACTTGTTCCGTGCGGTATTCGAACCCGCGGTCCCCAGCGCAGCAACTCATTGCTAAGCCACTGCGCCACGAAGCCGTCGAAATAATGTTGTTTTGTAATTCGTTTTTCACTCATTTCCAGTCGTCTCAATAGTCTTAAGCCACATATGTATTAAGGACCCTTGACTATATAATAACTTCATGTCCACTTAGTATCATCACTAAGATTATCATAGCTCATGATGAATGCGCGTTATTTAACTTTTTTATAATTTAATTTTTTTTAACTTTTCGTTCCTTTTATTTCTTACAACGCCCGCTAATAATTTTGTGTAAGTTGTAGGTTTCACTTGGCTGGAGTGACTACTTATAATAGGGTTGACTGTTAGCTTAACCGAGAGGTTTATCTTATAGAAAAGAACACATGCCTAAGCGAACAATTTTAGGTGCGCATGCTGCGATAGGTTCATCGAAGACGCTGTTTCTCTTTTCATTTTAATCTTTACTATAGTTGTTCCGTTACCTTGCATAGGCCTTGACCAGTAGTTGACTAGTACTAGTGGGACGCAGAGGGTGTAATTATACTTTTTTTTTAGCTTAACATCGCTAAGGTATGTTGATAGTCTAACGGTACGTGTAAACCAAAACCGATTTTGTCGGCCGATGACGAACAGAACTATACGGACGAGTAACTCGGACGTGTATGTGCTTACACTGCAACAGTGTACCACGTGTGCCGACATTGAACGTTGCCGGTATTCTGTAGACTGTGTTGCTTATCAGAGTGAAGACGCATTTTTTAAATATCTGGAACCGCTATACCGCATGTATGAAGGGAATAATGAAAGTGGACGAAGCGAAACAAGTATGTAAGAATCGTAGCAAGTGGAAAGAAGTGGTCTCTGCCTACCCCTACGGGAAAGAGGCGTGATTATATGTATGTATGTATGGAACCGCTATATCCATTTCCGATCCAAGTTCAGACCATAACCGTTTCAAAACCTCTCGATTATTGTAATTGTCTATTATAAACACAACCAATTAATTTTTCAATACCCGTAGTCGTTTAGGTAGATAACAACACTGACAAAAACAACAGAGTAAAGACAAAATGATTAAATTAAACTATAAACACACTCAATTTGCACTGTAGACGCCGGCAATCTGGCGAGAAATCCCAACAAGTTCGGACTCTACGGTTGATCGTCCGAGTTCGGCCGTCTCGCCGAAGCAAACTTCGGCCGTTGACGGATTAGGTGTACGCGTACCCTATGAATCACAGTGACCGTTTTCTATTCGGTATAAAATACTTGGTATAACAAAAGTAGTCAAGTTTGGCGACAACCGCTCATTACACTAGAAATATATCTTTGGTAAGACATAATAACGCCTTAAGGGTATTCAAACCGTACAAACGACGCCACCCACAGGAAATATGCTTTCACTTGCATCAGGTGGAATGTGCGTTCAATTGTCACTCTTACTTCTATAAAATATATAACGATAAGAATGTGAATGTTAAAGTTAATAATACAGGATATATATATCCCACTGCTGGGCACAGGCCTCCCTTCATTTCTGAGAGGGTTTTAGGGCAAGGAAATGTCCGCCGCGCTGCCCCAATGCGTGTTGGCGAACTTCACATGTCTGCGAAATATATTATTTTTCTTATATCTCAGACATGCAGGTTTCCTCACGACTTTTTCCTTCACCGTCGTGAACTTTTGCACAATATTCAAGCCACCATTATTTACACATCGAATTTATTAAAATATTCTTATTTATGAAAACAAAACATAAGTATTTTTTTTTGTTCAATCTATCTTTATTTGGGGTAAATTGTGATAGCAATCGTACAAAATAGTTTTGGTTTGTAGCTTTAAATGATAAAAAAGTAACTCAATTATTGAAATTATTCTTATTATAATTTCAATGATTGAGTTACTTTTTTGAACTGAATATGCATAGTTTTACTTAAACTTGTGTTGATAAAAAGGAAAGAAGTTTGTTTTTTGGTAGCATTGCCATTTATTGGCAATACCGTATTTTAAAAATTAAAACATTTTTAGAATTTATGAAATAAAGGAAAGTGAGACATAGGAAATGGAAAATTATTTTTTACACAGATTGGATGGCAAACGAGCACACAGTCCACCTGATGGTAAGTGGATGCTGTGTCTCATAGATACCTACGTCTTTCCTCGTTTAAGAACAAAAATGAAGCTGCGTGTTTCCAAAAAGGACCTCCGATTCTCTACACTTAGCAGCAGCGGGTCTTTACTAAGAGAGAAAAGTCTAACGATCTGATGATTACCTGCTCTGCAAGACGCTTTTATTACTACGTCCATTCGTTACAGCCTATTGAAGTCCACTTAAACCTTATAAAGGTAATAAAGACCCATGAATAGATAATAATTTCATGCCTACCTAATATCATCACTAAGATCATCACAGGTCATACATAGAATCACGCCTCTTTCCCGTAGGGGTAGGCAGAGACCACTTCTTTCCACTTGCTACGATCCTTACATACTTGTTTCGCTTCGTCCACTTTCATTATTCCCTTCATACATGCTCTACGGTTTAGGGTACTCTTAAGCTGGCCTTTTTTCAAGACGTCATGATCTGTTGTATAAGTTTTTAAACTATTTTATAATATTATTAATAACTTTAATTCGTTTCATCTTAGTTCTTAGAGATAACAACGCCCGCTAATAATGTGGTTTCAGTTGGTTGGAGTGACTACTTATTATCGGGTTGACTGTTAGCTTAACTGTCAGGTTTATCTCATAGAAAATCACACATGCCTAAGCTTTAAGATGCGCATGCTTCGAGAGGTTCACCGGATACCCTGTTTCTAATTTCGTTTTACTCTTTTCTATGCCCTTAATGAATAAATGCCCAGAAATGAGAATGAGAGAATGCTTGTAACCAGCATTAGGAGTAGGACGTCTAAGCTGTTTTTTTTTAACTTTACATCATTATATGTAAAGTATGTTAATGTAATATATGGATCACAGTGGCCATTTCCTAGTCGGTAAAATACTTGGTATAACAAAAGTAGTTAAGTTTGGCGACAAATGCTCATTAGTCATTACACTAGAAATGTATCATTGGCGCAGAACAAAATGAGGCCATATGGCTATTTTAACTGCACATATATTGCCATAGATGCCACCTACGGGAAATAAGATTCAATGCCTTGTTGCCTGTAATTATATTAGATCTGAAATTCTATTTAAACCAGAACCCATCAGTGGGTGCACCACTGCTAAGCCTGTCGCTGGGGTAAGATATTTTTCCTATCCAAACAGATTATAGGTACTATATGTATAACCTATCTCCGTAAAATCCAGTGCAGTAATCCGTGGTTGTGAAATAGAAGGTGATATCGTGACTGAAATTGATAATATCCATCATGCTAAGAGCCAAGTTTTGCAGCGACTGTTTTAACGTGTATGTGGCTTTTACAGTCCGCATTTGAACACGAGTCTCACATAGAACTAGTTTGTCATAATCGCAACGCTTGGTAGTATACTAAATGTACTGCACTTTTTTATGCTGCTTGCGTCCACACAGTTCACCTGATGTTAAGTGGATACTGTAATCCATAGACATCTCTATTAATACTCAATTAAGAATCAAAATGCAAGATGCGTTGTCAATCCTTAGAGTGACACTCCTGAGGACTACGATAAAATGCCTTGTTTCCAGTAAAAAGGGTCTCCGGTTCCCTACACTCACCTTATGAAACGCAGCAGCATTAAGCTGCTATTTTACGTTGGTATTCTGTGAGAGCGTGGTACTACCCCGGTCGAGCCGACTTATTTATGCTATAACCATAACATAGCTGCAGCATGGCTCTAATTCATAAAAAAATAACTATAGTATGAGAAAAACAGTATATGCTTTAAAGCATTCCTTCGGGGAGGCCTATGTTCAGCAGTAGCCTTGTAAATAGCTGTAATGATGATGATGATGATGATATGCGAGATAGTGATATCGTCATCTATCGGAACTGTGCAATCTATTTTATACTTGATTGACCTACGGCTGCAGCGTAATATGAATGCAACACGAACGACCTCGTTTACACATAATACCAGTGCGAAATTGCAGCACAATGCTGCTGTGTTTTGTATGGTGAGTGACCAGAACCGGAGATTCTTTTTATAGAATATGGATGACAAACGAGCACCCAGTCCACCTGAATGAAAATGGATACTGTAATCCATAGATATATTCATTTATCTTTACGAGATCTTCTGCCTAGGACTAAGGTGGAATGCTTAATTTCTAGTAAAGAATATCCCCGGTTTTTATTTTATAGGATAGGGTGACAAACGAGCACACAGTCCACCTGATGGTAAGTGGTTACTGTGACCCATAGATCTCTAAATCTATCCTCAATAAAGGCTCAAAATGCAGATGCGTTGTCACCCGTGAGGACTAAGTTTGAATGCCTCTTTTCCAGTAAAATGGGTCTCCGGTTCTCTACACTCACCATACGAAACACAGCAGTGTTAAGCTGCTATTTTACGTTGGTATTCTATGAGAGCCAAGTTCATGCCTAAAAAAGGCAATTCATTCGTGCTACAACCATAATATAGATGTCGCGTGGATATACCAGGTGTAAAACATTTTTCTACCGACTTAAAAAAGGAGACGGTACTCAATTCGACTGTGTTTTTTATTTCTTTTATGTGTGCTAACTCATAACTTTTTACTGAACTGATTTCGATGATTTTTTTCTGCCGACTTCCAAAAAGGAGACGGTACTCAATTCGAGTGTATGTTTTTTTTTTTTTTTTTTTTTTATGTGTGTTACCTCATAACTTTGTACTGGGCGAACTGATTTCGATGATTCTTTTTTTATATGAAAGCTGATAGTTCTCGTGTGGTCCCATATGAATTTGATCAAGGTCAGACCAATGGTTATTGAGTTATTCTCAAATAACCTATATTGAAGTCGGCTGTACAAAATTTTTAATTTTAAATTATTTATTTGAAAGCTGGTGTTTCACATGTGGTCCCGTATATTAATTTAACTAAGGTCTGACCAATAGTTTTTGAGTTATTCTTAATATTAATATTGAAGTCGGTTGTGCAAAATTTTTAATGTTAAATTATTACCGGTAACGGGCATGCCATCTTAGTACGCTGGGAAGATAACGCATCTACGTTTTGATTATTAATCAAAGAAAGAGAGACGTAGGTGTATATAGGCCACAAAATCCATTTAATACTGTGTCCGTAAAACATTAAATGATATTTCTTTTCTTTGGCTTCTCCTGCAGACGACACTGACAACGTGGCACAATGCGTACGTGGAATAATAACTAATTTATGAAAAATAATATGATTTCATAATAAATTGTTTACTCCTTAATTTCAAAACAGCTTCATTTAATTTCGCTTATTTTTTAATTTGCTACAGAGACAAAAAGTCGTGCGATTAAGTAATATACTTTGTGCGAGATAATGCGTTAAGTTAGCGAGTATTGTGAAAACTTGAAACATTTTATCTCCCGTAGTTATGTATAAATGCAGAAACATCATCACAATGCAGCTCAAACGGGTGACATCAGCCCACGTTACGTTGAGACGAAGTGGCAATTTCTAATCAATAGACGCACGTGATCGAAATTGAGACTTAGAGTAATCGAAAGTGCTAACGGATCTAGATATCAAACGCGATCGCCTTACAAATGAAGCTGTATTGTCTAGTGCGACCGTTAAGAATGTGTTTTAAATATTATTATGAGAATAACTTATGTCGGTTTTTTACAAAAAAAGACAACTAAATAATTGTATCTTTGTGTAGAAGGTATCAATTTAAATAAGTGTCTTTTATTTTTAAGCTCATTTAATGTATCTGTTACACAATTCCATTAAATTACAACTTTCTCTTATAGGAGAGTATGCCAAAGAATGCCGATGACTGCTCTCGTTTTTATTGTCCACTAGTTTGAAATTTTAATTAACTTTAGTCTTAATATCTCTTTTCGTTTTCTTTGTCAATCCAATAGTCCGCACTTGAACACTGGTGTTTTCTATCATTTGTTATAAACGCCACGATGGGCAGGTAAAATGGTAATCGTAATACCTGATGTTAAGAACTTTGGGTATTGGGTAACCTACCACCGTATACCGTAATCGGTGCCCTTGATGTCTTTTTGGCCTCTACTATAGTCGAATCTTACGAGACGTATGAAATGGATTTATGACGCCACCATACATCAAGAACTTAGTAAACAGTAAACTGTAGTGCACCTGCTGGTCATCAGGACCCGGGTTTGAATTCCGGGTTGGGCCGAAACCCAATAACTGAATTTTTCTGTCAACTAGTTTTTAGTAGCAGCCAGGAGCCAGAAAGATGACGTTGTTTCATCCCCGTGCCTCGGAAAGCATGCAAAGCCGTTGGTCCTGCGCCTGATCTCTCTCCGTTCGTGTTGAATTGCCGTCTCATCTGATTATGTGAGTGAAAGAATAGAGAGTGCACATTCTGTCCTTTGCTGATGACCGCCGTGACCGAAATTCGGTCTTCAGTTGGACCAAGATTCGGCTTTATCACCTAATCTTAGAATATAAATGAAAATTACGTCATGTTTACATCTCACGCATATCCACAGGCGTTCACTCCTTAATGAGAGTTATGCAGCAGTTAGCCAGCCGTGCTGCTTTTGTGCATCTTGTTGGAATTCATATGTCCTCTAAATATATTAATTTCACAGACAACAAATTCGTTTCAGGTAATTAAAACTTTCATTGGTGCCGCTGGGGGTCCAACTAGGGTTGCTCCCGTTACCGTTAGCTTACTAAAGTCTACTGCTGAACATAGGCCTCCTTCATAGATTGCCTTAGGGGGATATTTGCCATAGTTGCCATACTTGGCAAGCAGGTTGGCAGTGACAATTTTTTTATTTTTAGTCGTTATTAGGATCTCCTGATATGTTTCCCTCTGTCGCCTCTCACGACACCCACGGGATGATATGGGGTAGTGGATATTCGATGGGTTGCCCACGTTTTGTAAAATTCACGACGGGCGCTTAAAACTGAGCTACCATGGCTCTAGTTTTAGAGTAAATAAGTCGAATAAATATCATGTAATTTCACTCTTAATTAAAAATTATAATTTAATCAAATTTTGTAACATTCTTATTTCAATTCACAATAAAGAAACTTTCAACTCTAATTATTCGTTTCCAGTGAAGTTGGAGGCGATTGCTTTGTCATTCTTATTTAAGACAGGCTTTTGAACTCTTTCTTTTGTGTAATCAATGAATATTAACAATGTTTATTTTATTTAAGTCTGAATTTTCTGAATGAAAAGTAAAGCAATGAAACTAATTTATTCATAAAACTGAGATTTTAAATTTGTTAGGTATATATTTTACCTGCTGATTTTTTTTATGGGATAAGGGTGACAAGCGAGCACACAGTACACCTGATGGTAAGTGGTTGCTGTGGCCCATAGACATATACATCTATCATCGATTTTGAGTCAAAATGCAGATTTGTTGTCACCCCTGAGGACTAAGATAAGAGTGCCTCGTTTCCAGTAAAATGGGTCTCCGGTTCTCTACACTCAATACAAAAAACACAGCAGTGTTAAGCTGCTATTTAACGCTGGTATTTTGTGAGAGCGTGGTCCTTCCCCGGTCGAGCCGAACTATTCGTGCGCTACAACTATACTACTAATATAGCTGTAGCATGGCTCTAACACTTTTAATTTTTTTTTAAATTTGCCCTAATTTAATAAAAACGTCATATACACGGAATGGTGTATACCCATTTACTTAATCCTTGAGGTATTCTCTACCGGTGAATCTTACGGTGGTGAAAAGATAAAATGAAGTAGGTGTAAAAAGAAGCTTATATGAATGTATCTATGTATACGTTAGGTACCGTTACCTTTTCAGCCTATTAAAGTCTACTGCTGAATATAGGCTTCCGCCACGCTTCGTAAGCGGGTTGCCAACCACAGTTTTTATTTTTATTTTTAGTCGTTATTAAGAAAACACTGTTGCCCATCTCCTAATTTGATTCTTTCTGTCGCTTCTTACGATATCCACAGGATAATATATCTCCACAATTCTGTATTTCTGAATGTGTTCGAAAACCATCCAAGAAGAACACCACTGGAATTTTGACTGTTTAGGACCGTTTAATAGATTAATATTTCTATTATTTATTATAATATAAACCTAAATAATATTATATTATAAACCATTTAATCTATGTATCATTATGTCATAATTTACACCGTATATATTTTGTACTATAAGATATGCATTTGTATTGGAGTGAGTTCTTGAATTTGCATGTAATAGGTATTTCACGTACAGTGATCTCGTTTATTACGCGTTACAAAACGGTTGCGGAACTGGTTTTAATACATTATCAATGAACGAGCTTATGTGAGCTTGTATATGGCGATATAATTATAGTGGTCAATGTATTATGTTGTTGGCCGCCATTAGGTTTTATATTAAGAAAGTGCGATCGCAATCGCGTGATTTGCCTCAGTCTACAGACAAATATCAATATTTAAATTGCTAATAACAATTTTAGTCGTGCCTATATTCGTAGTAGAGCCATGCTGTAACCGTTTAATGTCTCCAACATTAATAGGGCGGCTCGACCAGCGAAGGCCACTAGCGTACAGAATACGATCTTGAAATAGTATATATAGTGAAAGACAAGAACCAGGGATATATTTTACCGATGCGGAAGCATTCCAAAGTCATCGGAGGTGAAAATTCATATGTATTTTTATTCTTAATCGTAGTTGGAGGTATACTCTATATCCTATTATTACAGCTTATTATAAAATAAACGGCCAAAAAAACTTACAGTCCATTTGGCTATTTGGCCATTTGGCTGTTGCAGTTCATGAACACCTGCAGCCAAATTAAAAACAAGGAAGACTACAGATACGTTGTCAACTCTGAGGACTAACATGAAATGCCGTTTAGCCTGTTATTATTCCGGCTCTCTTCACCTTTCAGACTAGACTACAGCAGTGTAGGTACTGCTGCAAGGCGGCAAAAATAGGTAAGGGATAGTACTTACCCATACACTTATTTGGGATAGGAATCCTACCACCAAATAAAATCCTTTTATTTTTCGTTATCAATCTGTAAAGGTACACAGCTGGACATGGATATCTTTTCTAATAGGAGTAAGGGTGACTAGCGAGAACACAAATGTTTGGAAATGGAACGTATTTAAAAAGAAAGTAATTGTCATTTTATGACGTAAACTGTCGTTGGAAAAATAAAGCTCTCTTCTTCTCAATTTTCACACCATACAAGATGTTGTTTTATTTCAATATTCAAAAACTGGATATAACATTGGTCCTTCGAGCTGGATTTTAACTGCTGAATACTGCAAAAAACTGGATCGTGGAAATATATCGAAAAATCATTTGAGTTCAACAAGGATTGAATCTGTTTTTAAAGAAATACCGTCGGAAACAGCAAAGCATTTTCGAGGCAGCCATTATCGGGAAATCAAATTTTTTATGGGTTATGGCCAATGTATGGTGTGTTTGTCGGAGCAAAAGCATCGGATGGCTCAATAATTGAGAGGCACGTGAAAAATAATAACGATATTTGCTCTAATTTTGTTGTGACCTGTTGTCTGAACTGCATGTGCCTAATTAATAACTCTACCTGTTGCACTCACGATAAGTTTTAATGGTAGCGGTTGTTTCGTTTGTCGGCGTTTAAATACCGTGACGTGAAGTGGAGCCTGCTGCTGGTGCTACGGAGTTTACCAACTATTTGGTATTTAATATTCAAAAACAATAGAAAACTTTCTGCTTTTTAATAATTTGTAGCGATTGTGTTTTTTATCGTAGTGTATTGGGTGTAACCACTGTGTTGTGTATGTATAAATAACTTACTACACATATTATTATAGCCTCTATTTGCGTTTCAATTTGTTAAGATAGAGGACGCAATAACAAAGCCGGAGGAAAATTAACAAAACTAGCTAACAGAAGAAAGTACTATACAGGTAGGTTAACAAATATTCAAAATCAACTTGTAGAGGTAAGTGTTCCCGAGCAGTAACTGAAACTGTTGGATCAAAGAGCAAGAGAAATTTTTAAAACTTTAGAACCAATCATGATGGAAATCGAGGAGCTGAATAGTATGCAAGAATCAGATCATAATATGTATCTGGAGGAAAAATATTTTGATATTTTCAAGAAAATAGAAGAAATAGTGATTGTAAAACCAACTAAAAAATGTAAGCCGCACACGTTTGATCATTAACCTAAAGTTTTTCTCCCTTGTTTTGATGGAAATTACAACAATTGGTTAAATTTCAAGGATCTATTGTTGAAGATTGAAAGTTTTGTGCACCACAACACAGACATATCCGATGTCCAAAAACTGTATTATTTAAAACTAGCTGTTCCCCGCGACTTCGCCCGCGTGTAATTTAGGGTTTTAATTATGGTGCGCAGAACCCTAATTCTTTTTCTAAAATATAAGTAGTCTAAGTTACTCCTTATAACATCAGCTATCTGCCAGTGAAAGTCCCGTCGAAATTGGTCCAGCCGTTTCGGAGATTAGCCGGAACAGACAGACAGACAGACAGACGGACAGACAGACAAAATTTTAAAAATTGTGTTTTTGTTATAAGTACCGTATATACTTTCATATGCATTTAGTACAAAGTTGTTATTTTGACATTACAAACAGACACTTCAATTTTATTTATTTGTATGTATAGATGTAGTGTTAAGGGTGAAGCTGCTCAGTCAATTGCAACGTTGGACTGTGTCGGTGATAATTATGTCAAAGCATGGAATTCTTTGTAAGAGAGATATGACAACAAGACTTTAATGGCAAGTCATCACATAGCTGCCATATTCAATTTGAAAAAATTGACAAAAAGCAATAGCTAAAACTTGAGAATGTTATTAAGTGATTTTCAGCAACACTACAACTCCATATTATCTATAAAATTAGAAAACCTATGTGATATAATACTCATACATGTTTTATCTCATGAATTGGATTTTCAGAGTCTGCGCAACTTCAAATTACAGCGAGATGGGAAAGCCAGACCAACGCTCGATGAATTCGTTACTTATCTACAACATCGCTGTCAGGCTCTTGAGATGATCGCTCCAGATACTACTCCGATTCGTCCTCCTGTAACAAGTCAGAGAGTAACAGCCCACACCAGCAATTCTGCACCTGAAAAGAAAAAGATGATTTGTTCCATTTGCAATAAGGGTCACTTCACAAATAAGTGCTTCAAGTACATAAAAATGTCTATTGATGAAAGATTGCATACTGTAGAGTCCCTGAATCTTTGTTCATTGTTTTTAAGTCCAAATCATATTAAGGTCAACTGTAATAAAATAGATTTTAAATGTGGGAAATGTAGTGGACAACATATCACTTTGCATGTCCCGACTACCCAAAATTGTATGACGTGTATTTCAGGAGGTGAGTCTTGTGCTGCCTCTCAGAGTGAGCACGAAGACTCTCTGTTGTCAAAAATTTCCAGTGCTCGTCTCGCAGTCAACACCGCTCAGAGCCAGAGGTGTCTCTAAATGTGTTGTCCAACAATTGTCAGCAAGTAAGAGTTTCATTACTTTCTACCGCTGTGATAAATGTTCATGATGCGCAAGGACGGAGTCACGAGGCTCGTGGTTTGTTGTACATAGGTAGTATGAGCAATTATGTTTCCAAAAAGTTTGTAGAAAAATTAGGTGTCCCGACATCTACTGTAAATGTAACTGTGTCTGGTATTGGTGGTCAAACTGAAAACACAAAATAAAAAAACAACTCTTCAGTTGACAGCTGACCCAAACTATAACTTTTTTTTATAAAATAAGGGTGACAAACGAGCATACAGTCCACCTGATGGTAAGTGGTTGCTGTAGCCCATAGACACCTATCTTCGTTTGCGAATTAAAATTCAGATGCGTTGTCAGCCGTGAGGACTAAGATGGAATGCCTCTTTTCAAGTAACATTGGTCTCCGGTTCTCTACACTCACCATATGAAACACAGCAGCATTAAGCTGCTATTTTACGCTGGTATTCTGTGAGAGAGTGGTCCTTCCCCGGCCGAGCCGACCCATCCTTACTTCAACTATACTATTAATATAGCTGCAGCATGGCTCTACAACATTTCAAAACTTATCAGGGCCCATAGATATGATTTTAGGGGCCAATGAAATTCGTTTGTGCTTACGTCAACCAGTGAAGGAGTTAGATAAAGGTCTTCCTGGTCTTATAGCCACTGCCTTTTGGTTGGATCGTATGTGGCGACTTAACCCTGTCTTCGATCGAGATATCCAATAGAAGTCATCGGGAAGTGGCTTGTCATGCATTACTACACGATGACATATCTAAGTTTTTTTTTATAGGATAAGGGTGATAAACGAGCACACAGTCCACCTGATGGTAAGTGGTTGCTGCGGCCCATAGACATCTACATCTATCCTCTGTTACAGATCAAAATGCAGATGCGTTTTCACCCGTGAGGACTAGGATGGAATGCCTCATTTCCAGTAAAAAGGGCCTCCGGCCACCTGCACTCACCAAGCGAAACGCAGAGGTAAACCTCTACTTCACGCTGGTATTCTGTGAGGTCGTGGTACCAACCCGGTTCGAGCTGGCCCATCCATGCGACAGCAAAAGCTGCCGCCTGGCTCTACCACTGTTGAAAAGTTAAGGTTAGTAAGTTTTGGCGATTGGAAGAACCTCCACATAGAGTATTATCCCCACAGGACAAACAGTGTGAAAACCTGTATTGCGACTCTGTCTCAAGAACTGATTATGGTCGTTATGAGGTAGATTTACCTGTAAAAACTGAGCTTCTGGATCAGCTAAGCAATCCGTTTAATAAGACGTTAGGTTGTTTTCTAAATCTAGAAAAGCGTTTTCAATCTGACCTTGAACTGTATAAAAAGTATGCTGGATTTATTCAAGAAATTGTTGATTTCGGTCAGGGTTATTGGATTCATACTTTCCTCGCGCAGAAAATAGACTGCCGACCTTCTAAATGCCGACGCTAGCTGTTCTGCGGCCGAAAGCCGCGACCACGAAGTTCAGACTGGTTTTCAATTGTAGTTTCCTCTCGTCGTCAGGTTTGAGTCTGATTTAGTGACAATCCTAATTCGATTCAGATGTAACAAATACGCATTCATATGCGATATTAAGAAAATGTACCGACAAATTAACATTAGAATAGAATAGAATAGAGTAGAATAATTTTCTATTCAATATACATTACATGTGTAATTCTTATTGAAAGTCATTTTTTACTTTAAATTAATTATTATTTTTTACTTTTAATTAAAAAGTATCGGTCGCTTCAAAGAGTTCTCTGGCGCAATAGCCCGCATGTGACAGCAGTCCCTAGCTGAAGGCACTGTCACATACGGGACTGCCCCTGCTAGTTTTCTGGCCACTCGTACATTGGTGCAGCTCGTGAAAGATGAAGGGCACCGTTACCCCCTGGCAGCCGATACAATTAAATTTAGCATCTACATGGACGATTGTCTTAGTGTACATGATAATTGCAGGATTGCCCAATCTCCTATCAATGATTTAGTGGATTTAACGGGACGCGATTGTTTCGAACTGCATAAGTTTTATTCTAATTCAACCATATTGCTTAATCATAACCCAGAGCAAAAGAGACAGACCCGTAAGCAAAAGTTCTTCGGCGATGACGATTCTGCCCTTAAAACACTGAGGCTCTTGTGGGATCCTGCGAATGATAAGTTTGAGGTTGTGAGTCCTTAACATTTGGATGACACTAAAAACACAAAGCTCAATATCCTTGCATGTGTTGCCAAAATATATGATCTCATGGGATTCATAGGTCCTATAACTCTGCAAGCTAAATTGATCATGCAAGCGAATTGGCTTGAAAACATCGGTTGGGATGATAATGTTCCAGACAAAATACTCACGTCCTGGAAAGATTTTTGCAGCAAGTTGCACCATCTCAGCAGTATATCTATCCCCCGATTGATGTTAGATCCTGAACGTAAGCAGCTGGAGCTTCATGGCTTGTCTGACAGCTCAACAAGGTTTCGGTTGCGCGGTCTATGAGAGGAGCTGCTGACTTAAGAATACAGTTCACTTAATATGCTATTGGACTGATGATATCCATGATAACTTTTTGTTGGATTTGTAGAGATCCGAATAGGTGGAACCTGTTTGTGGCTAATCGCGTTAGTTTAATACAGGAACTGACTGCTATTCATAACTGGCATCAAGTGAGTACCAAGGATATCCCCGCCGACTTGGTCTCCAGAGGCTGCGACACGTTGGCGAAAACTGCTAGCGAGTTATGGTTCCGCGGGCCCGGCTGGCTGGCGCAGCGCCGCGCCGCGTGCTTCACTCGTGGCTCCCAGCGAAGGTACTGATATTGTCAGCCCCATCCCAGAGCAACGAAGCGTAGTCGCCGTTTCTCAGAAATTAAACATGAAAATATATTTACAGGAAATATCACTGTCGTAGAGCGCGAAGCTGCCGTCCGTGTCATAGTGTCTTCGGTACAACGCTCACATTTTCCTAACGAGTTTAAGCACTTGTTGTCTAATTCTGATTTATGCAGGCACAAAGACTTCATAAAACAACATTTAAAATATCTTAATATATTTTCGGATAACGGCTTTCTGCGTGTTGGAGGCCGTATTAGACACTTTGATTTACCTTCTTATAAGAAGTCTCCCATGTTGTTGCCAGCTCGTTGTTATGTAACAGATCTCGTTCTCAGGTAAGAGCACCTGCGGCTGCTGTACGCCGGACCGTAGATTACACTCAGCAGCGTGAGCAGTCGCTTCTGGCTGGTGCAGGTGCGTAATACAGTGAGACAGCATCAAAATGCAAATGCGTTGCTATGTGGGGTAAAACTGAATGCCTCGGTATATGTAAAATTGGTCTCCGGTTTTTGTCACTTACCAAAAAGTACACAGCGCACACATCACATATGATAGTATTGTGTGTATACAGTGTTCTATCCGACTAACCTATTGTAGAAAGAATTAGCCTACACTTGTATAAAAAATATCTCAGATTCCTTGCGTAGCTAACATGCCTTTCAGTTACCATGGCTGTCCTAATGTTTTACTTTTAGTATAATAGTGCCTGAGATTGAGACAACAAACGATTGAGTCGCAACTTAACTTTTGTTACATGATCGAACAATGATTTTAACTTTATCGTGACTTCGATTATGAAAAATAATGTTTTAAGTAATCAGTATTTCCATAATATTTCACGATATCATTATAGAGCCAGTATTGGTTAAGAGAAAATTGCAAGAGAAGCTGTATCGAAAGATTTAAGAAAATATAATCACATTATGTTTCATCGTTTTGAAAACAAATTTGCTTCCTTTTTAACCGAGAAGGTTCTATGTACGACGCGTAGTTTGGTTATCGATTTATTAGAAACGGCTAAACCAACTTTAATTAATCTTTTTTATTTAATAAAATAATACTTTCAGCGTAAAATAAAAAAGATAATTTCCACATATTAGCTTCTGAATTCGGGACTATAGATTGTAGAGCAAAAATATGAGATTCAATTAATGCGAAGTCGATTTGTACTTTTTATATACATAATAACATAACGTCATGCCTGTATTCCCCGAGTGGTAGCCAAAGTCCGAAGAGTCCAGAACTACTCAGACCACTTTAAGCAAAAAAAAAAGAGTTGTCATCAAAAATTGTGAAATAAGTATAAGGTGGCTAGCACATCTCCTGCAAAATCACAAACTCAAATATCCCATTATTGGCATTTAAACGTAAGTAGGAAGTAACACAGTTGGCAATCATCACACCCTTTTTTGTTATAAAGTCTCACATAAATATGAACACCTTTAAGTTCTAGACCGACATGGTATGTACTTTCTATTAAAAGTTTAATTCTTTTTTTAACTATCGGTTTAAACTTTAGATGGCTAAAGTAAAGGAATATTACAGCCTTTATACGTCCCTCTGCTGGACTCAGGCTTATTCTCATTTCTGAGAGAGTTTTAGGGCACGGAATTGTCCACAGCGCTGCCCAAATGCGTGTTGGCGAACTTCAAATGTCTTCGAACTATTTTTATTTCTTATTTCTCAGATATTCAGGTTTCCTCGCGATCTTTTCCTTCACCGCAGAGTATGTGGTAAATCAGCAGATAAAATTGCAAGTAACAATTTCATTGCTGCCGGCGCGGATCGAACCCGGATCGCCTCCCGTACGCAGTACAATTTCACAAAATTTATATATGATGCTATAAGGCAATGGCCTCTCTTAATTTTAGAGAGGGTTGAGGATCATATTGGAGCCGACAGCGTTGCCTCACTGCGCTGCTGACTTCACTAGTTATTATTTAAAATTTCTTAAGCATAAATTTTTGCGCGTAAGGTTTCCCTCAACAGCGAAACATATTGTAGTATTCAGTTTTACGAAAAAAAAAACAGTTTCTTTATGTTGCCATGTTATAGTAATGTGATAGATCTAGTACATAATAATAAATAAAATAAAAAAAGCCTTTTTATTTCCTGTAAATTTACATTTCTTATAATCTATGTATGTGTTAGTATGTATGGTTTATTCTATGTTATTTATTTATTACTTGCTTAATACAGATTTATCTGTATCTAGAGTATATGTACCTATATAATAATATTTATATAACTAATGTTTTATATAACTTTAATATGTAGTATAATATTTCATAAATTTATATATATCTATTTATCTATAACTATTTTTTGTTAATAATATATTTATTTGCCTAATCTTATTTTTTATTTAACATACCGGAACCCCATAATGGGTAAAGGACTCCTCCAGTGATGCCCATGTACATAATACCATGATGTTAAACCTGTGATCCCCAAGCGGTAGGCAGAGTCCAAAGAACAGCGAACTACGTGGATCACGTTTAGCCAAATATTGGCTTACATAGAAAATTGTTAAAGTAGTGAGTGAGTGAGGTGATAACGCAGTGGGTATGCTGGCAGTTGGAAGTACCCTTTTATCACTCTGTTTCGTGTCATATAAGTCGGCTGCTCTGTCGACTTTCATTCTTCAATAAATGTTCTATTCATAGAAAGTAAAACTATGTGAAAAGTTGAAACGGCATGGTACGTAATTGTACTAAGCTACTTAACAATCTTGGTGAACGATGGGAGAATTCTATTTTCAGCGGTGGTATGTGCACAAGTGTTTATGGTGAATGTCGAATGAAGTCATTATTACAGTATTTATGAATTGACATTGTAATTTACATTGTTTTCTGATACAAAGTGAATATTTTTATTCCATGTATAGAGACTGTCCATTTCAACATTTATTATATTGCTCCAACGTATAAAACATTACTTCTAGGTTCGATATTTCTCTTACCCAAAATAATTACAGTTACAATTGATGTGTTGAGGGTTAAGATGTTTCAAGTTGCTGTTTAAATTCCTTTTCCAGTTATGTATTTTTTTTAAATAGTTTAAAATTGTGCTATAGAATTTATAGTTCTAGTCACCGCTTAAAAGGGACAGTCCTTGATCTAATTGTGACGGAAAACAATTCGATTGCTTATCGATTGAGTGTTTATATCGGACTATAATAAATTATGCGATATCGTTTGGCGGCCCTGTTCCGTGCTTTGTTACTTGGGCCTGGTTATTTGTTTGATTATTGTATCATTTGGCATTTGTTCCGGTCCTTGCAACACACCTTTGACATATTGCAGTAACGATACTCATTTGTTTTACACTATCAAATGTTGTATTCAAACTTGAACAGGGTGCCAAATAATGATTTCTCTAACCACGTTTTTACATTTCTGTTATCTTTAATATTGTTTAGAAGGTCTAATATGGATGGATGCAGAAGTCAAAGGGGATTTATTGGGGTATATTTATTAGGTCGGGGAAAAAGTTTCTTCATGTTTTGTATAAAAATTCAAGACATTTATTTTCAAAGTTTAATTACATTTATTAGTAATATGCAGTTTCCAACCAAGCTCTGTCAATTTTTGCTGAGTGGCCACAGATGTGTGTGGTCTGGCGTTATCATGAAGAAATACCACTCCTTTTCTGTTGATCATTTCCGGTCGTTTTTCTCAATTTCTTGCTTGATTTTCATTAGTTGTTAGCAGTAGAGTTTGTCCGGCGGTAAAAGCTTATAATAAACAATACACACAGCATCACCTTATTGCGTGTTAATCCGGGTTTACTACAGTTTGTGGAGCTTGACTAACTTTTTGCACGTTCATGTCGTGGGTGATCCACTTTTTATCACCTGTGGTCAATCTTGTCAAAAATGGTTCGGTTTCATTACGTTTCAATAGAGAATCGCAAATTCATTAGGTTTCTTTGAGTGAGCTCGTGTGATACCCAAATATCTAGCTTTTTTGTATAGCCAGACTTATTCAAATGGGTCAAAACTCTTTTCTGGTGAATCGTCATCGGTCGTCAGCTACTTTGTAACTTCTAATATGCCGATCTTGCTTCACTTTTTCAAAAATGGCATCGACTTTATCCGTATAAGGGCGACCTGACCTGCATCTTGAACATCAAAAAACCCGGACTGTAAACGCTTGAACCAAATTTGTGCTACTCTTACTGACACTGCATTATGTCCATAAACATCAGAAATTTTTTTCGTGGCTTGAGTGGCATTTTTTCCTTTTTTGTAATAAAACTTCAGAATGTATCGAATTTCTTCGTTAGATTCACTCATTTTGGCGGACAGAAAAATAATTGATAAATAGTGGGAAAGTGTTTTTTACTTTTTATGTTTCTTTTTCTTAATGTCTTATATTTTTAATATTAAAACCAGTTAGATACAAACAGTACAACCAAAGAGATTTTCCTTAAATTTTATAGAAACAAAATGCAAAGAAACCTTTTCCCGACCTATTATTATTTATCGCATTACACCCACTAACAATTTCGCATTACAACAAAAGTTGTGTACCTACCTACTGTGTCACAAATTAAAGGTTGCGCGTAAATCGAGGAAATGCTTTAATTAACAATGCAACAAAAAATAATTTAAGTTTTTATTTCTTTATTTGTTTTGAACAGCTCACCATATTTTAAATTCTTAGTTAGTATTTTAAGTTCTATATTTTGTAGTCATTAACATTAGCTAGATTTAAATCGTCAACTCATTAACTATATTACATCTAACCAGAAAAAAAACTATGATCAAATCTATTTTCTTTTCAGAAGCGCGAAACCAATACTTGGTCTAGTGGTTGTCGGCGTGACTGCTGGTCATGAGGTCGTCTCCCGGATCGGGACAGAAAATTAGATGGTGTGTCTTTCTGTCAAGAAAATCGCAGTAGCAGTAGGTAGTACCTCGGAAAGCACGTATAGGTCCTGACCTTTCGACATTCGTGTTGGATTACCGTTCCATCGCTCTATGAGAGTGCACCTGTGTTTGCGCACATAATCGTGCACCATCTTGCATAGAAATGGCGAGTCTCCTTTGAGACTGAAATTTAGTCTGGAGGACATTATTACATTATTAGGCTACAAAGGATATAAGAACCGCTACCATAATTAAGTAGTAATAGTGATATTTTTAAATTTAGACAAAATGTGTGACAAATAACTTTCTTAACATTAAAGCTCTAAATGGATACATCATCAATACATCTAATGGGAAAGATAAACCAGAAATCAAGAAGATACTCAAAATAAATCAACACATGGTATTTTTTTATAGAATAAGGCTACCAAAAGAGTTTATTGAACAATGGTAAGTGGATGCTATGCCCCATAGACAAGTATCCTTTAAGTATCGATTAAGAATAAAAATGCAGATGGGTTGTTACCCCTAAGAACTAAGATAGAATGCCTCCTTTCCAGTTAAAAGGGTCACCGGATCTCTACACTAACCATACAAAACACAGCAGCATTAAGCTTCTATTTCACGCTGGTATTCTGTGAGAGCGTGGTACTACCCCGGTTGAGCCGACCCATTCGTGCTACAACCATAACATAGCTGCAGCGTGGCTCAACCACGTAAATGCACTGCCATGTATGCACTTAAATATGGGTATTACGGCTTGTGAAATGTTAATAGCCCAAAAAAACTACATATTATGACCTGGAATAACAAAAATGTGTATTGAACTCAAAACTCAAAAACTTAAAGAATAATTTAAAATTAAAAAAATTGTACAACCGACTTCAATATATATTATTAAGGATAACTCAAAAACTATTAGTCAAAATTTGATCAAATTAATATAGGACCACATGTAAAGCACTAGCTTTCAAATAAAAGAAGAATCATCGAAATCGGTTCACGTAGATCAAAGTTATGAGGTAACACACATAAAAAAACATGCAGTCGAATTGAGTACTTTCTCCTTTTTGAAGTCGGTAAGAAAACCGTTTTTACTTTTATAGTAGCATCTCTAATGTCGTTTAAATAACTACACAAAAAGTTACATCCGTATTCTTCCAGAGGTGTATCTTAAGAGGATTACTCTAAAAGTATAGCTTAATAAATAAAAAAAATAGAAATATTAAGTTATATAAAATTGGTTCAGGATTGGCGATTAAAAATGCCACTATATTTATTCGTTTTAAAATTAAGTCATTATTCTTATTTGTTAAAAAAATTATTTGTTAATAAAAGCAATTGAAAGAAAAATTTATACATATACCCAAATCGAAAGAGTAACACGTATTAAAAAAGACAATCCGGCTGTTCTTTTTCTTTTTTTTACTTATTATAAGCCAGGGTTTTCAATATTCTATGTTTTATTTACAAACCCATTAAATGAACTAAATAGCGTTAACATTCGTTATCCGTAACTGAAGCGACAAATGCTTTCGGTATTGCAATAGCGATTAGATAGGATATATTGTTAACTTGGTCATGCAAAGTTAACAATATTATTATTATTTTGTTTTTACTAACTTAATTTATCTTAAATACTAAAAAATGTGTATGGATATGAATATCTGAATTAAACTTTATTAATATTATTAATAGCGCTTACTCACTGCTAGATGCAATGTTGCGTAGCGGTCGCAATAGGTAAAAGGATGATACCTACCCAGATGACTTAGATAGAAAGTAGTTTCTCTATTAACATAATATATGTTTTTTATTACTACACTTGTACACCGTATACGAAATAGATAATAAATTTTAGCCTGCAACTATCGCTTACTGTCAAGTAGGAGTGTACGATAGTTCATTACTTAATATAGGTTAGGTAATAGGTTAATTGACTTTGATGATTGAATGCTAAAAACATCTTGTAGGCATCTTTATAATTTGAAAGCATAAACGACGCTTCTAAACATAACGTGAAAATTCGGCCAAACTTTCTAATAAAATATATAGAACTCTTTGAATTTACATATTCATAAAGCAACAAACATTTTCTTAAATTTTCATGAACCTTTTCTATAAAAAATGCCTGAGCGAAAGCTTGTTTAAAGCTGACAGTAGAGAGATTAGATAATATCAGTGGTAAGAGATACCTGGATATTTTTTTTATAGAATAAGGGTGACAAGCGAGCACACAGTCCACCTGATGGTAAGTGGTTGCTGCGGCCCATAGACATCTACATCTATCCTCTATTACAAATCAAAATGCAGATGCGTTGTCACCCGTGAGGGCTAAGATGGAATGCCTTATTTCCAGTAAAAAGGCCCTCCGGCCATTTGCACTCACCAAGCGAAACGCAGAGGTAAACCTCTACTTCACGCTGGTATTCTGTGAGGTCGTGGTACCACCCCGGTTCGAGCCGGCCCATCCGTGCGACAGCAAAAGCTGCCGCATGTCTCTACCACTCGTATACTGTTAGTAGTTCCTAAAATTGCAAATCACAGAGGTTTACACTGTGCTATAATTTGGATCCATTATTACATTCCATTACAGTCTATTAAAGTCCACTGCTGAACATAGGACTAACCTTCAGATGTCTTGTAGGAGGGATGTTTGACAATTTTGCTCGCCTGGTAACCGCAGTTTTTTTTCGTTGTTACAATGAAGTCGCTGCGGGCCATCTGATTTGTTTCTGTCTTTCGCCTTTTACGACATCCACGGAGCGTTATGGGGCAGTGGATATTCTTACATCGCCACTTTACGGTAATTTGGATATCTATTTTAAATTATTTTAAAACCGTTTTCTGCTTTGTATTTTTGACAAATTACTTACATTTCTGCTTTTAAAGTGGCATTAAGTTTCCAAAGCAACGCCCCGTTTATTTTGAACGTTTGTCTGTCACAACTTTGAACTTCCCGTTGATTTATTATACATTTGAATTATAACCCACTTCTGTGGAAGTAAGTTTAATGATAAAAGCTCGAGGACAAGGCCATTCAAAATTCATTGGTACCTTACGCCTTGTAAACCAGTTCGCGTATGAAATTTCTGTGTTATTACAACGCCGGCACCTGTCAGATAATTTCGATAATGCGTATCATTGAGTGCCATGCTAATTGCATAATTTTGAATACTGACATAATGACTCGAGAACGGTATGCATTATATGTCCACGTAGTTACTTGTATACTTTACGAGTTAAATCAATAAATAATAGGTAATATCTGTTGGTTTGAAAATTCAGTGAAGTGTCGCTGCCTTTCCGGGATTGTAATGTACAAAATTTTATCTTCTGAATTTGTAAATCTATGTATACGAGTATTGAATATTGAGCAAATGTATCATAATACAAGTATCGCCAAGTATTGGATGCGTAGAAGATCCAACTATTCCATATCATTACGTGGTTGTCGTAAGAGGGGGCAGAGGGAAAGTGTAACAGGAGGTGGGCAGCAAGAAACGCATTGCCAACCCGCATGCTATGAGACAATTTATGGGGGAGGCCGTTGTGCACTTTCACAGGCTGTAACGGAATGGAATCCTAATTTGTTGGTATGATGTATATTTTAAAATCATAACTTATATTGATTTATGAATTCCTACTCGAAAAGGACTTCGTGTTCATATTAATGTAATAAAATAATAATAATAATAATAATGGTGGTCGTAGAGAGGCGGAGAAAATTGCAGCTTCATCGTACATAAGCTGTGGACCATTATTACTTAACGTCTTATTTATAGGATTCGGAAGTACTTCTTCTTAGTTGATTTGAAATTTTAATTGACTATTAACTGAGAACGGAAATGGGAAGAACTCAATCATCGCTTTTATAACCGGTTTACAATGGATTTTTGGACCACTGCGTCTGTCATTAGGATCCGTATCACATAATAAATAATAGTTGCCCGTATGAGGTTTTATGATTGATTTGATCGTCATGTATCAGTCGTTATAATGTGTCTGGATTCGAGGTGCGGTCGAGGCAATACGAAACCGTCGAAAAGCAGTCAAATACTAAGAAACGTTGCAGTGGAACCAACTCCCAAAAGAATGCGGATGAGCAATGCAAACATAGTCAATATTTTAAAGATGTATGTATATTTATTAAAGTACAAAAACGTTATAGCTATATAGCTAGTATATAAGTAAGTAAAATTGCCGCAATTTGTATTGTGATTGCGATTCTTTACAAAACTGTTTATATAAGATTGACTCTTGTGCTACCCCCACAGTTGATCTTAACCTGTATCGTGCGGGTGGTTTACATACATAATTTGCCCAAGGACATACATCTTACCCCGGAACAACTATTTGTAGGCCAAACAAATACTTTCTCCGTACGGGATTCAAACCCGCGACCCTCAGCGAGTAACTTATTGGTAAACCACTGCGCCACTGTCGTAATAATAGAATATACCGACAGGTATTTTAAACTCGGCTTTCCTAAAACGTATACAGTGTGTATGTTGCCTTATTAAAACAGCAAAGATGGTCTGTAACATACTTTATTTAAAAGACCCTTATAAGAATTCAGTCTTCCTAAGTTCTAATAAACAAAATAAATAGACGTGGTTAGTTTAGGGGCTTAGCGCTCGCTGTAAATTTCGGTTCCCGCCGGCACCAATGAAACTAATTGCAATTTTAAGTGCTGGTTTACCACGTGCTTGACGGTAAAGGAAAACATCGTGAGGAAACCTGCATGTCAGAGAAAAGAGAAAAATTATTTCTAAGACGTGAAGTTTAAATGTGGTAGAGTCATGCTGCAGCTATATTAATTGTGCAGTTGTAGCACGGATGGGTCAATGGGGGAAATGCTTACTCTCATTCCTGTGATTCCCAGAAGTGGGAAGTATAGTGGTTGTAACTTTAATAAATTCAAAAAGAAAAAATTCATACTAAGTACATATTGCTTAACAACCTACAAGAGGCATTTGTTACGAAACTCGTGTATTTAAATAATTTCATCACAACCATTTTAACTCGATCAGTTAATCAGCGTTAACAACTAAGATACAATCTTTTCACAACCGTTAATTTGTGATAGTATTAACAATTAATATCTATGAGAGAACTGTTTAATTTTTACGGTGCATAATAATTTAGTTGAGACTGTAATATTTGCATTTTAACCGCAAAATTCCTTTTCTGTCAACTCAGTTTTATAAAAAAAACTGTAGCCTATAGACATCTGCAGCCAGCAACAACAATTTCAAGCAAAGAAGGCACTAGATGCGAGGACTTAAAAGGAATGCCTCACAGCCTCTTTTATCACACAGCCTTTTTTTATACGTGGTAGAGCCATGCTACAGCTATATTAGCAGTATAGTTGTATCACGAATGGGTCGGCTCGACCGGGGAAGGACCACGCTCTCACAGAATACCAGCGTAAAATAGCAGCTTAACACTGCTGTGTTTCGTATGGTGACTGTAGAGAACCAGAGACCCTTTTTACTGGAAAAGAGGCATTCCAGCTTAGGCCTCACGGGTGACAACGCATCTGCATTTTGATTCGCAAACGAAGATAGATGTAGATGTCTATGGGCCACAGCAACCACTTACCATCAGGTCGACTGTGTGCTCGTTTGTCAACCTATCCTATAAAAAAAGCTTGTAATTATATTGGATCTTTGTACTTCCCCTACCTTCAAACCGGAACACAGCAGTGCAGTGTTGCCATTTGGCAGCAAAAGTAAGGGTAATACTTACTTTTGGATCTTTGAGCTATATGGCCGGCACATTGCCACTTCAGCTTACTAATCCATTGGGCTATGTCGGTCACTCAGGTTCTACTGTGGATATCCTCATTTCTAAGTTTATCACGCAGAAAAACCCCAAGCATAGCCTCTCCATAGCTCGCTGAGCGACATTGAGCTTCCTCATACGGCCAGCAGTGTAGGACCACGTTTCAGTTCCATAGGTCATCACTGGCAATATACACTGCCTATACAGTCCCGTTTTTAAGTTTCGAGATATACTTGACGAGAAGATGTGCTGTTATTTCCCGAACGCTGCCCAGCCGAATTGAATCCGTCGATTAACCTCCCGGTCGAGGTTGGACTTACCTAATCGGACTATTTGTCCCAGGTAAACATACTCGTCAACAACTGCGAGCTTAGTGCTCTCAACAACTACCGGCATAGTTATGACATAGACATTAAACATAATCTTTGTTTTGTCCATGTTCATCTTAAGACCTATCCGTTGGGAGGCACTATTGAGCTCATTGAACATAGTGCTTAGGTCCTCCAGCGATTATGCCATAAGGACTATATCGCTGGTAATTCGAAGATGAGAGATTAACTCGCCGTTGATGTTCATACCGTATCCTTTCCAGTCCAGTAGCTTGAAAACATCTTCCAATGCAGCCGTGAAGAGGTATGGGAATATAAAGTCACCCTGTCTTACAGGTCTACTCCAACAGGTCCAACTACAGAGAGGTCTCTGTAGTTGGATAGGTTTCGTACTCTGGTTCTGTACACGGATAGCCATCGTAGGCCTACTGTACAAACACTTCAGCAGTTCGATATACCGACAGTCAACTTGGCAACGCTGAAGGGACTGCAGCACCGCCCAAATTTCGACAGAATCGAAGACTTTCTCATAGTCCACAAATGCCATATTGTACTCCTCGGATTTCTGTACAATTTGTCGGGGGGTATTATGTATGTGATCTATGAGCGTTGCCTTTCTTGAAGAACAAGACCACCGCACTTTTGCTCCACTCCCCCGGCGTAGTGCCACCATGGCGGACGGAATGAAAGAGCTTCTGAAGGACTTCAAGTAACGGTTTTCCACCCGCTTTCAGAAGCTCCGCTGTAACTCCATCCTCGCCTGGAGTCTTGCCGTTTTAAGGTGCTGCAGAGCCATTCCAATCTCACACAGCCTGACATCAAGAATATAATCAGAATAGTGTCGGATGAGACTTGCTATTGGATTGTTAAGCTGGCCATAGAACCTCTCAATCTCACTCAAAATCTCAGGTTTCCCAGAAACGACGCTGCCATACTCGGTCTTCAGCTTCGACAGTTTGCTCTTTCTTGCAGATAGATCTCTAGCAGAGACTCTGGACCCCTGGTTCCGCTCGATTGCTTCTTCAATACGAGCTGTATTGAAGTTGCGTAAGTCCCGCCGCATACATTTGGAGATCTGTCTGTTCAGTTGCCTGTACGCTGTCAAATATGCTGGAGACTGCAGCTTCATTTCAGGTTTAACAGTCATGAGATTAAGAGTATGATCGGAGAGGTTTTGTGCTTTTCTGCGCCGGGTCTTGCAGAACTTAGCTCCGACCGCATGGACAGTTCCACTAGCTTATCATTCATATCGTTCACTGCATTGCAATCTTATAGGCACTGAAAACGGTTTGGTAGCTCCAGGTGAAAGGCTTCGGGACTTTGAATTAGAGCAAGAGGGGGACGGAGTGTTGAGTTCATTAGACGAGACATCTCCAACTTAACGTTTAGGTTCAGTATGCCATTCGGTGATCGCTGCCGCTTTTTACCCTCGCAATCACTGAAATAATGAAGTCATAATGAAGTCAGTGTCATTTTATGTTGAACCATACTGCGGCTCGACCAGTTCCACTACCTGCGCGACCGCTTCTGGAAGAAAAAGTTTATCATAAAAAGTCCCTCTTTCTACATGAAGTCGGCCAGCTGCTGCCCTTTTGGTTCCATCGCTCTATTCCAAATATCCATACCTTCAGCTCATCATTCTCTCTTGTGCCTAATTTTGTGTCGCAGTCTGGGAGACTTCGACGACTTAACACCGTATAGTGGGTTTTGGAGGAATGCATGGCTCTAGATATAACTTCCTATATTTTCTCCACCTTCTCATCGGGATGTGCCGAGGTTGGTGCATATACCTGTATAACTTTCAGCGAATACCGTTTGGTGATTCTGAGTATAAGGTACGCAACCCTCATCGACACACTCTTAATCTTTACAGCGTTGTTAACGAGAGACTTGTGGACGATAAATCCGACACCTCGTTGGGACAGATGGTCGCCATCCCGGTGATAGAACAAGTTGCTGGATTCGAGGATTACCATGTCTTCCCCCTCTCTTCGTACCTCAGATAGTCGTATAATATTAAAGTGCAACTTGTTTATCTCTTCTTCCAGCTCCAGGATCTTCTCGTCAGTCCTCAGGGTGCATGCGTTATATGTTGCCAAGCCGAGTCATCTTAGATGGTAACTGAACCTCCACCGGAGGTTCTTAGCACCCCCCTGCCCTACCGTTACCATAGTCGCCACCATATCCAGGAATAGCGGGGCCGCCGTGGACTGGGAACCGTCTTCTCGTAACTTTATTCTTGGGGGTATATTGCAATAGTTGCAATGCTTGGCGAGTGGGTTGGCCACTACTGTTTTTTTATTGTTGTTTTGCTGTTATCAGAAAGATGCTGCTGTTCTTCTTCTGTCTCAGTTTCCTTCTGTCGCCTCTTACGAAACTCACGGGAAGATATGGGGTAATGGGTATTATTACCCGCCACTACACTATTAAATTTAAAATTCCATAATTAGCAAGTCCACTAACTCAGTGCATTACACGTGGTAGAGCCACACTGCAGCTATATTATGATTTTATCACTAATGGGTAGGCTCGACCGGGGTAGGACCACGCTCTCACAGAATAGCAGCTTAATAATGTTGTGTTTCATATGGTGAGTGTAAAGAACCGGAGACCCTTTTTACTGGAAACGACGTAGTTCATCTTAGTCCTTAGGGATAACAACGAATCTGCATTTTGGTCCTTAATCGAGGATAAATGTAGATGTCTATGTGCTACAGTATCCACTTAACATTAGGTGGAATATATGCTCGTTTGTCACCTTTATACTGTAAAATAATAATAGTAATAATTTTTAATATTTTGTTTTTCTTTATCAGCTTGTAAAAGTCCACACCTTAACCTGAGATGTCCTCTTTGTAGGGAGGATTAGTTTCATCGTCATGATTGATTGGCGGATTGGCAATCACAGTACCTACCGATTACCCTCACTATTGACAACGCTCTGTACCGTCGGTTATCAAATATACACAAAAGACAGAGAAGTTTCATTGAAAAGTAATGATCCTTAATCTGTTTCTTAACCATTCTAAGAATTCAGCACATTTAATGGAATGGAGTTTTTTATTATAAAATATACCGGAGTGCACAGGACATTAGACTAAACACGTACCGTAAACCATAGGGAAGATAATCGGAGGAGCATAGAAGTTTATAATGTTCTTTTAGATATGGTGAACTTAATATATTAAAAACGCAGTAGAGATCAGCAAGAATATGCGTATTCTGACGAAAACACCAAGCTTTAGCACCACTTAAGCTAAGTGCGATGTTCTAAGCAAGGTCGTCGTACTTACGGAGCCCAATTACGAACCGTATACAGAAAATGAAAAAAATATAAAATGAAGCTATAAATTTTCTGACACTACACGGGGATATATTTACACGGCAATATAATATGATATCGTATATCTTGTCGCACATCACCGTGTAGTGTCAGAAAAATGACAGTTTTGCTATATTTATATGAAATTTTAAAAAATTATATATTATTTGAAAAATTAAAAAACAAATAGCATTAAATAGAGTGAAGTTCACCAATCTTTTATACGTGGTAGAGCCATGCTGCAGCTATCTTAGTTGTATAGTTGTAGTACGAATGGGTTGGTTCGACCGGGGAAGGAGCACGCTCTCACAGAATACCAGCGTAAAATAGCGGCTTAATGCTGCTGTGTTTCGTATGGAGAGTGTAGAGAACCGGAGACCCTTTTTACTGGAAACGAGGCATACCATCTTAGTCCTCACGGAACACATCTGCATCTTGAATCGTAATCGAGGATAGATGTGGATGTCTATGGGCCACAGCAACCACTTACCATCAGGTGGACTGTGTGCTCGCTTGTCACCTTTATTCTATAAAAAAAATCTGCGCTATGTATAGAATACTTCCTGCTCTTCAAAAATTAAAGAATTTCTTTTTCTACCAATATAGCAGATTTGTGGCCTGTTACTTTTATATTAACTAAACAACAAGATAAGGACATTGAAATGCGACTTGTCTAATGTCCAAGCACGTTGTATTGTGCAATAGTCGCTGCCTGCCGCGCTTTAGCACAAATCCGTGTTAGGCCACGATCGATAGGGAAGCACGCTTTAATTGTATTGTTTTATTCCGATTGAAATAATATTGCAACAAGGTAGGTTCTGATAGTGGGTTTCGTGACGAATGCTCATTGTTATGTGCGGAACGTTTCTTGACCTAAACTAGGATCAAGGAATATGTTAACGAGCAAAAATATATAATCAGATATGAATTAAGTCAAAGTGAAACAGCGAATTAATTAATTAATGTAGTTATTTAAATATATAATTAAGTATACATTATTTTAGAGTTGGAAACATTTTACTTCGCCTATATACGATCAATAACATAAAATGATGTGTCTTACCTAGTTTGAGGAGAACCTCCCGAATTTTTCCAAATTTAATATAATGAATTTCCGCTGAGTAACGCCTGATTCTATTGATTATATATTATGTATAAAATTTGAAAAATAAACTAAAACAATGTAAATTTCACAATGTAATATTTTATTACTTGGGTTCTTCGATAAATTCTTCGATATTTCTATCAACATTTTAAGATTATATTATATATTTTTATACGTATATTAATTATATTTCTACAGTAATATTGCAATATATATATTTTAATTTTCTTAATATAATTATGAAGAATGGCTTATATACTTATATTATATTTTGCCGCCATCAGCAGCTTCAGCAGGATAACTATCACGGCTGTATTCCGGTCTATAAAACCAGTATAATAACATCATTATTTGAGGAAGGCTGCAGGTGTTCAAGGACCAGTAGTATCCATTTACCATCAGGTGAATCGTGAGTCCGTGTTTCGTTTCAGTTTTATAAAAAAAAAGTAAAAAAAACACTTTGTATTTTAATAATAATATGGATGAACGGATACTGCAGTATAAAACGTATGAAGAAAGCCTGTGGAAAATATCTCTTAAAAAAGCAAAAAAAAAGAGTTATTAAGCGATAATTCTTCTGGTGATGTTAATCACGGGATGCAACATTAATTTTACCGTGACAATCTTTAAAAAAAATAGTTGTACTCGTATTTTTTTGGCGGCAAATAATTTTCCTGTCATATTTACGGATGTATATGTATAATCCTGCAAAAATAATTTTTATCAACACTTATTTTATTTAAAGAAAATAAATCGCTTTTGACAGCCTGTGAGAATATAATATTATGTCGGGACATAACCTCTCAAAAATTGTTCTTTGTAAATAAGGATCATTTTAGCTATTAACGCGCTATCCTTATATCTAAGGTCCTCATAATCTGAACTTTAGCAGTTCCCTTAATGCACCTTATTGAAATAGCTGTGTTAATAATGCGCAAACGTTTTATTATTTCACCTTACGAATTGAGCGCGTTATAAGCAAACTATGCGTGAATTAAATTATGGAAAAATATCTTTTCCTTTAGGCAAGGGCAATTGCATAAATATAAGCAAGTGCCCTTGCCTTGTGGGTTTATGGAAATTACATAGAACAATAAGTGTTATTATATCAAATAAAAAAAGGAAAACGATATCACGCCCATCGGTAGCTGAAACTTGTTTAATGATGTACTCTAAAAAACGGACGATTAAAAACTTGTAGCTTATCAGTGCTTAGCGAACCCGAGAAAACCAGTCCCCACAAGCAGCACTAGTTCAAAAGTATTTACTTATACGTGGTAGAGCTACAGCTATATTATGACTGCATCACGAAGGGTCGGCTCGACCGGGGTACCTGAAGTTTACCAACGTGGAAAAGCAAAACAATGCTGTGTTTTGTATGATGATGTAGAACCGTAGACCTTTTTTATTGGTAACGAGGTATTTCATATTAAATGACAGGGGTAACAATGGATCTGCATTTTAAGTAAAGATATACATAGCCAACTACATCTATATTAGATGTCAATGTGGGCAGCAGCATCTACTTACCATCAGAACGATTGTGTACTCGCTTATGACCCTTATCCTATAAAAAAACTTCTAGTGGGGGTTGCCCAACACTGTGCTTGCCAGTACGAGGTTGTTACCCGAGAACCTTTCATCCCTATCGTTTATTAATACCTATATTACCTATATTTTAGCCCCTGAAATAGAGGTAAAATATCCTAGTTTAGGGGCTGTTGACCATTGTAAATATTTGTGAATGTAATCAATAAAGATGATTATTATTATTATTACTTAAAACGATATCTAATATATACAAATTAATGTTTGTTTGTCTGTATTTTATGCGCTACCATACCATATAATATATACGTTCATCAGATTGAAGTAAAACCTTGTCAACAAACTGATTGCACTTCCGAAAAGGTTATAGGCATACTACAATTAACTTACAGTAGGTGGCGCACGTATCTTATCGACAAATTTATTTAAAAGCTATACATAATTCAACTTCAAAGAATGTATTATTATTCCCAATTAAACAATATAACACTTCCTAATTTAAAATTATATTTCCGCAATTATTTTTTCTGTGGTTGCAACGCACCGAGTACCAGCCAGTAGTATATAAATTATAAGAAGCCAACAGGCGGTCGGCTGGTCTCTCCTTTTCTGCCGACTTCCAAAAAGGAGACGGTACTCAATTCGAATGTATGTTTTTTTTTTGTTGTTAACATACCACGCATTTGAATTAAACGGTTTGCTTCGTCATTAATATTACGTAGAGCAATGGAGTGGAATAACTTCCCAGGATATCTTTCCATCCCATTATAATTCGGGTGTCTTTAAGGCAAGAGTGAACAGGCTTTTGTTAAGCTATGTCATTGCGCCTTACCAATACCACTTCCCATCAAATAGGATAGTAGTGCAGCGCTGACTTATCTATACTAATATAATAAAGCGGAAGAGTTTTTTTTGTTTTTTGTTTGTTTAAACGCGCTAATCTCTGGAACTACCAGTCCGATTTGAAAATAATTTTTGTATATTATAGCCAGATTCATGTGAAATAGTATAGGCTATCTAGCATTAAGCTATATTACTCAACTAGCCTTAAATATGGATATTTGTTAAGCAAGTCAGAAGAAAAAGCACTCCCGAAATGATTTATCCGCTTACGCTGGTGTTATCGTTAGGGATACGTAAATACAATGTTCTAAAAAAGACCTTTACTCCGTCTAAAAAAAAAGTCCGCGATATTATATGTCTATTCCTTATACATAAGCCATAATTTGGTATTTTGTGACAAAAAAATATTGAAAATTTAAAAGTGATTTATGAGCGTTATTATCAGGCATGGCCTATTTATCCTTACGAACGAAAGTTACTTCATCATCAAGACAACTTTATGAAGATAAACTTTGTTCCTTATACCATGTTATTTGGACGCATAGTTTAAGAGACAATGTAAAATTAAAATAATTCAATACTTGGCTGGGCGCGCAAACGCCGCTTAAACCCTAGCCGTTATAAAATGCTTGAACTAGGTCATGTCGCGCACCTCGGACACGTGATGACGCGGGTGAAACCGCGGGGCACAGCTAGTATTATATATGGGCGCCGTACTGTGTAATTCCTTTATTAGAACTTTCCTAGTAAGCTATACAAACGTATTTTTGAAGTAATATATTGTTGGTCCACTTTAAAAGCATTCTACATAATACATTATCTGAACACACTTACAATTTTGTTGGTTTTGTAATCGTATGAATTTGTGTGGGCGAAAATTAAATAATGTTGCGGTAATAATCTGGTCATTCAACATTCTCTCCGTATACTGTCACTTCGTTAGCTCTACTTAAGGTAAGTGCTTAAATACCTATATATATCTAATATTGTGTATACTATTCCGCACTATACACTGTAACATGCATATCTATATCAATGCGTGGGAATTTTAATACTACACACAATTTGTAATCATCGAGTATGAAATGGTCACACTGGTTACTGTTACAACACATTTAAATACCTTATTGACACTGCTACGGTTTTACCAAGGCCAGTGACAACACCCGTCTCTGTAACTTATACAGTCACTTTCGGTTAATGAACGAGTAGTGTATGATTAGAGTTAACAATTAAACAAACTGACCGGCGATGTTTAACAGACAGTTATGAAATTTACTGAGATAAAAATTTGATTTTGTAACAGTTTTACGATTAAAATAACGTTAAAAGAAAGAGAAGTTGAAAGTGGAAGATATTGTGGTTCTTGCACTAAAGAAAACCAACAAAAATGATGCTCAGTTTTTTGGTCTTATGATAACGGTGTAAGGAAAACCATCACATCATTTCATCCCATGGGTGTCGTAAAAGACTGCTATAGAAAGCCCTTTTATTGAATTTAATTGAAACCGACTTCAATATAAATTATTAAGAATAACTCAAAAACTATTGGTCAGACTTTGATCAATGAGACCACAGGTGAAGCACCAGCTTTCAAATAAAAAAAGAATCATCGAAATCGGTTCACCCAGTAAAAGTTATGAGGTAACACACATGAAAAAAAAATCACTCAGTTGATTTGAGTGCCGTCCCCTTTTTGATGTCGGTAGAAAATTGACTGTATTTGCCCATACTGCAGCGAAGGAGGTATGCGATGTTGTAAGCTCACGCCGAAAATTTAAATAACCAGTGAATGAAATTATGCCACGTTTGCTTCCGCAGAGCATAAAGATAGTAAGTACATAAAGAAAAGTAAAGACGGCATTGTCTTTTTCGCTGCACCGAATATATTGACTGAGCTAAACTAACTGCGAGCCCAACTTTACAAGGACCGCAATATAGCCTTAGCTGTAGCTTTCTCAGACATAACTGTAATGTTGCTCAACCGTGGGCGGTTCTGTATTCGAAATGTCACTTAATCGTGCTAGCAAAGAAACGCTAACATAAAACATCAGTAAGAGTTACGGCCACGGCAGGCTTGCGGCAGTGCAAGTTAGTAACAGTGGTAGAGCCAGGCAGCAGCTTTTGCTGTCGCATGGATGGGCCGGCTCGAACCGGGGTGGTACCACGACCTCACAGAAAACCAGCGTTAAGTAGAGGTTTACCTCTGCGTTTCGCTTGGTGAGTGCAGGTGGCCGGAGGCCCTTTTTACTGGAAATGAGGCATTCCATCTTAGTCCTCACGGGTGACAACGCATCTACATTTTGATTTCTAATAGAGGATAGATTTAGATGTATATGGGCCGCAGCAAGCACTTACCATCAGGTGGACTGTGTGCTCGTTTGTCACCCTTATCCTATAAAAAAAAAGTTGATCGTGTGGGATGAGTTCACGATGTCCCAAAGCACGAGTTAGTTGCCTTTAGCTGCAGTCTGCAGATATTGCGCAGCAACCAGGCTCTGGCTGATTAGCGGTGTTGTCGTTGCGTTTGCAGGTGACTTTGAACATACAGCACCGGTTATTGAGTGAGCCACACCGGTAGATGAATTGAACTTGAGACTTTAATTGAACGCAAGTTTCAAACCGTAGCCGCAGTGAACTAGCGTGGAAAAAGTACATCGAAAGTGAGCCATGCGTGTGTGTTGTCAGTTTTATAAGTCAGATTCTCAAAGGTACTTATTGATATCCTGAAATGTTAAAAAAATATTTTCATCTTCTGATAGTTGTGAATACCGCATTAAGAATGCCTTATATCGGTCGTTGATGCGGGTAAATGTAAACTCTGAACGGGACATTACTGTGAGCCGTGGTAGCTCAGATGGTAAGTTTCACCAATGAAATTGTTAATTGCAATTTTAAGTGCAGATTTACCACGTGCTCGGCGGTGAAGGAAAACATCGTGAGGAAACCTGCATGTCTGAAAAATAAGAAAAAATATATTTCGAAGAAATGTGAAGTTCGCCAACACGTATTGGGGCAGCGCGGCGGACACTTCCTTGCGCTAAAAACCCTCTCAGAAATGAGAGGAGGCCTGTGCCCAGCGGAAGGACGTATAAATTTACTGTTGACTACTGTACTGTACTGACTGTAACTTTAACTTTTAATTTACAAACGCCTAATTATTTACCTTTCAAACTGGCATGACATTCGGTATAAACAATTTGTTTGTGTATATGAATTGTTATTGAAAGTTCAGTTTAATCAGCTATAATTATTTTATTAACCTAGCAATTCGTAGAATTCGTTGAACAAAGATTGAAAGTCACCGTTAATACCGTTGTTAATACAGTTTATTTAATACGCGTAGACGGTTAATAGTATAATCATTTTAAGACAGTGGCCACGTTAAAATTTAACGTGAATTGCGAGTTTTATGACAAATACGATTATTTGATTTGCAATGTTAATTAATTTAACTATCGGAATAAGTATAATACAAAACATACTTTAAGGACTAAATTTGCTTGAAAAGAAAATTGCATTGTCTGTTTGTAACGTCAAGATAACAGCTTTTCACTTAATTCATATAAAAGTACGGTACTTATAACAACAAAACAACTTATTTACGTGGTAGAGCCATGCTGCAGCTATATTAATAGTATAGTTGTGGCACGAATGGGTCGGCTCGACCGGGGAAGGGCCACGCTCTCACGGAATACCAGCGGAAAATAGCAGCTTAACACTGCTGTGTTTCGTATGGTGAGTGTAGCGAACCGGAGACCCTTTTTATTGGTAAAGAGGCATTCCATCTTAGTCCTTATTCCTAATCTTATTGAGGATAAATGTAGTTGTCTATGGGCCACAGCAACCACTTACCATCAGGTGGACTGTGTGCTCGTTTGTCACCCTATCCTATAAAAAAAACTTTTAAAATTTTTGTCCGCCTGTTTGTCAGTTTGTTCCGGCTAATCTCCGAAATAACTAGACCGTTTCACTGGCTGATGTTATAGAGAGTAGCTTAGGCTACTTTTATTTTTTAAAACAATTAGGGATCGGCGCAAATAATCAAAACCCATGCAATCCAACCCTAATTAATTCCACACGGACGAAGTCGCGGGGAACATCTAGTCAAGAATAAAAGAGATTACTCTAATGCAGTCATATTCGTATTGGCCATAACTTTGTTTATTTACTTAGGTAATCTGTTGATAATGCAATAAATCTAGATATTTTGCAAGCATAAACTAAAACAGTTATGCCCCATGAACGCTAATTGTACGAACCAAGACTATTTATTCGCCACTTGTTCTCAGCATTCGCAACTTTCTAAAGCTTAGGAATGTTTTGTAATGATATATTATCTATTGTCCCATTATTTAATTACATAAATTAGTTGAAATGTATGTAGATATTTCCCTAAAATATTTTATTACTAATAGTATATACTTGTATTATATCGGCACGCTTTAACTTTTAAAAGAAGAAGAATTGATTTATTCAAGTAACAACAACCCACATCTTGTTAGTACTTACAGGTAGGTTAGTGTTTCATTCATTACTAAACATTAAAAGATACTTTGAAAACAAGTAACTATCACATCAGTACATTTATATGTGCGACTTCCTCATCAACCTACTCCATATGATGCAACAATGGCCCATGTACGTGCAGTATAGTCTGCTCGTGATCATGTTCAGGTTAAGGATGTTGTTGTTGCACCAGAGACGTGCACCTTTTTTATAGATTAAGAATTATAAACGAGCACACGAACCATCTGATAGTGAGTGGATGCTGTGGCCCATAGTGGTCCATTCTCGATTAGGAATTCAAAATGTAGATGCGTCATCACACCCGACGACTATGATAAAATGCCTCACTACCTGTAAAAAGGATTTCGAATTCCCTAAATTCACTATTCGAAACCCAACAGCATTTAATTGCTATTTTATGATCGTATTCTGTAGACTGTGGTCCTATTCCGGTCGAGCTAACCTATACGTAGTGGAATCATAATATATTCGTAAAATTTATTATTTATGTATGCATAAATATTGTGAAGCCTAAAACCATTGACTTTTTTACCTAATTCTTTAAACACCTTGTTGTTGAAAGAAAAGTTGTTTTGTTGATTGATTTAGAGGTAAGAAACGAGTAAACAATCGATCTGATTGCAAGTAACTACTGCAGCTCATGAAAACCTACGACCAAATTATGCATAAAATATAGGTTAATAATAATATATCTGTTTATATATTTATTCATTAATTTCGATTTATTAATATCTATTATTTTTATTAATAAAATATTTTATATTTAAAAATTGAGTGCAAAATTGCAAAAGTGCATTCGTATTTAAAAGTTAGTGGTAGCCTGCGCTAACTATGAAAAAAGGCATCAAACACCTTGTGATTTTAGTAACAATGGGTGCTGAAAAGCGCCAGAAACGTAGGTAATAAATAAAAAAACTGCGGTTGACAATTTGTCTGCTAATCATGGCAACTATGGCATAAGTGGAGGCTTATGTTCTGCAGTGGACTTTTTTAGGCTGATATGTACTGATGGAAAAATTTAACGTCTAATAAAAAGTAGAAGCTGACTTCTAAAACCTAAAAAGGATAATATTATTTCCTCATAATAGCCTCAGAAGTCGGTGCGTAGACAAAGTGTATTAAAGAGGAGACTTCAGAAGCTATAATGTGGAAATTATTTTATTATTTTTAGTTCCTTAAAGTCAGCTTTTATTTTATTTATTTTTGCCCCCTTTTTAGTGTACTAAGAAATATCACAAGTTCGAGTGCCGTCTAAATATTTACATCAAACACTTCATTCTGTATTTTTCCATGCTGAAGATTTTTCTTCTAATTCATTTGGGATCGCCCCTGTAATATTCAATAAAAGAACAATCATTAAAATAGGTTCACAATTGACTAAGATATCGTATATACTTAATATAATAATGTACCTACATACAAAAAAGAACATTCAGTGGAATTGAGAACCTCCATCTTTTTTGAAGTAGGCTAAAGTCTGAATTCGTACAATATTCCAAATCAATGTAGGTTTGCTAGGCCTTGATTAAAATCTCGATTACTTGAGTATTTTTCTAACTTGTTAAAATTATTTGAGTACCTATACTATTAAATTGATGACCCAAATGTGTTAATTATTAAAAGGAATGTTATTAATTTGGACACATCCACATTCGTATATAACCACAGTAATAGGTGTTCCATCTATGATAAACATACTCAGATTTTTTAGACGCACTTTATATCTCCAGAATGTAGAATTTATTACAATAATAGAAAATTTTACCTGGTATTATGTCTTTTACTTTTATTTATTTACACAATATAAAAATATACAATATTTATAAAAAAAAAACATGACTAAAATTATTATACCAGCTTATTTCCCGCGGTAAAATACAAAGATATTTTGTTGATATATATTTTGAAATTTAATTTAAAATTACCATTAAATAAAACTAGTTTTATGGATTCTATCGCGTATATTAAATTATTTTATATTCCCGATGTTTCGAGCACTTAACAGCACCCATGGTTACAGACTTTCCGGAGCGTCGATTCTTCACATCAGCTATGTGTTCTTTAATGCGAGTTTTTATTGATCTTTTAGTTTGTCCTATATAAGAAAGACCACAGTCACAATCAAGCTTATACACTCCTGCATCTTGCAGAGGGACAATACACTTGACTTGAAAAACTGACTAATCTTCTTCGGTGGCTTGAAGTACCTATGTTTTAATGGAAGCAAACTTCAAGATGTAGCCAACCTTGTCAGTGGCACCTCTGAAATATGACAATACAGCAGGCACTAGCTCGACTACGGGCGGCTTCACTTTTTCATTGTGACATGGGCTCGGGACCCGAAGCATGTTGTCCTGCAAAACTTGCTTGACATGTTGGAGCTCGGCGGCCAGGTGTTTACTGTCACAAATCCCTCGTGCTCTCTGAAACAAAGATTTTTACTTTTCACGGATTTAACACATCAAAGGACTTGTGGTCTCCGGGGGATGGTACTCAACCATCTCGTATTTATGCGAGATCTGCACTGTTAAATCTTTATATATATATATATATATATATATATATATATATATATATATATATAAATGTCTGTCATCTGGTTAGCATATGTCAAAATGTATTATAGCATGTCAAATCAAATACAAATTTTATAAAGTTATGTATTGTATGTAAAGGGTTTTTCAACAAGAACTTTGTTTTCTAAAACAAAATAAAACAAAGAGTTTAGATGAAGATGATTCAAATTTTTATTGTATTACGAAGAGAAAAGTTTGGCAATTATGAATGAAAAATGATATCTGGCAAATGTCAACCACGACCACGCTGACAGATGTCGATTCTTTCATCAAAGTTTTTAATCACTTTTTGGCAAAATGGCGGGTCTATTTCGTTAATCACGTCACGGATTTTGAGTTTTAAGGCCGCGATCGATTCGATTGGCTCCGTATAGACTCTGTCCTTAACATAGCCCCACAAAAAATAATCCAGTGGTGTTAAATCACACGATCTGGCTGGCCACTTAACAGCTGAATTTCGTGAAATTATGCGATCGGGAAATTTGATTTGCAATAAATTGATCGTTTCGTTGGTTGTGTGACATGTGGCACCGTCCTGTTGAAACCACATGTTTGTGATATCGATGTCATCAATAATAGGCCAAAATTGAGATGTTAACATCTCGCGATAGCGTGATTCATTGACCGTTACCGCATTTCCAGCCTCATCTTCGAAAAAAAACGGCCCAATCACGCCTCCAGACCACATAGCGCACCATACAGTAACACGTTGAGCATGCAAAGGCTTCTCAATAATCGCTTTAGAATTTTCAGAAGCCCAAATGCGGCAATTTTGCTTGTTGACGTACCCTGACAAGTGAAAATGGGCTTCGTCTGAAAAAATGATTTTCGTGAGAAAAACCAGCGGGCTGTTCCTGAATGAATTGAGCGAATCTACGGCGATGTGAATGGTTGGTCAGCTTCAATTCCTGCACCAGTTGAACCTTGTAAGGCTTCAAAGCCAAATCCTTACGCAAAATTCGCCATGTGGTGGTTTTGGATAACCCCAATTTTTGAGAACGTCGAAGAATTGACAAATTTGGATCTTCTTCAACACTGTGGCTCACGGCTGCGATGTTTTCGGTTGAACGACCCGGTCGAACACGCGTTGGTGTTGGCGCGTTTTGTACCGAGCCTGTCGATTCAAATTTAGCGACCAAATTCTTAATAGCGGTCTCAGAAGGACGATTATGTTGTCCGAAAATATCACGAATTTTACGAAACGTAACTTTAACAAAACCACCATTTTCATAGTGGATTTTAATTATTTTAATGCGATTTTCGAGCGAAATTGAATTCATTGTAGCAATTGCCAAAGCATCTACTACGAATAGGTCAAAAAAACTAAATGTCAAAACTGTCATGGTTTTGGTGTTGCCCCAATTAAAAAACAAAGTTCTTGTTGAAAAACCCTTTATTATATTGGTATATACCAAAACAATTATACAACTTATATGCCATGAAGCAATATTGGACTTTCAAATTGGCTTAAAACACAGAACTATACTTTTAACTTTAGAACGGTAAGGGTAGATATATTTAGATCAATGGGATCAATATATTTATGGTTCCTCTTCCTCAATTTTCATTGTTATATCATCGAAATGGACAGTCATTCATTATTTCGAAAAGTAAAATGTTCTCGCTGCCTTCCATTTCTCTTTGGAAAAGTACTGGTACTAATGCTTGTTGGCGGACTTAAATTGTCCGCAATATATCTTTAATTTTTCAGACATCCTCGTTTCTTTACAGTGAAATTCCAATTGCAATAATAATTTCATGAGTGCTGATGAGGTTCACAAAACACGGGCTGCTAGCATACAATTAAATTAAGACATCCTCAGTTACCAGTGCCTCTAATTATTAAAAAGAAAACATATGAAATAATGAAAATTAATTAAATTATTATATATTATTTTTCTAAAGGGAGTAAACGAAAGCTATCCGTATAGGAATCATTCGCTATTTAAAAATTATAAACTATTGCGTTACAGTTACTTGTTAAATTAGTGATTTTCGTCGTCGTTACTTCAAACTGCGTAACATGGACTACTTATGATTTCCTAACTAAGCGTGATCAGGTGGTGTTCCATTTACATGAGTTACTAAATACTAGGCTCAGTTTTCTTCTGATATCGAGGTATTTTAATTAATATTTATTCAAATTATTCTACGTTACTCGGCTTCGGCCATTTTACAATAATTGATCTCTATTTGGTTCCTTGTCTCGCAATTCAGCAACTGGAAGAACCAGACTGGTTGCACTGGTTTAAACAGATTAGTATACTAATTTATACGGATACATTAATAACCATGTGGTTGCGACTTTTGAGAATCTATCAGTTAAACACTCAATCTAATCTCGCATTTTTCATTTAATCCGTGCAAAGGAAAAAGAAAACATTGTAAATATCCCTGCATATTATTTATCAGAGAAAAACGATAGACAGTAAGACATCCACTATAGTAAACTAATTGATTTAAAAAAAATCCAATACTCTTTAGAAATTAGAGAATCTTCTATCTTCGAGCTATATTCGATGAATGCATGTTAAATAGTTGACTTGTGAAGGGCTGTAATGATGATGATGATGCATATATGCCAGTTGGTGTCATATTAGAGGAAAAGACTTTTGAATAGCAAAATATTTGAAAAGTGAGTGATTTTCATTTTTCTAAAATTGAAATGTTTAAAATCAGACACAGACACGTAAGTGTGTATACGTGCATGTGCGGTATGAACTGTAGTTCAGTCAAAACATTGCCATCTCATCGACATAATGTGTTGCAAAACATGCGCGTGGCCAATGAAATTTCCGTTTTTTTTTAGTACTTTTCAGTTATTTTTATTTTAAACATCTTTAAATTGTAAAGTAAAATTACAGGCTATATATGTTCCACGGCTGGGCACAGGAACCTCTAATTTCTGGAGGTGTTTTAGAATAGGGAAGTAATCGCCGTTATGCCCAAATTCGTGTTGGCAGACTTTACGCGGTTTTACTTTTTTTTATTTCTCAAATCTGCAGACATTTCTAAAGATGTTTTCCTTAACAACTTAATTGGTGCGCGCGTAGATCATACCTGGGTTCCTAGCGTATTGTGAAATTCGCGCTTAGCCCCTCTAATGGACGGTACTATTGGAAATAACCTTGTCGACAGCGGTGGTAATTTTTGCATACCTTAAGCGAAAGCGCAAGATATGTTCCACTATCGCCTGAAAATTAAGATTCCAACGTTTTATCGAATAAAATCGTATCTAGCAATCATATTATACATATAAATGATATAAAAAGCACATTGATAGAAAGATAAATGATTGTTGAACTTATTAATATTTTTTTTTAAATTGATTAATTGTTATTTACAAATAAAAAAGGGGTTTTTGTGGCTTATGGTGTGGATTTATCAAGTCCGGAAGGCTTGTAAACACTCTAACTTTTGAAAATATCAATTGTTTAACTCAATCTATTTTTTAATCTCTTCATCTATCATGTGGGAAGCCACTGAATGTAAATGGCAGTGTAATTTTGTTTTGTTTAGCTATAATTAATTTTTTTCGGCTCCAAAATGGCGAAATTTTCGTTGATTTGGTAGCCTTGTATGTAAATTAATTCTGTAAAGGGAGCTAAAGCCACAGAGTAGTTTACTCACTCACTCAGTTCGACGCACAGAGTACTTTTGGTCAGTCGCCGTCGTGAGTGGACATTGTTTCGGATTTTTGCAGCGGCTCAAAAAGATCGCTGTCATAGAAGTATACTCTAAGATCGCTGTACAAATACACAATATTCGAATAACCAAATTTCTTAAATACTTGATTATAATAATAATAAGAGATTTTTTTATAACAATATTTTGGGTGACAGTTTGATGGTTTTCGAGAGTGTTGAAACCGATAGGGTTGTTGAAATGCAAATCCAAGATAGCGGCTGAATTAGGTACCAATTTTTTCATCATGGGTGTCATTTTCATGGTTTTCGAGGGCGTTGAAGCCGATAGTACTGTCGAAATGTAAATCCAAGATGGCGGCTGAATTAGGTACCAATTTTTTCATCATGGGTGTCATTTTCATGGTTTTCGAGGGCGTTGAAGCCGATAGTACTGTCGAAATGTAAATCCAAGATGGCGGCTGCAATAGGTATAAATTTTTTCATCATGGGTGTCATTTTCATGGTTTTCGAGGGTGTTGAAGCCGATAGTGCTGTTGAAATGTAAATCCAAGATGGCGGCTGAATTAGGTACCAATTTTTTCATCATGGGTGTCATTTTCATGGTTTTCGAGGGTGTTGAAGCCGATAATGCTGTTGAAATGTAAATCCAAGATGGCGGCTGAATTAGGTACCAATTTTTTCATCATGGGTGTCATTTTCATGGTTTTCGAGGGTGCTGACGCCGATAGTGCTATCGAAATGTAAATCCAAGATGGCAGCTGCAATAGATATCAATTTTTTCATCATGGGTGTCATTCTCATGGTTTTCGCGGGTGTTGAAGCCGATAGTGCTGTCAAAATGTAAATCCAAGGTGGCGGCTATAATGGGTATCAATTTTTTCATCATGGGTGTCATTTTCATGGGTTTCGAGGGTGTTGAGCCGATAGTGCTGTCGAAATGTATTTAAACTACTTTAAGAAATTCCGTATAATCATGTTATACGTATTTTTTATGCGCTTAAGGTATGCTCAATTGGATTTACCAATTATTTTTTTTCTTTTAGCGCAACTCATAAAATACTTGTAATAGTAATAATAATCTAGATATATATATATATATATATATATATATATATATTCTATATCTAGGTTATTATCTCTATTATAATGAGTATATTCTATACTTCAAATCGATATATTATGAGGTGTTAATACTTTGATTTGAATGGTGTATGCTGTGTTGAGACGGCTAAAATAATTTGGAAATGGAACTGCGTAATTTTCACTAAATTATATAATTGAGCTCATAAATAATGTATGGCACCATTTTACAGTTGTTCATATTTTTTAGCTTTTTCGACATTGGACTTTTGTGTGTACCTTTACAGGTAAATATGATGAAATATAAATATAAACGCGCCCACACCGGGGCCCCGTAAGGGGCCATGGACCTCACGATCCCCGCGTAGAGCCTCCGGCAGGAGGCGTTTGGCCCCCCCAGGTTCGGCAGGAGCCGCCTGAAGGCAGCCCCGGTCCGTTCCAGTTTGGGAGCCAAACGTCGGAAGTGCTCAACGAAGTTCCATCGGCCGTCGAGGACGAGTCCTAGGTACTTCAACGTCGACTCGACGCCGATGGATACCCCTCCTACCATCACTGAGGATCCCGGTGGTGGCCTGTTCCGAGGACCATGGAAGTGCATGGCCTCGGACTTGTGCAGAGCCACCTCGAGACCCAGTTGCCGGATCCTCTCAACGACTATCGCAACCCCGCGTGTCATAGTTTCCGCCGCCGCCTCGTACGACCCCCCTTGTGCCAGTACCAGCGTGTCGTCAGCGTAGCAAACTACGCTGACGCCGGTAGGGAGGTCGGCGCGCAGCACCCAGTCGTAACCGATGTTCCACAGGGGCGGCCCCAGAACCGAACCCTGTGGGACACCGCACGACATCTCTCGCCGGTTCCACTCACCGTTGCGACCGGGGTAGATGACGGCCCTGTCCGTCAGATAGTCCCCGACTATACGACGGAGATAGGTCGGCACCCGGTGATACCGGAGTGCCTCCCTAATGCAGCTCCAGGGCATGGAGTTGAAGGCGTTGGCGATGTCGAGAGACACCGCCAAAACAACCCCCCCCCCCTGGCCACTGCATCCCCCGTCGTGAGGGCTCTCACGCGCATGATGGCGTCCACCGTAGAGCGCCTCTTGCGGAAACCAAACTGGTGTTCCGCAAGATCCGGCCCCGTCCCCGCAAGGTGCTCGGCGAGGCGGTTTGCAATGACTCTTTCAAAGAGCTTGCCCACCTCGTCGAGCAGCACCACGGGCCGGTATGCGGACGGAGAGTCCGCAGGGCGCCCTGGCTTCCAAATGAGGACCAGCTTCCCCGTCTTCCAACGAAGCGGGAATTGGCCTCTCTCCAAGCATGCGCTTAGGAGCCCCTCCAGTCGGGGCCCGAGAGCCTCCGAGGCCAGGACCCAGGCTTTGCCAGGCAAGCCATCGGGTCCTGGGGCGGTATTCCTGGCCTTGAGCCTACGTACCGCCACTCTCAGGTCTACCCCGGTCCCTTCCGGGATGTCGTCGTCGTCGTCCTGGTGGTCCGCTTCCGGCACCGCAGGCGGCGGAGCCATAGGCGGGGGCGGATGTTTCGCTCGCGCAGGGAACAGAGCGCTCACCACGTCCTCCACGAGCTGAGGCCGGAGACTCTGCGTCAGCGGGGGGCCCAGGTGCGGAGTTTATCCCGCACCATCTTGTAAGGGCGCCCCCACGGATCTCTGTCGAGAGTCTCCAGCATCTCCTCACGGGCCCGATCCCGGGCCCGCATGACAGCCTCCCGGAGGGCGGTCTTCGCCGCTCTGTATCCCTCGTACAGCTCCGCCTCAATGGCTGCCGCATTCGGTGGACGAACGCGGAGCCTGCGATGCCTGGCGTACAGGTGCCGCGAGGCGACACAAGCCTCGCGCAGACACGTCAGCTCACGCGACCACCAATACACCTGACGCCGGGCGCTTCCTGGCCGGACGCGGGGCATTGCCACGTCACATATCTCGGACATGGCCTCCTGGAACCACCCTGCCTCATCATTGACGTCGGCAGGCCTATCCGGTGATGACACTCAGGCCTGCACGATCGAGGCTTCCAGGAGGAGCTCCTGGTCCAGCTGCTTCAGCGCCCAACGCAGACCACTCGGGGCCTGTTGGACTGGCGCGCTCGAGGGCTGGGTGGAGACGTCAAACCGGATGTACCGGTGGTCGGAGTAGGTCTCCACCCCCTCCATGACTCGCCAGTCAATGGCACGCGGCGACAGAGCGGGGCTAGCGAATGAAATGTCCACCACCGACTCGCCCCGCATCCGCACACACGTGGGGACAGAACCCCGATTTAGGACGACCAGGCCTGTCTCCAGAGCCCAGTCTTCCACCATCCTACCCCTCACATCTGTACGACGAGAACCCCAAGCCAAGTTCTTGGCATTGAAGTCCCCGAGGACAAGTACGGGGAGGGGATAGCTTCCGACGACGACTGCTCTCAGCTCTGCAAGAGAGTTATGGAGCTCGGCGAGAGATCGGTTCGGGGAGAAGTACACCCCCACAACGACGAACTCCCCGAACCGTGCTGCTACGCACCCCTGACCCCTCCTGACACCTTCAAGGGTCGGGGTACCGGCGGCGGCCGAAGAAATGATGGCCACTGAGCCGTTAAGGTCCGCCACCCAGTCATCCCTAGGCCAGACAAAATACGGCTCAGCGACCACAGCGATGTTAATCGACCACTGCGTCATGCTCTGGAGCAACAGATCCTGAGCGCAGGCGCAGTGGTTGATATTCGCCTGGAGGAAGCTTAATGGGGCCGTTATAGGCATTCCATTTCAGCTTCCTCCACGGGGCGCCCCTCTGCGGGCGTCGGTGTCGCGGCGACGGCGGCGGCAACAGTGACAGCGGCAGCGGCGGCAGTTGCGGCTGCGGCGGTGGCCATAGAGGCGGTGGCGGCGGAGGAGGGCCCTCCTCTACCCGCGGCCTTTGCCTTGGCGGGTGGCACGCAGGCCCTGCTTCCGGCCCAGTGATCGGCTGGCTTGCCGGTCGCCGCACATGCATCACAGTGCGGCGTGGCGCAGCAGGTCGCCGATTTGTGTCCGGGCTGACAGCAGCGGAAGCAAAGGCCACTGCGGTCAACCTCCGAGGCGCATTTCACTGACACGTGATGTCCCACGAGACAGCGGTAGCACCTCAGAGGTCTGGGCTCCAGCAGCTTAACCTGCGCTGAGACCCAGCCCACCAGAAGCCTTCGGCCCTCCACTATGGCTTTGGCCGCCGTAACAGGGCAGCACACCGTGGCGGCATGCATACCCTGTTGGTCCGGGCGTATAGCGCCTGATCTGACCTGGTCAGTAGTGCACCCCCCGGACCTGGCGACGGCGGCCACCAACTCCTCTTCCGATACCGAGTCGTCCAGACCCATGATGCGCAGGTCTGCGCATCTGACGGGCCTGGACACTCGGGCCTCGTTCGCGTTCAGGGACGCTCTGAGCTTCGCAGCCAGAGCGTCCGCGGTCGCGCCACTGGATTCCCCAGGAATCTCCAGCATACGAGCCCCCGTCTGGGTGACTTTGAGCCGGAGGCCCCCTGTGATCCCGAGCTCCCCGAGATCCACCGCCTCTTTCGCCTTCGCGAGCAGATCGCGGTAGGTAACGCCCTTCTTTTCCGCGTCCGGCTGTAGTGTAATCACTACAGCTGCGGTCTTCGGGGCGCGGAGCCTAGCCGCGATCTTGCGCGCCCTGAACTGGCGCTGCCGCTCCTGCTCCTTGCCCTTTTTGGCTGCCTTCTTCCCCTTTTTTTTGTCCCCGACAACCTGCCAACCGGCTTCAGCCGCGGGAGGTGTAGGGAGCTGGGGGGGCGGTGGCGGCGGCGGCAGCTGGCTTGCCGCTGGCGCTGGCCCATTCGCCGTAGGCACTGGGGCTGGCGCAGCCACTACCTGTGCTGCCGCCTTGCCCTTTTTTGCCTTCGCCTTGCCTCTCTTTCCCGTCGCCGGCTTAGCCGGAGCCGGTTCAGCCGGTATCGGTTTTGCCGGAACCGGCTTTTCAGGAGGGGGAGGGGCAACTGCAGCCCCGTCCGAGGGCTGGCTGGACGGCCCAGGCCTGGATGCTGCAGCCGTGGCCGCCGCGTACGAGACCGTTGCCGGCCTCGCCGCCGTCTTGTTTGCCCCTAGGGGAGGGCGCAGGACGATGCCCTCCAGCACGGAGAACCGGTGCTGGAAGGCAGCCAGCTCCTGCCGGACCAGGTTCAGAACCTGGTTCTCCACCGGCACGGGCTGGCTTGGGCAGTGCGTCTGGGGCGCCGCGCGAGAAGCAGGCTCATGTAGACTGGCCAGGTCTGCGCGGAGCTTCTCATTCTCCTTCTGGAGAATCTCCATGGCGGATGTCAGGCGGGCCACGTCCGCCCGCAGATTCGCCACCTCGTCCGCATTAGGCCCGGACCCAACAAAGTTGGCCTCCGCAGCCGCCATGATGGAGGCGGAGGCCGCGGGAATGGCCTTTAACTTCGAGGAGGCCTTTTGCTTGTGGGCCACGACCTTGATCGCGGCCTCCACCTCCTTTACAAATCTGGCCTTACGCTCCACCTCGGAGCCGCCAGTTGCATCCGTCTCTTCGCCTGAGACCCGTATCCGTATCGTCCGGGTGGCGCCCCTCCTCGGCAAGCTTTGCCGCTCGTTCGGCCCTCTGATTGGCAGAGAGCTCCCTCCCCTTGCCTCTCAGCCCGCCCCGCCTGTTGGTTGGGATTTTCCGGGCCGAAACCTCCTCTTCACCGGATGCCGTCCCCTGGTCGCCATCCCGCCTGGACCGCTTGCGGAAGATCTTGCTGGTCTCCGCGGTCCCAGGTCCCACGTGTCGGGAGCTCTCTGAGCCTCCCACGCTGCTCGATGCGGCGTCGGACTCTGTCCCCGCATCGTTCCTCCTCTCCTCTACGTTGCCGTTGCCGGCGGTTTTGTTTTTTTGTTTTTGATTTTGTTCCATTTTTGTACCCACGAGTATGGGAGTAATTAAAGGTCCACCTTGGCAGTGACCCCTTACCAAGGTAAGCAGATTTAGAGGATTTATTACTCGCCAGGGGGTCTGCAGGTACCCTGGCGAGGAGCGCACTAGCGACTGATTTGTTCATAGAACCCCGTCAGCCATCCATCCCCTCGCGGTGCGTCGCCGCTTGAGATTCGGGGTAACTTTTTATAGAGGTTTTCTCCCTCGCGGTCCGGGCGGTTAAGCCAAAACCCTCGGTCCCTATCAAAGCCGCGAGACATGATCCACGACACTTCGATGGGATTACGAGACCGGCGGTGACAGCAAAGGATGAATCCTTCACTGTCTGCCCGGAGGCAGGGTAAGTGCACACCGAGCCCGCCCTCACTCCTCTGCTATGCCCTCTGCTGATCAGAGGGTCACGCAGTGGAACGCAACGTTGGTCCGAGATGGACCCCACCCATGTCAGAATAATTAGCCGCGGCAGTAACATTCCCCAAGGAGTAAGAATTTCTTCTCATTTCTCGAGGAAGATTACTGCCTCGCCCAGGGTGCACCGGCCCAGTAGCTGCTCTTCCCTCCAGACGTATCGAGAGGGACCCGCAACTGCCAGGCACACGTGGAGGACTTCTGACTTCGCACCCCGCGTTGTCACCCCTGAGAACTTAGATGGAATGCCGCATTTCCAGTAAAAAGGGTCTCCGGTTCTCTACACTCACCATACGAGACAAATTAGCGTTAAGCTGCTATTTAACGCCGGTATTCTGTGAGAGCATAGTCCTTCCCTGGTCGAGCCGACCCATTCGTGGTACACTATACCAGTAATATAACTGCAGCATGGGTCTACCACGTAAAAAAAGTCTATAGTCAGTTATTTTGGGGACCAAGTAGCACGATTGTATAGTTGTATAGATCTTTTAGAATGCTACATATTGGAGTGTCATGTCATGTCATGATAGTAATTATTACGAATAAAATTATGTTTTAAATTTATTAAAAAAACCAAGACAAGGTTTTATTTCTTGAAGTTGTGGCAAATTAAGTAGATGTATGAAAAATTAAAAACTGTACACTCGCAGAAGTTATTAAAAAGTAGCTTTCTTTGAATGGTATATACACTTTGCGGTTTTGAACGGTGGTGTAAAATATCTCACAATGTTATGGTAAGGTTACGTGTGGTGGCGAAGAAAGAGAATCCACACTTCATTTTATCTCACAGTGTAGACTATGAATTTCTTATTACATAGCAGTCTTATATCATTGCACTAATATAACTTCATATATGAATAAAAGTAACTAAAAACAATAAAATAATTTCCACAGCTTTGAGCAGCTTCGGAAGTTCGGTTTTAATTCTTCTATACAATTATGTCTTAACACGCACTCTATAAAAATACAATACTTGTGTATAAAAGTAAACTCAAATGTATCTATGATGTAGGTGTCTACTTGCCACAGCATCCACTTACTTCAAGTGTGCGGTTTGTTTGCCGCTTTTATTCATTCATTAATTTTAATCACTTTAAATTTAAATGCACTCTGAAAGAATGGCTTTTTAATCAATCATAAAAGGAAACTAAATGTCTTGTTGATATTCTCAAATAAACTTTCTATTGTTTTCTTCATATATTCTCACTCTCGCACAAACACTTCACACACACGCACGCACGCACGCACGCTCGTACGCACGCTCGTATGCACGCACGCACGCATGCACGCACGCACGCACGCACGCATTATATTTTATATTGTATTACAAAAATTATGTTACATAAAAATATAGTAATCCTTCAGACCGCATTTCGGTCACGGCGGCCAGTCGCAACGGAGACTAGCACAGTACAGGATTATAGTGCCAAAGTGTATGCGCAAGCACAGGTGCACTCTCTATTCCCTTACTCTCATAGTCCGATGGAACGATAATTCCATACGATCGAAGAGAGATCAGGCGCAGGACCTTTACGTGCTTTCGGAGGCACGGGTGTGAAACACCACCAACTCCCTAACTTCGCGTTACTGATGAGAATTTCTTGGCAGAAAAGTCCAATAACTTATTTTGGTGGCCTGGGATTTGAACCCGGTAGATACATCATGATCAGCAATCGCGTTTACGACCACGAGACAGTCATTAAACTATGACACTTATTAGTATAAGTAAAAACTTATTATTAGTAAGCGAAATGAATAATGTAGTCATTATTCATTTCGCGCTAGGAGATGCGATAACGGCTTTATATTAATATTAATAATTATTGTCAACGCTTGATTTTACCACCCATCTATTTTCTGTAGAGTTCCAAAAAGGGGACGGTACTCAATTCGACTGTTGTGTGACTGACAATTTTTACTGGGTGAACCGATTTCGATAATTCTTTTTTTATTTGAAAGCTGGTACTTCTCGTTTGGTCCCATATGAATTTGATCAAGGTCAGACCACTAGTTTTTGAGTTATTCTTAGTAACTTATATCGAAGTCGGCTGTACAAAATTTTTGATTTTAAGTTATTCATACCATGCGCTGTATATTAAACGATTCATAAGGAGTAAACTCCAATAAACTCCAACCAATAAATATGAATAAATCATTATATATTTATCGCCAAGAAGATTTACGGTAATTTTTCCATCGGTGTTCACACTATTAAACCACTATCGTGGATATAATTTGTTGCTTCATATCTATTTCAATAGAAAGCTACTTGCGGTTAGTTAGGTTCTATGGAAAATTATATTATTCGTAAACTGGCAGATTACCAACAACAATGCAGTTTGATAAAAGGAGGCGAGTGTTCGCGGGCCCGCAGGGAACCATAATTATTATTACTGGACATTGATCAGAACCACTTACCGATTTGAGTTTCATGGCAGTAGTCGACTACCAAGCAATTTATTATTAATTGAACGTTGATAGTCTATGGTTCACAGTTCATTTGCAGTCAGAAAATAAATTGAATTATTATTTCTGAAAGAAAAATTACGCCTACGTGGAAGCGTATAGCATACTCAAAATGCACTTGGAATAACATCCAGACTCGGGACAATTATTTATGAGTCTTATACACGTGTTCTGTGTAGGATTTGAACCCGCGGCCGGCCCATTTCGATTGCAAAATGAGGTTCCCCTGATCGAATTAACGCTGACTCCATTTTTTCAACACATATTTATAGACAGCAAGCGAACCTTTCTTGCGGAAATCCAATCCTAACAGGAGACCCAACGTTAGAACATGTATTGATCATCATCATTATCAATCATCACCAATCATATTATCAATAGTATTAACGAGGACTCTACTAGTATTTCTTGCGTATTTAATAGAATATCAATACATTATAAATCTACAGAAAGATAAATAAGTAAATTTTAAATATATCAAAAGGTTTGATTTGAATTATGTTGTTAATGTAAATAACCTATATACGTCGCACTGCTGGGCACAGGCGTCCCCTCATTTCTGAGGGGGTTTTAGGGCAAGGAAATGTCCGCCGCGATGTCCCAATGCGTGTTGGCGAACTTCACATGTCTGCGAAATATATTTTTTTCTTATTTCCCAGACATGCAGGTTTCGTCACGATGTTTTCGTTCACTGCCGAGCACTTCGTATTTAGTTATATTATATATTTTAATTTAATATATAATACAATATTTAAATATATAAATATATTACAATTAATCATATTTATCTTTAGGTACATTTATATTAATCACAGTACGCAAAAATCCAGTAGCAATGTGTGTAATATAATAATAAGTAAATAAATTAGACTTCGTTTATAATATGAATACACTATAAACATACAATGTTGGTACCAAGTCGTGCGTACCGTGCATGTAACAGTCTGTTAACTATGCTCTTAAACCTGTAATCACATATGTAAGTCTACGCAGTAATTGATACGAAAGTGATTTGCCACCTAGCATCGGTACTGGCGCGTACTACAATATCGTATATCGGTTTTAACAAATTTGAATTACGTGTGAGCAATCAAATATTTCATATAAACTTATTTTTAACACGCTTTTATTTGCTTCGGATGTACGATGTAAATTTCTAACGTATTAAAACAAACTACCATCAACATTAAAATTCACAGCCAAGATAATGTCAAAATTAGGTGCTCGTATTTGTTAGTAAATTGCGGAATATGATTTAGCAAATATTTATATATATACGTCCATCGAATATGCTTTAAACCACTCAATGTTTTAAACTACTAATTGGTCCACATACCGCTATTACGCTTTGATTTTGTCGTACGCTACTAGATAGCACTTAGGTTGTAAGTAATTCATTTTAGTTGCATCATCATTAAAACTTTTATTGCGACACGAATTTAACGCTGATACGATGATTTTTATTTAATAAAGATGAGTCGCTCGCGTCCGTAGGCTTCGACCACCTAACCCTAGGGCCACCCCACACGTGTCCCCCGGGTGGTGCTAAACGAGCAACAAATCCGAAACGATAGACTCGGCTCCTCGCCGTATGGTAGCGGTGTAAAATCTACCAACCCTTAGTCGCACCATGAGCCAATAATTAAAAGAAATGGCCCCGAGTTCCCGGCGCCCCTTTAATGGGGCAGGAGTGCGAAGAATCTCCGGGAGGAAAACCGGCGACGAGGTTCGCCCCCCGTCACGTCCTGTCTCCCGGAGGGGCGAAAAGTGGATTGCGGAGGCCCGTCTGGTTACGCTGAATGTATGTGGAGCAATGAATGATAAGATGGATGAAATATGCGAAATGATGAATGATAGAGGACTAGATGTGTTATGTGTGAATGAGATGAAACGAAAGGGAAGAGATGTCACTGCACATGGCATGTATACCGCTTACTGGTCTGGTGTAGACGAGACCGAGCGGGCATGCCAGGGAGTCGGTGTCATCTTTTCAGAAAGAATGGGTCAATGTGTGAAAGAGTATGAATGTGCAAGCCCAAGGCTGCTGTAGATACGAATGAAAGTGGGCTTAAAGAAGTTTTTCGTGCTTGGGGTGTACGCCCCAGATATGTCTAAGCCCACTTTTATACGAGAGCAGTTTTGGGACATGGTAAGGCTGGTGTTGACGAAATGTAAGGAAAATGAAAATATTATTATGTTAGGATATTTTAATGGAAGGGTTGGGGTGAAGAGGTCTGGTTCTGAAAGGATATTAGGAACGTTTGGCGATGAAGGAATAAATGAGAATGGTGAAGACCTCCTCACCGTATGTGTGGAAAATAATATTTTTGTGGCGAACACTTTCTTTCGTCATAAGAGGATTCACATGTATACGGGTGGTTTTCTTAAAAATTGTCCGGTAGTAAAATTATGATGGAAATACTGAATGTTAGTAAAATGACTATTTTATAATTTTAATGTGTAGCAAAAATATATCTTTTTTTAATAATGTTAGATTAATATTCATTTGATCGCTATTTTTTATTATTTTAACGTTTTCTTCACGGGCAGTCTCAAAACTTTTCCATTCCATGATCAAATATTTTAACGCAATTTGAAAGCAAAACTCGAATAATAAGTACTCAAAATGTTTTTAATTGTATCAAAAATCACACTTTTACCTTAAAATACAGTATTCATTATATTATTAATAGTAATCTAATATTTATTTCGTGTCTCAACTCCACTCCGTTACTCTTTGGTAAAATATAAACTATAAATTTGTTTATTTTCTTAAATATGGCACATAGGTGAGATCTCTTTCCGTGTGTCGTTAACAGAATTATAACAAAAATAATTTTTAATCAACAAAAACAACTTAATCGTAGCTTAATCTTCTAAAATAACATTTAACGACAAAAAATATTTGGGACAGTCACGGAAAAATTTAAATCGGTAACGGTATGGAATTATTAAACCTCGTACACAATATTTAACCTTTTCAATAAAACTACGTTATTTTTTATCACCCCTAATGAGTTTAGTGTGTTTTCAAAAAGAAAACTGAACTCTTTCCCAAAAGAACATGAGTCAAAATTAAAAAAAAAAATCTATCATACAAAATAACTCTTTATTATGAACAGTTTTATGGGAGGTCCATTTTTTTTTACTCATGTTCCTGGAAACTTGTTTAGTTTTTGGATAAAACACACAATGAAAATATCAGGGCTAATAAAAAATGATGCTGTATATGTACATAGAGGAGATTACTTCTTATAATACCTACGTATTCTTCTCAAATGTTTGAACTTTCGATACACTTTTACAAAATTAATCACATGTAAAACAGGTCAAGCAACGTGAAACCACAGTTCTAATGGAACGGTTCTTATTTCGGGCCGCTGTATTCTCTTTATAGTTGCCTGAAATGTGTGCCTTTTTTATCAGAGTTTCATTATTTGGTGTTGTTTTTGATTTTCGCTTTAAAGATTGTTTGCTATTACTATAATTACTTAAAGTTAATTTTGTGATATCTATTTTATCAGGTACATTATTATCAATAACTATATTAGAAGTCTTCAAGTAATGAATATTATCTTTTAAAAATGTGAAATCAATGATTGGTACACTATTGTCTGTACTCAAAGCAGAAGATGATTTTTCAGAATCTGTAATAACTGCAGATGTTGCTATTGATTTGGGATCCATAGTTAAAGTTTTGCACTCTTTTTTTCGCTTGTTATTCGACTTATATCGTCTCGTAAGAAGAAAAGATGCGATTTCTGCTTTTATCGTTCCATTTTGTTTTTTCTGTCTAGTTATTATTCTAACTTGGCCCTTTAAACCCAACAGTTTTCCGTAAAGCTTCTATGTTTTTTTGTAATTTTTCATTATTTATAGCTACGTTATAGTACGCTCTTTTCCATCTTTTTAAAACAATAGCATGTTTTTTGCAGAGTGAGTCACTTTTTTCCTATTGTGCAGATGTAGTTACTCGTTTGTTTGTTTCAGATTTTTTATTTTTTTGGTTTCTCTTTTTATCTTTCCACTTTTTCCTTACTTTTTCTTTTTCATCGTCAGACATTTCTAATATCTTTTTATTCATAACTTTCATTCCTTGAAAATCTTTTTTCTTATATTTTTCGTATCTTACAGGATCTTTCTTTAATTTTTCTATGTATCTTTTCATTTTTTCCGATGGTGTTACAAAACGAAATATTTAATAAAAAAAAATAAAAATTTCTTCTATTGCAATAATACCTATATCTGTAGTACCCATAGGTATGTATGTACTTAATGATAAAATATCGATGTTACATACTTGAAGTGTACTCAAAAAATATTTTATTTTAATATAATTCTTTCTTTTATTTTTAAAAAAAACGTGACTGTGTAAATGTAAAACATTTCATTTATTTATAACAAAATGTAGAGGATTTCCACAGTCGAAAGATATTGAATATCCACATCCATAACATTTTTGAATCAGGCAAAAATGAGTAACAAGCCATGGCCATTGTAAGTTGCGATTATTTATTGAAGAAAAATGATCTTTTGTTAACACATCATCAACATCAAGAAAAACCACCATTTTTTGTGCATGTATACATTCTGAAACCAAATATCATAGCTGTTCTTAAAATTCAAAAGGACTTTATGTTAATTAAATATTCAATATTCATGGAGGCACCTATCTTTTTGTAAGCAAGTCTTAATGTGCTATGATATTATAAAATATAAATATACATAAATAATATATTACAAAACCATATAGCAGTGCAATGTGCATTTAGTTTTATAATTCCATTCCGAAACTTTTTCGGTTCCGTGTATACGTTACCGGCATTTTGGCTTCGGAATGGAAGTAACGTATACAATCTTTAGAGCAAAAATATGTTAAACTCTTCTACAATTTTATAATCTAAGAGTATTGAACGTATAAATCGGATTCATAAATATGTATACAGCACATAAATAAAGATAATAGTAACAATTGTGGACTTCTTACCGAGGTTTTTAGTTTCGGAAGACAGCAATCCAAAATTATACCACAGAAAACGTGTTGCTTAAACTGCGCCGTCTGACAAAATGCACGAATAAAACATGGCGGACATGTGACGTGGCTTATAAAGATGTTGCCATTTCTCGGAAAAATATATTAATTGATAAACTTTTGGATCGGGAACAGGCATAATCCCGGTATCGGAATGGAATTTTCCACTTGAGCTAAGTTTCCGATCCAATTATTTTAATTTATTTCCTCTTATTTTGATCAACTATTAGTAAAGTGATACTTGCACTAGCAAGCTATAAGACTCCTTTTTCATTACAGCTAAGAATTTTATAAAGTCCAAATTCATTTCACGTAAGGTTGCGAATTGTAAATTACGTTGAGGCTGTGGGACATGGAAAAAATTGCTCCTTTGCGTTTAACTATTCTGTATATTTTAATATTTTCTTATTTTTAATGACTTTCTAGACTAAAAACTTACAAAAAAATAATCATCGAATCTAATAAACATCAGTAGATTACTATAAAGTAGAAAAAATGTTTATAAAATATATTTGAAGTTTTGGGACATAGAAAAATTGCCATGTACAAATTTTAAGAAAACCACCCATACATGGGAAAGAGGGGATGATAGAAGCATGATAGATTTCATAATTGTGGATGAAAGAATGAGGAGCGCAGTGGTAGATACAAGGGTTTACCGTGGGTCCAACGTAGGGACGGATCATTACTTGGGCTTATGCCGAGTTAATGGAAATGATATAAAAATCCAATATTATTAAAAGGCAATGTAAACTATATATATAAAAATAAAAATAACTATATAAAAATGTTGTGAGAGCAAATAAAGTAAACATTATAATTATTATTTTAGGGGTATCTATATAATTTTCTCATCTGGTTGGGCTGTATAAATATATAATTGTAAATGAAAATGATAAACATACATAAATATCAACAAAATAAAATAAATACATAAAAAATACATAAATAAATAAAAACCAGACCAGATGGAAGCCCTCGGCAGGGGAGACCAAACGGCCGAGGGTTAGGGGGAAAGGGAAAGAAACCGGCGGACTATGCGGGCGGTATCGAGGAGCACCGCCTTCTGCATTTGAGCTTGGAGCGGTCCGTCACGGAGTCCCAGTCGCCTCAGATGACCCGAGAGGCTGACGGGGATTAACCCGTTCGCAGAAACGACCACAAGAATAATTTCGGCCGGCAATCCACCCCACATGTCGGTCACCTCGTGAGCCAGGTCCAGATATTTAGTAAGCTTATCTGTTTCGGCATTCACGAGGTTCTCGTCATAAGGAATGGTAATGTCGACCAAAAATATCCTTGACTGTGCCCGGTCCATCAGCACAATATCAGGCTTATTCGCAAGAATAGTCCTGTCTGTGATGATGGCCCGGTCCCAGTAGAGCCTGGCGTGGTCATTTTCGAGCACGGCTTTCGGCAAGTACTTATAATACGGCAGTTTCCGATCCACGAGACCGTATTTCAGAGCGAGCTCCTGGTGTAGAATCCTGGCTACTAAGTTGTGCCTGTGCAAATACTCAGAGTTAGAAAGCGCCGAACAACCGGAGATGACATGCCTAAGTGATTCACCGGGATGGCGAAAAGCTCGACAGACGTCAACGGTGCCATCCTTTAGGATGTATAGAATAGAATAGAATAGAATAATTTTTTATTCAATATAGATCACATGTGTAATACTTATTGAAAGTCATTTTTTACTTTACCACTGGTTCGAAAAAAAACCTCTGTCCTGGGAAGAACCAGCAAGAAACCCAGCGGGACTTTTTTTTTAAAGCAAATTTTACAATAATGGTTGTACTAACTATATAAGTACAAAATTTATTTTAGAAACAGCTTGGAAGCGATCACCTCATTCCCAGGGGTTATTATCAACCATGTATTCATTTATACTATAATAACCCTTTTTATACAGTTTCAACTTAACAAAACATTTAAACTTGCTAATAGAGAGAGCCTGTACACTTTCCGGGACCTTGTTGTAATAGCGTATACATTGCCCCAAGAATGAATTACTGACTCTGTGGAGTCGAGAAACTGGTATCACTAGCTTGTGTTTGTTCCTAGTGTTTACAGAATGCACATCACTTTTTTTACTAAAACTACCTTTGTTTTGTGAACATACATTAAATTTTCGTAAATATACTGAGAGGCCAAAGTTAATATATTTATTTCTTTAAATTTATCTCTAAGAGACTCTCTCAGTTTTAGGTTGTAAATAGCTCTAATGGCCCTCTTCTGTAAAACAAAAATAGTTTCTGAATCAGCCGCATGTCCCCATAGCAAAATCCCATAAGACATTATGCTATGGAAATAACTGAAATAAACTAATTTAGGTGTCTCGACACTAGTGAGACCTCTAATTTTTTTTACAGCATAGGCTGCAGAACTTAGTCTGCTTGCTAGTTTGGATAAATGGGGGCCCCACTGAAGCTTTGCGTCGAGAGTGATGCCAAGAAAAACAGTGGATTCAACAGGGCTCAGTTCTTCCCAATTTAAAAACACATTGGTACTCAGATTTCTAACATTCGTTGTTGTAAATTTAATACATTTAGTTTTATTTCCGTTTAAATGTAAATTATTAACGTTAAACCAATGCACTAATTTTGATATAGCATTATTCACTTCGTCACATTTAAATGATTTACGTTTAAGTTTAAGAATCAAAGAAGTATCATCAGCAAATAATACTATATCATGATTATCCTCTACAATAGAAGGTAAGTCATTAATATACACTAGAAACAGGAATGGGCCGAGAATTGAGCCCTGAGGGACACCCATTAGTACAGGTGAGCCGGAAGAACTTTTACCATTAATAATAACTTTCTGCATTCTATTACTTAAATATGAAATTATAAGTTTAAGCGCTGTGTTCTTGACACCATAGTACTGTAGCTTCCTGATTAATGTCTCATGGTGAACGCAGTCGAAGGCCTTGGAAAGGTCACAAAATATACCCAAAGCATCCTCTGAATTCTCCCATGCACAAAAAATATGTTTAATAAGCTCAACTCCAGCGTCAGTTGTTGAGCGACCCTTGTAAAACCGAATTGATTTCTATGTAGCAATTTATTAATATTAAAGAAACTTAACATTTGATCTAAAATTATTTTTTCAAAAATTTTACTAAATGTTGGTAGTACAGAAATTGGTCTAAAATTGGCGGGGGCTAATGTACTACCAGATTTATATAAAGGTATGACTTTACTAAGTTTCATTAAATCAGGAAACACACCAGATTCGACGCTTGTATTAAATATAGTGGCTAGATAAGGTGCTATTATATCTATTATAGATAAAATAACTTTAACGGAAATCCCCCATAAATCTGCCGTTTTCTTAACATCAATAGTTTTAAAATATTTAACGATATCTTTTGGCAGTACTCTATGGAATTTAAAAGTATTTGAACAAGCCTTTACATTTTGTTTAAGCAATGATACGGCGACAGTAGGAGAAGAGTTTAATGATTTAGTTGTCAAAAAAGGAACATCAGTAAAATGTTTCTCAAAAGCCATAGCAACTTCTTGTTCAGATCGGGTTAAATTATTGTTAATATTCAATTGAAAATCCGAGTTGCGCGGTTTGACCTTGCCCGTTTCACTATTTATTATTCTCCAGGTCATTTTAATTTTGTTTGATGCAGTTTTAATTTTGTTACTTAAATGTAAAGCCTTAGCTGTGGCGCACACTTTTTTAAATATTTTAGAATATGTTTTTACATAATCTCTAAATATAACACTACTATTAAATGATCTTTCATTATAAAGCTCGTATAACCTTCGCCTACTCTTATAAATTCCTACTGTCGCCCATTCATTAAATGATTTGCGGCTGTTAAAAGAGAAAGTTTTAGAAGTAAATATCCTACTAAATTCACAAGTTATAATTTTAAATAACGTACCATACAAATAATTAGCACTGTTTTTAAATGAAAGTGATGGAAGTCTTTTTATTATATTACTTCTAAACCTCTCCAAGCGATGTTCATTTATTGGAACAAACACAACTTTCTTATTTATTATCGCTTATCTCCGATAATTGTTGGTCTTAATAACCTGATCTTGTATCGCACAGACAAAACCCTCGGTTTCCCCAAAGAGGTCACCGAAACGTAGCCAGTGGAGGGCGGCGACTGTGTCCACGAAAGGCTCATGTAGAGCCTTGTAGAACCTCCCGTGGAGCTCCTACTCCTTCCATACGGTCTCCCGCTCGGAAATGCTCTGTACTGCCGGGTCTTGCCATTGCTCGTTGGCTAAGGATAGAGGGGTAAGTCCTTTATCACAAGAAATAACGTCCCTATAGTATGGATCATCCGCTCTCGTCAGAAAGTAATTACGGAGGATGCACACTTCGCGATTATGCATGGTAAGCGCACTTAAAAAGCCGCGCCCACCATGCTTCCGTGGCAAGTACAGCTTCATTACTGACGATGATGATGATGATGAGGATGATGCATCCTGTGGGACGTCATTATAGTGCAGACTTTTCTGTCCAGAGCGTTCAGTTCGGTCTGAGTCCACCTGAGCATGCCAAAGGTATACATGAGAACAAGCATGATCCAACCATTATATGCGTGCGTCTTATTCACACCGGACAAAAGGCTGTTAAGCACTTTGGTCAAGCGTGCATAAAACACATCGCAAACTGACTGTTTCATACCCGCCTCATCTACACCGATGTTCTGTGACATACCCAGGTATCGGTATGTTTCAGCCTCGGAAAGGGTCCTTATGCTGATGGGCATAGACAAGTCCATGCCCTCAGAGTTAGCAACCCTTCCCCTTTCAACATGGAGGACCGCACACTTATCCGTCCCCAGCTCCATTCTAATAGAATTGCTAAAATCACAAGTGATGTTTAGCAATTCCATAAGATGAGAGCAACTGGAAGCGAATAACTTGAGATCATCCATATAGAAAAGGTGGGTCACTTTTGTACCTCCCTTTCGAAGCTGAAATCCCTCCCGGAACTCTCCAGTAAGGTACTGAGAGGGTTCAGAGAGAGGCAGAACCAGATTGGACTCAAACAATCGCCCTGGAAGATACCCCTTCTTATCCTTATGTGGCTCTCCGCAGCCGTCATCCGCTCGTCTAGATGACAAAGGATCATACTCCACTGCCCCATACACTGCCCGAGGAAGTCTCGAACTGTACAGTCGACCTTGTACAGCTCAAGGACCCTCTTAAGCCATGTATGAGGCACCGAGTCGAATGCCTTTTTGTAGTCTATCCAGGCGGCGGAGAGGTTCCGACGGTTGCGTTTAACCACCTTGCCAATGACCGCGTCAATGAGGAGTGGTTCCTTGGTTCCACGAACACCGCCCCGACATTCATTTTGAGCGCGCGACATCACCTGATTTGAATTCAGGTTATGAGTGATTCTCGCGCTCAAAATGGATGTTAGTGTCTTGTATATGGTAGGTTACACGTTATGGGGCGGTATTTGCTCGGGTCTGTGGAATCCCGGTCTTTTGGAACCAAATGAGTGATCCCAGTACTGAAGAGGCTCGGGAGCGACTTTTCGTCGAGAGCCTCTTGAAACTGTCGGGCGAGCACAGCGTGACACACCACGAACCCCTTCAGCCAGTAGTGATGAAGTCCGTCGAGCCCCGGACTTTTCCAGTTCGGGGCCCTACGGACCGCCTCAGCTACGTCATCCGGCGTTATGGTGACGGGGTCCATGGGCGTAAGATTAGCGCACTGACTCACCACATTTTCCGTCCAAGGGCCCTCGCTGTGGTTTACGGGCTCTGACCACAGGCCGCGCCAGAATACGATAGTGTCGGCCTGATTCGGTGCTGGGCCCGTTCCACGTAACATTGGTCGCTCCAATGATTCATAGAGCTTCTTCTGATCACTCTGAAAGAGACGATTCTGGTTGAACCGTGCCAACCTCTCGGTATATCGCCGAATCCGCTTCCCCCAAGCAGCGATTCTCTGCTTCAGGTCGTCTATGCGCTCCGTCAGTTTTTGCATTATGTCCGGCTGGGACAGACTGATATTTGTCCCAGCAAACGCCAACCTGACGGTGGACACAATTCTCGGCCTATTATTGCCCGACCTGAAGCTTATCAGCCTGCCGATGAGGGCCCTTGCCTTTGCGATACAGTCCTCAATCCTTCTTCTCCAGGCTGGGATGGCGCTACTTTGTCTAGTAGGGCGTCCAGCCGTGGGAAGTTTGGCGCCAATAATACGGCAAACTGCCAGTGCGGCGCCAAAAAGAATTGAGTCCGTCTCGCAAAGGTCCCGGCTGGCTTCCAAATAGGTCACCAGCATTGGGTTGAGAGCCCTCACGACAGCCCGATTCCGCTTGCTTAGGGGTATGCGCGGCAGTCGCGGTCGATTTTCGAGAGGCGTACTGCGCGTTTCCACAATCGCCTCCTCCAATTTGCTCCTCATCTGCTCTAATTCTTGGGTGACCATTCCATCATCGCCTGAATCAACCAGAGCGGGAAGATCCATGGCGGCCTCTACATGTGGCTGCTGGTCTGTGGCCTGAGGAGCCGCATCCCCAACTATAGCCGGTTCATTCGATGAGGGAATAGCCTCACGTCGTAATCGTTCGAGTTCGGCATCATCAAATATTTTCGAGCGCATGATGTACCGAACTTGGTCTGCCAGGTTTTGCTCTGTGACGGGAACAGATGGCTCCAGCTCAGCAAAAAAGCGATGCATCCGAGCCCGATACGCTATCGCTCCAGTTTCTTCCCCCTTCGCCCTATAGTACGCCCGCAATGCGTTTGTGTTCATATTTTTATTCCAACGCATGCGGCGTAGTCCACCAGCGGCGGGTGCCGCTTGCCGGGTCCGAGAGGACCCTGCCGACACCAAGCCATCTGGTGGGGATGATGGATGCGAGGGGCTGCTAGGTGGTCGTGCAGCACCTCGCGCTCGGCTGGCTGGCTGCCGCGTCCAGCGCCAGCTCCAGACGCGCCCCGGCGACCCCCAGGCAGCGGCCCTATGCGCGTTTCTCGTTGTGCCATCATCCATTTTATGGGCGTCAGTTAACGGGAGACGCCCAAACCCGGCGCCGTTTCATGATGGAGCCATATGCACAAACGGGCCTTTGCACCCTCAATTTTGCCGAGGCACGGCGCTAACACCTCTTGGCAAGGTGCTGACTGACTGCGCCGACGTAGCGGTTTTGCCACTTAACTGTTACGTCAGCGGGCGATGGGGTCGTCACTTCCCTACGCCTTTTTATTATTATTATTAATGGTCTATTCAAGCGTTGGCGGCATCGGACATCTGTGTCTACCACTGCGTTACAGCGTATAAGAATAGAGAGGTTACAAGATGAAGGTGTGAAAGAGAAGTATAAATGCAGACTGAGGGAAAATATAAGTGTGTTGAATGAATTTTGTATGAATGATTTAGACTTGAAGAATGTATGGAATAATGTTAAGAAAGTTTTGGTGGATACAGCCACCGAAGTATGTGGTGTAAGTAAGAGAACGAACGAAAGGAAAAGTTGTACTTTGTGGTGGGATGATGAGGTACGGATGGAAGTTGAAGCAAAGAAGAGGGCATGGCTAGATTTACTAGCAAACAAAGCTGGTAATTCTGGTGGTATGAATGATGAGATTGAAAGAAAAAAGGCAGACTTTAGACGTATAAATAAGAGAGTAAAAGAAGTTGTTGAAAGGAAAAAGCAAGAAAGAATAGATAAGAATGATAGAAGAATATCTGATAACTTCCAGGCAAATATTAAAATGTTCTGGAAGCTCGTAAGAACTGCCTGGGGAAATTCAAAACAGCCTAGAATGAATGCTATACGAGACGAGAATGGCTGAATGCTGAATGATGAAGTTTCGAATTTAATGAGATGGAAGGAATACTTTAAAAGCGTGTTTAAGAGTGAAGAGTCATCTGAAGTAAGTGAAATAGAAATTCCGGAAGAAGTGGAGAGAGGTAAAGAAATAAGTGTAGATGAAATAGTGAAAGCAATGAAAAGCATGAAAGCAGGTAAGGCAGCCGGATATGATAGAGTATCACTCGAAATGGTAAGGGCTGGAGAGGGTGTGGTTGCAGGCCTGCTGTACACCTTGTTTAATTTATGTTGGGAACTGAATCGGGTACCGGAAGACTGGTGCAAAGCCGTTATAGTCCCAATATATCAGGAAAAAGGGTCACAGCAGGACTGTAAAAACTACCGTGATATCAGCTTGCTTAGCATTGTGGGTAAACTGTATCCTAAGGTGAGAATGGAAATAGGAATGAAAATGAAGAAGAAATGGGAATGGAAAGAGTTATGGTTATATTATCAGATTCTTACTGATGGAAAAATTTGGGATGTGCAAGCTGGATTTAGAAAGGGGATGGGGTGTACACCCCATCCGTACGGATCAAGTCTTTTCCATGCGCATGATTGCTGAGAAATTTTTGGCCAAAAACCAGAAAGTTTTATGTGCGTTCATGGATTTGGAAAAGGCTTATGACAGAGTTGACAGGAATGTGTTATGGCAAACACTGACCTCATTTAGGTTGAGCGCTAGTTTGATACAGGCATTAAAGTCTCTTTATAGGGACTCTAGTGCTTGTACTATCAGGATCAACGGGGTCTACTCGGACTGGTTTGGCATTCAAAAAGTGTCAAACAGGGCTGTGTAGCTTCTCCGTCGCTGTTTAACCTATTTATGGGCCAACTGCCCATAAATAGGTTAAACAGCGAACTTTGAAAGTTGAAAAATGTGGGTTGAGAATGAGTGACTTAACCGTCAAATGCCTTTTTTTACGCCGATGATCAAGTCATACTTCCATCGTCGGCGGCCGAGTTGCAAATGATGGTTACGTTAATAAACTGGTCATTAAAAGAAAGGGGTATGAAAGTGAACGCAAGTAAGACGAAAGTGATGATTTTTGAAAGAGAAAAAAGTAAAACGTTATGTGAAATAAGAATAGAAGGGGAGTTGATTGAGCAAGTGAATGAGTTTGTCTATTTGGGATGTTTATTTAGTAGGGATGGTAGATATGATAAGGATATAGAACGACGAGTGAACGCAGGAAAAAGAGTAAATGGGGCTCTACACGCTATTATGAAGAGACAGAATGTGTCAAAGAAGGCACGTATGGCAATTCATAATGCTATGTTAGTCCCTACTTTAATGTATGGTAGTGAAAGTTGGGTATGGCAGAAGAAGCAAGAGAGTAGAATAAAGGCTGTAGAAATGCGGTCATTAATTACTCCGATTTATCTTCCCATGCAAGAAATATTATTTTAAATGACGCTTCATTTTAATAGACACTAGAAATTAATTTATATGTATTAGTTAATCAATACTATAATACGTTCATCAATAATAATCTACAACGAAAGGAACTTCGTTCTAACCAAGTGTTCCACGACACTCACGCATTTATGTTTTTTAATGTTAGCTGTCAGGATACTCTTCTGTATTAGTTTCCCTCTGTTGCCTCTTACGAAACCCACGGGATGACGATATAGGGTGGTCATATATATATAGGTACTTTCTATTAATTATTTTTTATTATTAAGTGGCGAAGCTTGCGAAGACACTTATTGATTTCACGATGTCTGTCCGTCTGTCCGTCTGTCCCACGATTATCTCTAGAACGGTTTCGAATTTTCGAATTCTGTTTTCAGCAATCGATTACTGATCACCCAGGCATCTCAACCTCCTATTTTGAAACTGATTGCTCAACGGCAACCGTTAGAAACCGCTACAAAGCTGATTGCTTCGCCACTTTGCTATGCTGTTAGCTTGCTAGGTTTATTATTCATACACCGCGACTACAAAGATATTCAATGAATAGATTATTAAAATATTAATTATAACTATCGACGTTGGCTCTGATGTAATTTAATATGAGACTACGGTGAAAGTTTACTATTTCAAAGAAAGAAATCACTGAAAGTCGGTTAACTAACCTTAATATTATGTTGTGTGCGTACATTGAAACTAAAAACCAGAACGTAGTTCTAAACTTCTTGCCGAATGAGAAAGCTCAAAGTGACTCAGCGTGCGACGAAATGCTCAGAACTTGTCTGTGAGATAATCGGTAACAATGATATCCCAGAACAAGAGTAACTGACGTAAACCTGGTAGATCAGTGAGCTAAAGTAGCAATGGGTTGGACATAAGCTTGAACAATTGACAACCGATAGAATAGGAAGCCTCTAGAGTAGCAGCCTCATTACTGGCTAGCGTAAGGTTTGGTGATCCCCCATTAGATGGAGTGACCACCTGATAAAATTCGCAGTTAGTCGTTATATGCAGGAGTGTCAAGAACGTAGCCTAGCTGGTAAACGAGACTGCCTTAGTGTAATAAAAGACTATTTAGTATTTACTATTACTTGTGTCAATTGTTAAGCCAATACCTCTTTATTAGAATGGTAATATTTAAAGTTTTACACATAAAGCCAAATTCACAATGATTGGTAAGCAGTAACTGCTATATGATATTCGATGAGTATAATCAGGCATTTAAATTAGTTAAGTTTAATTTCATTTAAATGTTTTTAAGTTTCCTAACGACGTTTTGAGATATTTTAGAAATCATCCATTTTATTTAATTTACCGCGCCTTTTAAATTTACGTGGTACCATTTTTTATCTGAACTTCGTGTATCTCAGACTGACGTGTGCCCCAGGAAATGATGGGCGTACTTTAAAATCATCGCAGTGTTTTGCAGTTAGTGTTTTTATTATAATTATTAGCTGTTCCCTGCGACTTCGCCCGCGTGGAATTTATTACGATTGGGTTTCATGGATTGTTTTTGAATTTATACTTCTTTTGGGGCGTTTGGGAAAAATGATGAGAGCGAATTTTTACAGTGCGCGCGCATACCGACACCTAAAAACGACACCATAAAGTTGTTACGATGCGCGCACACACTGACACCTAAAAGCAACAACTTAAGTGGGTAATTGTCTTAAGTTTTTTTGTTTCGTTATGCTAAAGAAGTATAATATCCTACGTGCGTACATAAGTGCACACACACCTTTTTACTAAAAGTAGCCTAAGTTACTCCTTATAACATTAGCTATGTAGTAGTAAAAGTTTCGTGGAAATCGGTCCAGCCGTTTTGAAGAATAGCCGGAACAAACAGACAGACAGACAGACAGACCGACAGATAGACAAAAATTTTAAACATGGTTTTTTTTGTTATAAGTAGGTACCGAATATACTTTCATATGCATTTAGTAAAAAGCTGTTATTTTGACATTACAAACAGACACTTCAATGTTACTTATTTATATAGAGTATAGATATAGACGTATAGATAAAATAATAACTTTAAAATATATAGTCTTCGCTGGCAAATGACACGATTATGTATATTATAATGATAATTGTGTTTTATGTTAATTTATATTGAAGGAATTCAGATTGAAATCTGACAGAATGACAGACACCGGCAAATAATTCCACACGTTTGCTATATGCATAACGAAAAATGAAGCAAACGATTCGCACACTCTTAAAATTCAACCTATAAAATGCTAAGAATCGTAAGAGTTGTAAGAGTCAAGATGAAAACATAAACATGAGCCAACTCAACTTCCCAGCGTGGCAAATATGGCATAGTCCCACCTTTGACGCAATATATGAGGGAGGCCCATGTTCAGTTATCATGTCATGTTATTGTTCAGTGGACTTCGATGGCCTGTAATGATGACGATGAAGAAAATGATAATTTAGCCTCTTAGCATGTGTCTGTCCCTTCTTTATCAGCTCGTGATAGTCCAACACTAGACATGAGCTGCTCCTGTTGCAAAAGGATGTGCCTTAATCAGCAGGCGTGGCAGGTGTATAGGACATTGTAGTACCAGATGATGTCAGGTATATTTGACGTTGCTCTCCGTCTGAGTATTTTACACCGTGCTTGTATGATATCTGGAAGCCATGAGGTCTTTCTGAATCTTTTCACGTCTATGGTCGCTTCCTATGATGCCTGAACGAAACAAGAAGTGATGATGGTTTCTCTAACGCCGTCACACACTTCAAAATTATTTAACAGTGGTATGCTCTCTTGCAGTACTTTGCTCGACCTGTAATTTTTTTTCATTAACAAGTTATATTTTAAATAGCTTCATTTGCTATGCTTGACATATTAACGATTGCAGTACCAGATACCTATATCCCGTCTAGATATTCCAGATCAGTCATTTGTCGGTTCCTATTATGCAAATTTTTCTTGGATTCAATTTGCCAGCCCAATTTTACATCTTCATAACATATTTAACATTTTTGGTTTTGGTTTTGGAACTTTTAGTTTTTGAAATTTTATAAACTGGCACGGGGAGCAATATGACAAGAGCAAAGATATACTTGCAACCCTCCTGCCCAGCGTCGTGAGTATGGACAAGTCTTTTAAGTTTTAAGAGAATCAGGCGTTACTTTGCGGAAATCCATTATATAAAAGTTGGTAAAAATTATCTTGCGTACATCTGCTCGATAAAATCAAATGATGTGTCTTACCTAGTTTGAAGAACACCTCCCGCCCTCCCTCAATTACGTGCACTATCCCCGCCACCAATAATCCCAGCACCACTACTCCCAACACCACTACATTAGGAAAGACACACCACTGACGAAAATACGACGGTCAGCCACCGCAGAGTCTACATTACCTGAAGATGTCACGTGTAGAGGCGAAACATGTGTCACTTTTTTGTAATGGCAAATTACAATTGGGAATACTTTACATGAACTGCTGTCTAGCGACGAATAATTTACCTCGCGTGCTAAAAATTAATATTTCATATGCCTATATTCATATTGCCCATATATCATATAACCTGAAGAGCAAATTATAGAAGTCAGGTGCTTTTAATGTCCAGGAAAAAAATAAAAATGATAATGACTGGGAAAAGCTACAAAGAAACGGCTTGCCTTCACACAAATTAGTTTGAATCATGTTTAATGTGTGTAAAATCTATAATATATTTGCTTAAATCTTAGTTAAATATGTCTAAAACTATTGATTATGAAACTAAAGGTCCTATTTGTTGATTTAGTGATTAGGTAAAAATATAAACGTTTCTTTTTATTATCTTTAATGTAGTAGGGTGATTCGTCACCCCTATTACTATTGATGATGGAACAAATCGTGTTATCATCCAAACGTTACAATGTATTGAGTGTTGGGTCAAAAGTACATTATAATTTTCATCCACGTAAGTTTGCTAACGAAATTTTTTTCATCTTTGGGCACGTGGTGAGTTAGAACGTAAAGTAGATGGAAAGATTCAGCATATACACATCCCGGTGCTAGGAACAGGCCTCCTTCCATACCTGAGAGTATTTAGGGCAAGGAAATGTTACCCACCCTGCCCCAATGCGTGTTGGCAAGCTTCACATGTTTTAGTTTTTTTTTTAATTCTCAGACACTATTACTAATAATTTCATTCTCCAACTCTTATCTTTCGGGATCTAACCCAGGTTGCTCACGTACTTACCCTGAGCTACCAGTATTCTTCATCAAAACGTTATTGTCGTAAATATTTCATAAGTACTCGTAATGACTTAATTATAGATAGAGTGTGCACCTGTGCTTGCATCTACACTCGGGCACTATAATCCTGTCTTGCGCAGATAGCTAGCTAGTCTCCGTTGAGACTCGAAAATCACCGTTGTCGTAATTCAGTTTGGAAGTGATTAACGACGTTTGAGATAAAATAGGTTATTACTGTTACAAGTAACAATCAATCAAGTGATAATATAATATTTTATTTGATAGGTGAAGTTTATTTGTACATAGAACTAATTACTTAATATATGTTATCTAACCACTCATTAAGGAATAAGCTTATAGTTAATATTTGTATAATGATACGATTAATTATCTTCAGTTTGCAACTACATAACCTCTCGCTTTGATCTAATTATCGCTGTCATTTTAATTAATTTGTTAATTTTATATATATTTTCTAAATCTTCGATATTACTCTTGGATTACTTTTGGAAATAATGCATAATATTATGGATTTCTCTTTGCTTTTAATGAAGTTTTCCTAAATCGTAGACGCGCTTTTCATGTTTAAATTTAGTTTTATACGTGGTAGAGCCATGCTGCAGCTATATCAGTAGTATAGTTGTAGCATTAATGGGTCGGCTCGACCGGGGAAGGACCACGCTCTCACAGAATACCAGCGTTAAATGACAGTTTAACATTACTGTGTTTCGTATGGTGGGTGTAGAGAACCGGAGACCCTTTTTACTGGAAAAGAGGCATTCCAACTTATTCTTATATTATAAGAATAAATGTAGATGTCTATGGGTCACAGCAACCACTTACCATCAGGTGGACTGTGTCGTTTGTCACCCTATTCCTATAAAAAAATGCATGTGGATAAACACACATACGAGTACCCGGAACAATGAGTTGTATATAGGTATATTCATTCAGTCATTCGTAATAGCCTATTTAAAGTCCACTGCTGAACACAAGCCTCCATCATAGGTTGCCTTATGGGCATCATATTTGCCATAAATGCCACCGGATTCGTCCGCAGTTTTTTATTTTTAGTTATTACTAGAAAGATGCTGTTGCCCATTTTGTGTTTCAGATTGTTTATTAAACTGATGTGATAAACAAACATACAGTCCACCTGATGGTAGTGTAAGTATTGCTAGTTGGTGGCAGAAATAGATAAGACGGTGGTCTAACGACCCGACGAGTAGTAAGTACAAAGATACATTTTTTGCAGCACATTTGTTATCTAATAGATTTATCAGCGCGTTTAAGTACTACATAGTTACTTACGTAGTGACTGCCTCGTTGGTCTAGTGGTTGTAGTAGTGCGACTGCTGATCATGAGGTCCCGGGTTCGAATGCCGGGTCGGGCCAAAAAAAATCAGTTATTGAGTTTTTCCATCAAGAAATTCTCAGTATCTGCCCGGAGTCAGGAAGTTGGCGGTGTTTCACCCTCGTGCCTCGGAAAGCACGTAAATCCGTTGGTCCTGCGCCTGATCTCTCTCCGGTCGTGTCGGTTTACCGTCCCATCGGGCTATGAGAGTGAGGGAATAGAGAGTGCACCTGAGCTTGCGCATACACTTGGGCACTATAATCCTGTCCTGCGCAGATGGCTAGTCTCCGTTGAGACTGGCCGCCGTGGCCGTAATTCGATCTGTAGGACATTATTATTATTTATTAAGTTACTTTTTACGTTCATATAAACTTATCTTACATAACTGCCACTGCTAAAACCGTAGAAACGGCTTTGAATTAAGTGCGATAGAATCATGTTAGATGTTTATTTTAGATAAGCAATAATTGGCCCGTATCGTATTTGCTTGTATTGTTTCATTATAATGATAGCCTTATTTTTCAAAATGACACCTTAGTATTTCATAATATTATAGTCAAACATCAGAGCTGCGGTAGCTCAGAGGAAAAGATTTTGCCTTAAAATTTCATAAGTGTTAATACCCGTATTTTCGGTAATTGGTATGATTAAAATTAACCGATAGAAAAGTTACATTTTAGTAGATAGTATTCGCTAACATTGACATTATTGAAATATGGTGGGTATTAAAAGTTTTTGTTGGATGTTAAGACAGCTATGCCACATGCACTCTGCAACACAAGTCGATGCGACAGCAACATGATGCATCCGCATGTGTTTCATATAAATGAACTTTAATTTCAAAAGAAGTGAACTCGTAATAAATAGCAAATAAACGGTCGCTTATAACGAAAGTCTTTCCTTTTAGCCGACATAATGTTTATCGAAAAAATTCTCGTCAAAATGTAGAGTAACTCATGTCATTACCACTTTTTATGGAACCAAAAATACTTTACAGCATATGGTTGCATTTAAGGTTATTTACTCACGAGGTTATTTACAAGAAACGTACGTTACGCATGGGTTGCCATCACACAGTTTTAATAGATTTAACACATGACGTGACGTGGTATGTTGACAACGTTTTTGACTGCAGTCACACTCTACTGCCCATATAAGTTTTAGGATAAGTATTTTTTGATCGGTACGATAGCGATACCACTTTCGTCTCAACAAAAATCAATTATTAAAATATATTGATGATCTAAATACTTTAAATGTACATAAAATTATCTTGTTTACATTGCCTTACATACAGGGTTGGCCGCAGGAAAATAAAACAAGATATGATTTAAATTTATTAATGAATAACTCTTCATGTAATAATAATTTAAACTTGACATTTAATTGTTATAATTATAATAATAAATTTAATTTAATAGACATAAATAATTTAATTAAGAAATTTTTGACTAGAGATAGGTATTACCTACCTAACTATTTTAAGACAGATAGCAAATGTGCTATTGTATTGTTTATAATTAACTCAGCCAAGGACTTGGCTACACAGACATCTGCTTCTTTTGAGCAGTCTAATGACTTAATATGTAATTTGGAATCAGTTCCAAGTAATTTAAATTAGAAAATGAGACAATAGAGATAATCTCTAGCAGTTGTAATAATTTAAATAATTTAGAATGTAGCTTACAAATCTTTAATTGTATGACTCCACAGACTGATAATGAAAATTGTTTACACCTGGTACTTCAAAATATACAAGGCATGATAGACAAAGAGCTAGAAATTGTATTGTTCTTAAATAGCAACAATATTCATATTTTATGTATTACTGAACATTGGTTAAACGCTTATAACTTAATGTTTAACTTCAGTAATCACCAGGTGGTCAGTTCTTTCAATAGAGAAACGGTTTTAAGAGGTGGCTCCTTAATACTAGCTAGTAAATTATTGTCATGTAAATAAGCTAAAGATATTGTGAGTCTCTCTGTTGAGCGAACTGTAGAAATGGCATGTGTTGAGTTTGTCCATAGGAAGTGGACCTGGTCTAGCCCCGACGGTTCGACAAAAAATGAGATTGACTTCATTATGACGACCAGACGACAATTGTTCAGTGATGTCTCAGTGATCGCGAGGGTGAAAACCGGCAGCGATCACCGAATGGTTAGAGGCACACTGAACCTAAATGTTAAGTTGGAGAGGTCTCGTCTGATGAAGTCAACGCTCCGTCCCCCTCGTGCTCTAATCCAAAGTCCCGAAACCTTTCAGCTCGAGTTACAAAACCGTTTTCAGTGCCTAGAAGACTGCAATGAAGTGGACGATATGAATGACAAGCTCGTGGAAACTGTCCATGCGGTCGGAGCTAAGTTCTGCAAGACCCACACGCAGAAGAACACAAAAACTCTCCGATCACACTCTTAATCTCATGGCTGTTAGACGGGAGATGAGGCTACATTCTTCAACAGATTTGACAGTATACAAGCAACTGAGCAGACAGATCTCCAAATGCATGCGGTGAGACTTACGCAACTTCAATACAGCTCGTATTGAAGAAGAGATCGAGCGGAACCAAAGCTTCAAAGTCTTTGCCAGAGATCTGTCTGCAAGAAAGAGCCAACTGTCAAAGCTGAAGACCGAATGTGGCAGCATCGTTTCCGGGGCACCTGAGATTTTGAGTGAGATTGAGAGGTTCTATGGGCAGCTGTACACGTCATCGTTGGAGCCACACGCAAGTGTGAGTAACGATCCAAGAGCGAGTCTTATTCGACACTATTCCGAAGATATCCCGGACGTCAGTCTGAGCGAGATTAGAATGGCTCTCCAGCACCTTAAAAACGGCAAGGCCCCAGGCGAGGATGGAATTACAGCGGAGCTCCTGAAAGCGGGTGGAAGCCCGGTACTTGAAGTCCTTCAGAAGCTCTTTAATTCCGTCCTCCATGGTGGCATTACACCGGAGGCGAGGAGCAGAAGTGCGGTGGTCATGTTCTTCAAGAAAGGTGACAACGCTCTCTTGAAGAACTACAGACCGATTTCCCTTCTGAGCCGCGTCTACGTGCTGTTTTCGAGGGTCATTACAAATCGTCTCGCGCGCAGACTTGACGACTTCCAGCCTCCCGAACAAGCCGGTTTCCGAAAGGGCTTAAGCACCATAGACCACATACATACCCTACGGCAAATTGTACAGAAGTCCGAAGAGTACAATTTGCCACTATGTCTGGCGTATGTGGACTATGAGAAAGCCTTTGATTCCGTCGAAATTTGGGCGGTGCTGCAGTCCCTTCAGCGATGCCAAGTTGACTGTCGGTATATCAAAGTGCTGAAGTGTTTGTATAGTAGAGCTACGATGGCTATCCGAGTACAGAACCAGAGTACGAAACCTATCCAATTGCAGAGAGGTGTAAGACAGGGTGACGTTATATCCCCGAAACTCTTCACCGCTGCATTGGAAGACGTTTTCAAGCTTCTGGACTGGAAAGGATACGGAATTAACATCAATGGCGAGTACATCACTCACCTTCGATTTGCCGACGATATAGTCCTCATGGCAGAATCGCTGGAGGAGCTAAGCACTATGCTCAATGACCTCAATAGTGTCTCCCAACGGATAGGTCTTAAGATGAACATGGACAAAACAAAGATTATGTTTAATGTCCATGTCACACCTATGCCGGTAGTTGTTGGGAGCACTAAGCTCGAAGTTGTTGACGAGTATGTTTACCTGGGACAAATAGTCCGACTAGGTAAGTCCAACTTCGACCGAGAGGTCAATCGACGGATTCAACTCGGCTGGGCAGCGTTCGGGAAGCTACGACACATCTTCTCGTCAGAAATACCTCAAAACCTTTAAACAAAATTGTACAACCAGTGCGTGTTGCCAGTGATGACTTACGGAACTGAGACGTGGTCCTTCACTGCTGGCCGTATGAGGAAGCTCAAGGTCGCTCAGCGAGCTATGAAGAGGGCTATGCTCGGAGTTTCTCTGCGTGATAAACTTAGGAATGAGGATATCCGCAGTAGAACCAGAGTAACCGACATAGCCCAACGGATTAGTAAGCTGAAGTGGCAGTGGGCCGGCCATATAGCTCGAAGAACCGACAACCGATGGGGAAGAAAGGTTCTCGAGTGGCAGCCTCGTACCGGTAGGCGAAGTGTAGGGCGTCCCCCCACAAGATGGAGTGACGACCTGGTAAGACATGCAGGAAGTCGATGGATGCAGGTGGCTCGGGACCGTGCTTTGTGGCATTCCTTGGGGGAGGCCTATGTTCAGCAGTGTACTTGTGAAGGGCTGTAATGATGATGATGATGAGTTTGAGCACCTCTTTGTTGTTCTATATACGATAGTTTTGAAAAAATTATGGAGGAAGTTTTTGCTAAGCTTAATAAACAGAATAAATCTGTTGTGTGTGGTGTGAATATGTGGAGACTTTAATATCAATTTCCTAGAAGCTTCCTCAATCAATATTAAATTTAGACCATTGTTTAAATCATATGGTCTTTTTAATATATTTTTAGAGCCAACGCGTATTGCTCAATCTAGTGCAACATGTATAGATAACATTTTTACAAATGTGAAGCCGAACCAGTGGTAATTATACAAAAGAGTGACTTTCAATAAGTATTATTTATAATCTATATTGAATAAAAAAGTTTCTGTTTCAGTTTCATCGAGGCTCTACCACCAGCGATGCAAGTGTATAATGTAATAATGTAATAAAAATAGCTGTATCTATCGATATAGCTATTTTTATTATTTGTAATAATGTCGTGATCACAGCCTCGTCTTCACAAGGTTGTGATTTGTTAGAAAGAAAGAAAAGGAAATAACAGTTATTTAAACAGAAAGAAATCATAACGAATAACTACGTAATGTCATTTAAGTTATCTGCCGACTTCCAATTAGGAGACGGTACTCAATTCGAATGTATGTTTTTTTTTATGTGTGTTACCTCATAACTTTGTACTGGGTGAACCGATTTCGATGATTCTTTTTCTATATGAAAGCTGATAGTTTTTGTGTGATCTCGTATGAATTTGATCAAGGTCAGACCAATAGTTTTTGAGTTATTCATAAATAACTTATATTGAAGTCGACTGTACAAAATTTTTAATTTTAAATCCAAATCTTATTTGCGTAGTTTCGTGTGAAAACCAACTTGACTGTATCATAACTGTATACTACATAAAGTGAATATTCTTGTGTCAGAAAGATCTAAATTGAATTTGCGTCTGAATTATTACGCTAGATGTTAAGCATCGGCTACCGTTATTTTGCGATTGTGATATGATTACATAAACAACAATAACGAACACCACACAATAAGCTGAAGTAGGGGCCAGCCGGTTAGATTGCTCCAGCCTATGTTTAAAAATTTCTTTATGCTGTTGTGATATGGAAATTCGTAGAGTAGAATTTAAGGGTAGGCTAACGTTTTGAAAGATTGGTTCTTATCATTCATATTTTTTCGTAAAGAAAATTGTCATATTTAATCATCTAATTTCATACAGTGTATTGTATACTATTTTTGATAACATAGCAGTTTTAGAAGGAATAAGAAAAATTTTAGTTAATACTTTATTAGCAGACTGAGGTGAATATAATCAAGTACACACTAAAGTAGTTTTTCAATGTACGTCTTTATTAATTTATTCTTTTTTGTTACGACTTACAACTAATGTAACAATGGTCGAACTTAATATCTGTCGGCATTCTATACCAAACAAACTGCGTGCTGAGCGCGGTGAGCTCACCTATCTCAATTTTAGTACTTAGTCATTATTTATCATAAGTTTATAACTGTTACTAGCTCATCACAAGTCCACTGCTGAAAATGAGCCTTCCCCATAGACTGTTGTCATAGGAGCAGCAGTCTAGCACGGTCCCAAACCACTTGCATCCATCGTCTGCCGGCGTGTTTCATCAGGTTGTCACTCCATATGTCATCTATTGGAATACGAGGTTACCACTCGAAAACCTTTCTTCCCCATCGGTGGTTGGTTGTTCAAACTATGAGGTCGGCATATTGCAACTTCAACTTACTGATAAGGTGGGCTACGTCAGTTACTCTTGTTTATTTGCGGATGTCCTCGTTACGGACTTTATCCCCGAGAAAAATTCCGAGCATTTCAGTTCTGTGAGTCATCGCTGGCATTACGCACTGGTATGTATAACTACTTTCTATCAATAATAAAAAAAATATCAGGAGATTTGTCGCAGATCGAGTTGGACTGACCTATTTGGTCATTACGACCAAGGTCAAAATACTAGTCAACAACTGCTTGATAACAACAAGTCATAAGAACCGTGGTAGCTCAGATGGTTAGCGCTCGGTGTACATTTCACAGTACGTGAGCAACCCGAGTTCGATCCTCGCCGGCACCAATGGAATTGGTTTGCAATTTTAAGTGTTGATTTACCATGTGCACAGCGGTGAGGAAAAACATCGTAAGGAAACTGAGACTGAGAAATAAGAAAAAAAATTCGAAAGCATGCGAAGTTCGCCAACATGCATTGGGGTAGTGCGGCGGACACTTCCTTGCCCTAAAACCCTCTCAGAAATGAAGGGAGGACTGTGCCCATCAGTGGGACGCATATAGGCTGTAACTTTAACTTTTAACTTAAACTTGTAACAAAAATAGTCGTTAATGCTCCTCCTTAAATATTAATTGAACAAAATATGGGTTTTGTAACGGCGTCTCGTGGGTGTTGTGTTGTCTCAGTCATTTCGATTAAGTAATCGCTTCAGTCACGAGAATCAAATCGCTCCTCACATATTGCATTGTGATTAAAGATAATTGAATGGCGACTTGATGGTTCTAGAGCAAATGATAGAAATTAAAATAACGCTTGGAATTATGTCTATGCAAAAAGTAAATTTACGTAATATTTTGCGGCAGTTTCGCCTAAAGAACTATACTATCTCAATCACTTTCATTTTAGTTGGTTTAAATAAATTATGTTCATTTGTCTTTTTTTTTTATAATACTAATGTGACAAACGAAGTCTACCTGGTGAAAATGGCTATTGCTGTCCATAGACGCCTGCAGCAAACTTCAAAAAAGGATGGCAACAGATGCGTTGTCCCCTCTGAGGACTAAGACGGAATGCCTGTAATTACGTGGTAGAACCACGCTGCAGCTATATTACTGATATGGTTGTAGCACGAATGGGTCGGCTCGACCGGGGTAGGATCACGCTCTCACAGAATAACAGCGTAAAATAGCAGCTTAACACTGCTGTGTTTCGTATGGTGTGTGTAGAGAACCGGAGACCCTTTTTACTGGAAACGAGGCATTCCATCTTAGTCCACAGGGGTGACAACGCGTTTGCATTTTGAGTCTTAATTGAGGATAAATGTAGATGTCTACGAGCCACAGCGCCCACTTACCATTAGGTGGACTGTATGTTCGTTTGTCACCCTAATTCTATAAAAAACTATAGTGGCTCTCTATACGCTTAAGACAGAAGGACCGCAGCAGTGCAATCATTGATATTTGGCGGCACAAATAGTTAAGAGAGTGTTCTTAACAAGACAGACTCGTTGACAGAAAAGGAGCCACACCATATTTTATTATTATTCTATTTATTAAGATATACAAATAAATGTACAAAGGTATTTATAAAAGTAATATTAAATCATCAACACCGCAAATACATATTAATGTATACAACAAGTAACGAGTTAAAAAGAAAAGAGTTACTATCACAAAAAAAACTATTAAACAGTATAAAGTATTAACATATATCTATCGTACTCATAAACGCATTTTATCATCATACAACTTTACAGTTTGGTACGTTATTTTTTAGACACATTACGTTATTAAAGATAATTAAATTCAAAATAAACTGTTATACTCTATAACCACCAACATCCGAATGGTACAAGGCTGACGCCACGCATTTATAAAAATCTACTTACAGGAACAATGTAGTTTAAAGCGGTCGGTTCATGCCCTTCTGCTAATTCATACATTTAGAATATTTAATGCTATTATTATACTAATATTCAGAGAGTATATTACGTTCCAACTTTTTCTTCTAAAATTACTTAACTTGCAAGCCTTGCTGATAGGATGAGTGAAGAGTAAAACCATTAAAATGTCAATTCCAAATGCAATTGACTGGTTATGGTGTAGAATTATTATGTTTAATTGTCAGAGTTAGTATAGATAAAAAACATGCGTGAGTGTCTTTCGTAGTGTATTATTATTGATAAACGTATTATATTATTGATTAACAAATACAAATAAATTAAATATGTACTAGCGTCTATTAAAATGAAGGGTCATTTAAAATAAAATAATATTTCTTTTTTTATCTAGATCACCTATCTCAATTTAAAGAGAAAATACGAGGGAGATGGATATTATTCCATCTCGCTTCCTTATAGCCGCGAAAACCGTCTACACTACGTCAAAAGGGGTTTAGACGGGAAAATCTTATACTTTTTCTCGCCTAGCCCCCATCCACCAAATTCGTACCGTCCGATATGGAACTTCGTTCCAATAATGTAAATTAATGCACGACGATAATGTCCTACAGACTTTAGTCACGACGGCCAGTTTAGAATATCTTGACAGAAAACCCTAATATATGAATTTGTTAGAACCCAGGATTCGAAGCGGGGACCTCATGATCAGTAGTCGTACTTACGACCATTAGATCAACGAGGCAGTCAATATATAAAAGTAAAAGAAATGTGTATCAGCGGATGATATTTTAAAAAGTCTGTGTGGCAGCGAACTGGATGATTCATTATCATCGTCAAATTCGCTGCCGAACCTGGCCCGCTGCCTCTCCCAAGAAATGCTACTAAACACGGCCCTGAGTCACCTGCATCTATCGATTTCCTGTATGTCTTACCAGGTCGTCACTCCATCTTGTGCGGGGCCGTCCTACATTTCGCTTACCGGTACGAGGCTGCCACTCGAATCTCTTTGTTTCCCATTGTTATATTGCTATATGGCTGGCCCATTTTCACTAGCTTATAGCTACGGCGGTTACTCTGGGTATTAGCGGATACCTTAATTCTATCACGTAGAGAAACTCCGAACATAGCTCGCTGAGTGTGTCCTGCCCAGTTTGAAAGTTTGTGTGGGAGATCCCCTCCAAACTGGGCAGGACACATCATTTTCTTTCTTTACGCGGAATTAAGCAAATTAAGTTATAACAACTTCATTTTAATGTTGCTGCCGCCCCCTCCCCCCCCGCGCTCACAAGGCAGAAGAAAATAAATAAATAAATGGAAGATACCTACGTGTACCAGTAGTGTAGTTTTAGTATTGTAGTGATTATTATAACAACACAGTCGAGACGCTAGCTACCAGCGGTTTTACTTTCCACTTCTCTGCTATGATCACTATATTATATTACTCTGTACACTGTATTACTCTGTACTCTGTATTACTCTTACACTGTATTATTAAGTGGCGAAGATTGCGAAGTCACTTATTGATTTCACGATGTCTGTCCGTCTGTCCGTCTGTCCGTCTGTCCGTCTGTCCGTCCGTCTGTCCGTCTGTCCGTCTGTCCCACGATTATCTCGAGAACGGTTTCGAATTTTCAAATTCTGTTTTCAGCAATCGATTACTGATCACCCAGGCATCTGAACCTCCTATTTTGAATTTTTTTTCCGTTAGAAACCGCTACAAAGCTGATTGCTTCGCCACTTTGCTATGCTGTTAGCTTGCTAGGTTTATTTTACTCGTATATCCTACCCACTTGCCAAATTTATTCTAACATTTGGACCGTTATTATATAACTAAAATTCTACTCAAGATCATGAGGTTAAAACAACACGTTGATATTACATTCGTGTATGGTTCCTAAACATAATAAAAATGTATCACGCTGCCAATTATCTCTTTTCTCAAGGCGAACTGGCGGACCGCAGAAATTTTAATAAAGTATTCATTTAAACATTCTGCATGAATTGCGCGACAGTAATTCTTGTTAACTGACCAATTTCTGTTATTGAGTCATGTTCTTAATGCATTTTTATAATAAATCACTAGACCACTAATCATATCATTCCTTAAATATTTTTATGACTAAAAGAAATACTATGCATTATAAGCTTAACGTCTGAGTGATCAAGCGTACGGCGGTGCATTACCGCACCGCTTGTCGGATATAATATATTTAATTGGCCTCCACTCAGCACTTCAGGTAATAAAAACAAGGACTACGAATTAAACCTAATTTTTATGGTCTAAGCTTAGGACACTATTATTTAAATGCGTTTGTTTGTCATATATTATACGGAACGCCTCGCCCCGAGTCACGTTCATTTTCCATTCAACCAGTTACTATTTTTATATTAAGACTTTTTATATTAACATAGAACTTAATTAAATTGAATATTTTTTACTAACGACTACAAGAATACTGATTGAAAGTCGTTTAACATTATTCATTCTAACATTAAATTAAATTTAATATTACATTTAAATTAAGTGACAAGTGCAGAACAATCTGCTTGATATTTTTAGTGATTATTGCAGCACATAGACACCAGGGGGGGGGAGGGGGGGGGTATTAGTAAGCTGAAGTGGCCATATAGCTCGAAGAACCGACAATCGATGGGGAAGAAAGGTTTTCGAGTGGCAGCCTCGTACCGGTAGGCGAAGTGTAGGGCGACCTCCCACGAGATGGAGTGACGACCTGGTAAGGCATGCAGGAAGTCGATGGATGCAGGTGGCTCAGGACCGTGCTTTGTGGCATTCCTTGGGGGAGGCCTATGTTCAGCAGTGGACTTGTGAAGGACTGTAGTGATGATGTGATGATAAACACCAGAACACCTCTGATGACTGTTATGGAATGTCTGACGACAGCCTAACTTTAAAACCTTTGTAACTTAATTAGCTCTGCATACTTTCCAAACTCAAACATAGCAACACAACAAACTACAAGAAATTCATGCACTGACGTAGGTAGCTTATCGTATAACTAAATACAATAAAGGTAAACGTGAAATACAACCCCCACCACCATAGGGATTCCTCCTGTGCCTTGGAGGCATTTTACATTTATAAATTGCACATGAGTTTATTGGATTAGGATCCGGAGAAATTATTTACAGGTCATATAAACATATTTCTGTGTGGGATTCGACCCTGTGGCCCCGCAGCGCTTCCACTCAACGCATGGCCACTGCGCTAGCAGGTCGTTAAATGATGCTAATAATATTTTTTTTTTATAGGATAAGGGTGACAAACGAGCACACAGTCCACCTGATGGTAAGTGGTTGCTGCGGCCCATAGACATCTACATCTATCCTCTATTCCAAATCAAAATGCAGATACGTTGTCACCCGTGAGGACTAAGATGGAATGCCTCATGTCCAGTAAAAAGGGCCTCCGGCCACCTGCACTCACCAAGCGAAACGCAGAGGTAAACCTCTACTTCACGCTGGTATTCTGTGAGGTCGTGGTACCACCCCGGTTCGAGCCGGCCCATCCGTGTGGCAGCAAAAGCTGCCGCGTGGCTCTACCACTGTTAAAGCTCTACCACTGTTAGCTTTAAAACTACATTTCTTTTAAGAAAAAGTAATAGGTAATTGTTGTAATATGCTTACTTCCTTGGTTAAAGTGAGCTATCAGGTGATAGGACTCTCTTTGCCTAGGAATCCATATGATCAGGTCATCACTGCTGTTTCAGGAACACTGTGGTATAGAGAGTGTATATTACAATTACCGGCTGTGAGACATTCCATCTTAGTCATTTTTTAAAACATTTAGTCATTAGAGGCAACAACGCATTTGTAAACTTCTTTGATTGAAGCTGGATTTAGGTGTCAATGGACTGCATTAGCAATTACCCCAAAACAATCAGATGGACTGTAATTACGTTTGTTTGTGAAAGCGTGTATTGTTTATTTAAGTGATAACAATGCCCTTACACGTACGTGACTGCCATTGCAGAAACTTTCTTTCGCATCAGTTGCCAGTTCTTCGAGCTGTAGCTCGAACCTTTTTACAAATTATTCGCACCACAAAAACTTAATTAGTTTTAAATTGTTGACAGTTAAAACAAAATGGTACAAAGACCCATGTAGAAAACCATTTTGGCTACAATGCCAGAAATTAATATACCACTAAAATCAAATCACGGCTATCCAGTTCAGAGGCATTGTATCTGCCCTCGTCTGTCTTCGCTTGATGGAAAGTCGCCTGTAATCATAGATGTTACTAGTATTTCGATCAAAAAAAATTGACATAATCTTTCGAAAATAGAAACTAGACCAGACAGGTTTGCTACTAAAACTAGATCGGAACGAATTTTTGCTACTTTCATTTCAACGAAGGTGCTACATTTTATGACAACACTTCCAATACTTTCCGGATCGCTGGGTCGGTGAATATTACTATTACATCGCTTAGTAAGAAAAAATTGTTTGTGGTGCAATGGTTTAACTTGAAACGCTTCCTTATTTTTAAATAATTTCGCAGTTGCTTAATGTAATTGTAAGAATTCTAAGTAGTATATATTAACATCATATCATAATTGTTCCAAACGCGTAAGATTACAAAAAGTGGATTCTGGATAAATTTTATCATTAATACTCGTACGTACCTATATTTTGTATTATATTTTTTTTAATTCTAGTGTTTTTTATAATTTTTATCGAATACTTGATAAGATTCCAATAAGTTTAAAGATTTATGGAAACTCATAATTATTTTCGATGTTATGGAAGATCAAAAAAAGAAAAGTTGTAATAATAACTTTCTCACCACGAAACTGAGATGCACATTGAAAGATATAATATGCTAAATGAAATTGTTTTGTCAAAAACTCTTGTAAATGTGTAGCAGCGGCATTTTAGGATAGACACAGAACGAAATGCCTTGTATGAAAGTGGACCACTTAAAATGAGATATTAAGTGATTCTATACGAACCTTTTAATATAGTTAATATTATATATATTTATACTGTGATAATAGGTAGCAAGCTAAAGTATTTCTTCAAAGTAATACACATTTTGTTATTTAGCTAACAAGTAACGTTTGTGTAGCTGGGATCTTTATATAATATTAAAACAAAGTATTGCTATACCATTGTTACCTAACAATTAAATTTAAGTTATACTTAATTGTTTCATTAACGTTCCTTATATTTGTAATAATTTATATTATAATTCTAATACTAGTATATCATGTGTTTATTTTTAAATGCTAAATACCTTTTTTAAATTGGTCCGTCAAGTGTAGGGAATATGCAAAATCAGGTAGGATTTAGCATAATTCCCCATAACTCCCAACCACTATAAAAGCGATAAACGTCAGTTGGCCACTATTTATAGCCTGATAATGCTAAAGGAGAAGACGATTTATGGTTTATCACGGTGTAGCGATGTTCTTAAAAAATAATGTAGAAAATAATGAAAATAATGGTCATCTGCCTAAAGTCAAATCCTATGTTTTTTTCTGGAATTAAATTTTTTATTAATCACAAAAGAATTTCTGCCAGAAAGAGACCGAATGTGGTAGCACTCTTTAGTACCATAAACCACATACATGTACGTACTACTATATTGCCATGCTATGAGCCACGTTGCAGCTATATTATGGTTGCAGCACGACCAGAATGGGACCACGCTCTTACATAATACGAGCGTAAAATAGCAGCTTAATGCTGCTGTGATCCGTAATGTGAGTGTAGAGAAACGCAGACCCGTTTTACTGATAACGAGGCATAATTATTTTAGTCCTCAGGAGTTACAACACATCTGCCTTTGATTCTTAATCGAGGATAAATGTAGGTAGATGTCTAGGGGCCACAGCATCCATTTACAACTAGCACTTTACGGCTATGTGCTCATTTGTTACTCTAAAAATATACTCTTCGGAAAATTGTTCAAAAGACCAAAGAGTACAATCTGACTTTTGCCTTGCGTATGAGGACTATAAGTAAGCCTTTGAGTCCCTCGAAATTTGGGCGGTGCTGTAGTCCCTTCAGCAGTGGCAAGTTGACTGTCGATATATCGAAGTGCTGAAGTGTTTTTACAGTAGCGCTACGATGGCTACGCGAGTACAGTACCTGATTATCTACGAAACCTATCCAACTGCAGAGGACTTAAGACAGGGTGACGTTATATCCCCGAAAGTCGTAATCGCTGCATTGGAAGAATTTTATTCTAAATCTATTATTGCACTGGAAGTCATACGGCATTAACATCAATGGCAAGCTACGCAACTAAGCAAGTCCTTATGGCAGAATCGCTGGAGGACCTAATTACTATGCTCAAAGACCAAAATGCTAACGGATAGGTCCTAAGATAAACATAAACAAAACAAAGTTCATGTGTGACGTCCACGTCACACCTACTCCGTTAGTTGTTTTGAGCACTACGATCGAACATATTGACGAGTATGTCTACCTAGGACAAATAATCCAAGTAGGTAAGTCCAACTACGTAAATTGACGGATCCAACTCGGCTGGACAGCGTTCTGGAGATTACGTCACATCTTCTCGTCAGGTATACCTCAAAACTTGTTAACAAGATTGTACGATTAGTGCGTATTGCCAGTGATGACTTATGAATTATATATATGGATTTTCAACAGTGGTAGAGCCACGCGGCAGCTTTTGCTGTCGCACGGATGGGCCGGCTCGAACCGGGGTGGTACCACGACCTCACAGAATACCAGCGTGAAGTAGAGGTTTACCTCTGCGTTACGCTTGGTGAGTGCAGGTGGCCGGAGGCCCTTTTTACTGGAAATGAGGCATTCCATCTTAGTCCTCACGGGTGACAACGCATCTGCATTTTGATTCGCAAACGAGGATAGATGTAGATGTCTATGGGCCGCAGCAACCACTTACCATCAGGTGGACTGTGTGCTCGTTTGTCACCCTTATCCTATAAAAAAATGGATCTGAGACGTGGTACGACACTGCTGGCCGTATGAGGTAGCTCCAGATGGGTCAGCGAGCTATGGAGACGGCTATGCTTGGGGTTTTTCTGCGTGACAGACTTAAAAATGAGGATATCCGCAACAGAACCAGAGTAACCAACATTGCCCAACGAATTTGTAAGCTGAAGTGGAAATGGGCCGGCCATATAGCTCGAAGATCCGACAACCAATGGGGAAGAAAGGTTCTCGAGTAACAGGCTCGTACCGGTAGGCGAAGTGTAGGGCGACCCCCTAGTAGATGGAGTGACGACCTGACCTGGTAAGACATGCAGGAAATCGATGGATGCAGGTGGCTCAGTACCGTGTTTTGTGGCATTCTTTGGCGGGATGCCAATGTTCAGAAGTCGACTTGTTGCTGCAATGATGATGATGATGACGAATATAATTGTGAAAAGAAATGATTTCTTAGTTACAAAATTGATTTAGACAGTTAATAATTGTAAAATCGATTCATTTTGGTAATGGAAATCTACTTTATGTTTATGTCAGATGGCGTTAGTGTTTCATTCTCGCGTTTGATTGCTTAATAATTTTTGCAATGTTGTCGAAACCACTTGTTACTAGGTAGCGTAGAAACAAATAATTTCAGGATATTTCATATAAAACACTACTTTTATTAATAATAATAATCTTTATTTATATATATATACATACATACACATATATATATATATATATATATATATATATATATATATATATATATATATATGTATCTCAGTTAACAATATGTCTATTTATAAACTACAAAGGAATATTTAATCTTATAACATGAAAAATAGCATCCATTGCCGAACTAGGCCAGAACCTGTATTTCAGCATATGGCGCCACTCCCTAGACATAATAAACATAAATTATTTATTTAAATTATAGAAAAATCTTATTAATATAAAAACAATATTAACAGTTGGTTTTATAACAATAATTAAGTGATGAATACTACTAAATACTAGTAATATTATGTTGCATATTCATATTTTTGAACAGCTTGTTATTGAGGAAAATAATTGTTTAGCTACTTTAACGGTTTTAACAATAAATTTGACTAATAATACAATTAATCTTTATGGAATTTAATCATTAATTCGATACCAGTTTGGTGCTTGACTACCATCCTACCCGATGGCAATTGGAAATGCAGCCGAAAACGGTAAATTTCACTGAATTATTGTAACAAAAGCGTTTTCACTATTGCCTTTATATTCCGATGGAAAACCAGATACTGGAAAATTATTCCACTCCTTTGCGAAACCCAATTCTTACCCAGACCTTAAATTACCTTTAATAATGATTTCTTATAATTACGCGAAGACTACACATTAAATGAAACTAATTTTTTACGGAATTTATCGCGTTTAATTTAACTTTTTAATTCCAGAGGTCACGGGGGGGGGGGGGGGGGGCTGAAGTTTTTGACGTCCCCATGTTATAGTTAGCCCGGCTACCTTCAGTTTTTGAATATTAATTTTTCAGGTCAGGAATGAGCTTACAGTATCTTGAAATCTTGCAGTGGTATGCTTGGCTTTTGGATTTAATTTTATCAATTATAGGATCCCAAGCAGATGGCAGCACCCATCCATCTCCTCTATTGAAATTAGGATGTTTTTTAATTTCAATAGCCTCGCGAATCATCCTTAGTAGGAATCGGTGTTCTTTTGCGAGGATTTGTGGTCTATCAAATCTAATGTAATGGCGGGGACGATTTAGAACATGTTCACACACTGCACCGACGTTCCGAGATGTCTGCAGTGTGTGAACATGTGAAGGTAGCCGAGCTAACTATGATATTGGGACGTCAAACACCTCAGTCCCTACGTGACCACGGGTGCTGTAAAGCACTCGCAACTTCGGGAAAGAAGTTTTTTTTTTTATAGGATAAGGGTGACAAACGAGCACACAGTCCACCTGATGGTAAGTGGTTGCTGTGGCCCATAGACATCTACATCTATCCTCTATTACAAATCAAAATGAAGATGCGTTGTCACCCGTGAGGACTAAGATGGAATGCCTCATTTCCAGTAAAAAGGGCCTACGGCCACCTGCACTCACCAAGCGAAACGCAGAGGTAAACCTCTACTTCACGCTGGTTTTCTGTGAGATCGTGGTACCACCCCGGTTCGAGCCGGCCCATCCGTGCGACAGTAAAAGCTGCCGCGTGGCTCTACCACTGTTAAAAATTTTAAAGTTAAAAATTAAATTAAGCACGATAAAATCCGTAAAAAATAACTTTAATAATTAATATAAATCTCCAAAATTAGAGACAGAATTAAAAAGGGCATGTACAAAAACTTTAGAGATTGAAAAACGAAAAGGTTGTCATGAATAGTATTAAAGACTCGATAATCGGAGAAGAACAAATAGGATTTCACGTAAAGTTAAGTTGAAAAAAAAGCAAAGATAACCGAAAAGCGTTCGCAATAAAATGCATTGAACAAATTAGGCGTGCATGATATTTTAAGTAGATTAAAGATATCACAAGTACAAGGTACAAATTTTGTTCCTACTTTTTATTTGTAAGAACTTGGTGTATATTATTATTAAAAGATACAATTTAAAGCTTCTTAATTTATACTTGCGATTGTTTTCACTTAGTGAAAATTTATCTTGATTTATCCCACATAAATTGATATTTGTTGTATAGGTTAAATCAAGGTTATTTATTTTATATTTTGGTGTAATTCATATGGTCTGAAAGAAGATGTAGTGACAAAAATTGAGAAAGGTATGCTGAGATGGTTTGGTCATGTCGAGAGTCCCGTAGCTCCCCGGCCCCTGCTATTGGAGTTAGACTCCTCAAGCTAGGCGGTGGCTTGATATGATTCGAGGGCCCCTCAGAAGGAAGTACGATCCACTATCGAAAAAAGGAAACGGGTCAACTAAAATACATGCGTGAGTGTCGTGGAACATTTGGTTGGAACGAAGTTCCTTTTGTAGTATATTATTACTGCTAAACGTATTATATTATTGATTATCAAATACAAATAAATGTATTACTAGCGTCTATTAAAATTAAGCGTCATTTAAAATAAAATAATATTTGTTTCATGACAAGATAAGAAAAAGTGCAAGGGAGATGGATATTAGTCCATCTTGCTTCTTTATATCCGCCAAGGACGTCTTCACTACATTAAAAGGGGTCGTGACGGGTAAATCTTACACTTTTTCTCGCCTAGACTCCACCGCCAAATTCATACCGTGTGATAAGGAACTTCGTTCCAATAACGCGTTTGAGGTTCGTACGCGTATGAGGCAGCGACATGAGGTTCCATACCCGTATCACGGATATTGAACCTCATGTCGCCGGCGCGCCGGTCTGGGAATTATGGCATACTCTTATATACCGTGAGATAGTTATACCGCATTCTATCGGAGGCCATGCGGTCCTCCCATAGACCCACGATGACAACTACGGGGCGATATTAAATAAAAATAAAAAAATTAATAAAATACCACAAAAATTTAATACAAACACTGTCATACAAAAAACCTAAAAAGAACAATACTGAATTATCAAAACTAAACCCAACGACCGCAGACCATGCACTAAAAATAATAAAAGGCCTAGATTCTAACACTAGTTCCGGTTTAGATGGCATGAAAACTAAATCCTTAAAGTGTATTAAAGAAAATATAGCAGAAAACCTCGCAATTTGTTTTAATAAATGTTTAAGTGACGACTATTTCCCAAACACCCTAAAATTGCAAAGGTTAGTCCTATATTTAAAGCCGGAAGCAAACAAGACAAACAATTATCGGCCTATATCGGTACTTCCGGTAATGTCGAAAGTACTTGAAAAATACTACATAAACAACTATATGACTACCTGACTTCTATTGATTACCTCTATAAAAAGCAAATGGCTTCCGCCCAAATTCTAAGACTGTATCAGCAACTGTTGATTTAGTAACCAATATAATATCGATCAGAAAAACATTACATTAGGTATTTTATTGACCTAAAAAAGGCTTTTGACACAGTCAGCCATGACATCCTATTATTAAAATTAAAAAGCATAGGTAGCATAGAAAAGGCAAATTATATTTTGAAATCGTATCATTCTGATAGATTTCAAGTTGTTAAAATTAATAATCAGCAAAGTAATCCCCAACCGGTTACTTGTGGAATTCCACAGGGATCAATATTGGGACCATTGTTGTTCCTTATTTATGTAAACAACATATATAAAATTGGACTAAAGGGAGATATCACTTTATATGCTGACGACACTAGCCTCTTCTATTTTAGCCACTCATTAGAATCAGTACTAAGTGAAGATCAGAATGACCTAAACATATTATATACCTGGTTACGGTCAAACTTACTAACAATCCATTAAAAATCTATTAAAAATATAAACATTAAAAATGGCAGATTGTAAAAATGTAATTCGGACATGGTTACAAAGTTTGTTATACGACGATACAGAAAAATTGCTGATTGTTTTAAGTTAATTAAAATCTTAAGTAAATTAATGATAATATATTTTACCGAATTAACCGTAATTAGTTGGTAAGTTATTCATTTTATATAAGAAACAAAAAATATTTGTAAATGTATCTATTAGCACATACACCTGAGATACAGGTTTATCCTAGTTCAGGTGCCTGTTATTATAGACTATTTTAAATTAAGATATTATTTGAATTAGTTGTACAGTTTCTTGAAATAAATTATTATTATTAAATTATTATTATAATCAATGCCTCAAAAACAAAATACATAATCTTTTCTGCAAAAAATAAAAAATTAAAGTCACTATCCTCTTACTATTGATTAATACTATATAATATATAATACTATATAATATAATATAGGTGAGATACTAAGTAAAATTAATAACGAGAAATATTTAGGTCTTGTTCTTGACAGTCAGCTTACCTGGAAACAGCATATTGAAAAGATCCATAGTAAAATCTACTCATTAACAGGAGCTTTAAAAACGTTCGATGTCTCCCATGACATGTCAAATATACCATAATATATAACTCTGGTCAAGCCTCATTTAGATTATTTGATTGAAATGTGGGGCTCAGCCACTAAATCAACCCTGCAAAAACTACAAGTAACACAAAATAAAATCATAAAAATATTATTCCAATATAACTATTTAACACCTGCCATTCAAATATACAAAGAAACAAAGTTATTTAACCTAGCCCAAACGTACAAATATAAAATATGCATTTTTATTAGAAAAATACTTACTAAAGATACATACACAAAAAATATTGGTTACCATAAACATATGAAAAGACGAGCTAATAACCATGTTTGAGAATACATAGAACAAACTATGGAAAGAAAGTATCCCCTACGAGGGAGCTTAATACTACAACATTTTACCTAAAAACATTAAAGAAGCAAAATCCCTGCCCACTTTTAAGAAATTATTAAAAAGCCACATTTTAAAGGATTTTTTATAATAACTTAATATTCACAAACCACTAATCTAAATATATGAAGTATGTACACATACAACGTAAATAATAATATTCACCATAAGCCAATCGTATAGAAATAATACATTATATTTAAATAATAATACATGATTATACATGTGCGACAATATAACTAATGCATATATATATATATATATATATATATATATATATATATATATATATATATATACTAGCTGGCCAGGCAGACGTTGTTCTGCCCTTTTCGATGACCCTTTATATAAAAAATCCTTAAATTCGTAATAAAAAAATTAAGTGTCACTTATCAGGATAAAAACTATCCTATCTCTCAAGTTGGACGAAACTGCACAGAGTGTGCAAAATTTCATTGAAATCAGTTCAGTAGTTTAGGAGTTCATCGCGGACAAACAACGTGACACGTAATTTTTATATATAAAGATATATATATATATATATATATATATATATATATATATATTTTATTATACAACTGTTCGTTGTCCTTAGTAAAAAATATAAATGTAAATGTCATGTGCAACACTAATTATATTATTATCACAAATAAATGTCTTAAACCATAATAAAAATAGTACAGAGGTTATCAATACTGCTGTTAAAATTATTAAACAGACCAAAGAGAATAAGGAATTAGCTATCGCTGTCTCACTAGACATCAGAGCAGCCTTTAACAACGCCTGGTGGCCGTTGCTTTTCCAACGACTGCGGCATATTGGCTGCCCTGCCAACATTTTCGGGCTCATAGACAATTATGTTCGCGATCGTGAGGTGTTACTTGACTACGCGGGGGTGCGTGCCTCATAGGCAATGTCCAAGGGCTGCATTCAGGGCTCGACGTGCGGTCCAGTAATGTGGAATATTATTCTAGACGAGCTCCTTGACATGGAGCTACCTGCGGGCAGCCACATACAGACATTTGCGGACGATGTGATGCTGGTAGTCTCAGCTGGGAGTGTCACTAGTTTGCAAAATAATACCAACCATGCTCTCCATAAGATAGCCGAGTGGGGAACCAGCGTAAAACTGAATTTCAGTCCCTCGAAGACACAGATGATCGCTTTCCCTCCTAAGGCCAAAGCTGCCAGCATCACTATGGGCGGATGTGATCTCAGCTTTGCATCGGAAATAAAATATCTGTGAGTCATCTTAGACGAGAACCTTTTATTTGGCCGTCATGTACGTTATGTGATTAATAAAGCTGTGCGTTTATTTAACACCTTATGCATCTACACGCGGCCTACTTGCGGGCCTCACCTTGAGAACATCCGCACCATATACCAGCAAGTAATTGAACCCATTATCACTTATGCTGCTGGTGTATGGGGCCATGTAGCCCATAAAAAGTGCATCAGGAGGAGCCTTGAGAGTGTACATTCGCTTTGCTATTAAAGCAATAAGAGGCTTCCACACAGTATCTACGTCTGCGGCCATAGCTCTCGCCGATCTGATACCCCTAAATCTCAAGGTAAGGCAAGTCCACATATTGAAAATCCAGACTTACAGGCACTTCTCATTACATACCCAGCGATCTTCCTTTAGAGAAACCCACACCCATACACAAATTACTACAGCCAGCAGAGAGAATTGAAATCAACCCTAAACTCACCACTTCACAGGCGGAAGTCTATGCTCTTGTTGGACTTGAGACAACAAACATTTTCACAGATGGCAGCAAATTGGAAGACAGAGCAGTTGGCGCTGCTTTTGTCTGTTACCATTCCACACGACACACAGACAAAACCACTCAAACACACAATAACGCACATACGGAAAGCTCGATAGAAGCTATAAAGAAATATAAACTCCACTCAACGTGCACTGTATTCCAGGCCGAACTGTTCGCAATCTTTAAGGCTTGGGAATGGGCAGCTGATAAGTGGTGCACGCATACAGTAATTTACACGGACTCTCTTTCAGCCCTACATTCCATACAAGACAGATCCAATACACACCCAATTGTTAACAAGATTCACCACACTATTCACCGACACAAATGTTTTGGCACCATCGACTTTGCCTGGGTCAAGAGCCATACTGGCATAGCTGGCAATAAGGCGGCAGACATGGCGGCTAAAGTAGGAGCCAAAGCACACAAGACACCTGACTACTTCTCAACAACTACATCTTACATAAAACACAGAATTAAAAATGAGACGCACTCTCTTTGGCAAACCAGGTATGAGAGCTCTGAAACAGGTAAACATACCAGAGAATTATTACCTTATTATATATTAATTATTATGAATTGTCCCGCGTTTAGTGCCACGAGAAATGATCATGATTAATCTGCAGCATTTCCGGTGTGTCTCCCTTTAAAATAGCCAAAATCATTAAGAAACAATCAACCCTGAACTCCTTTGTTAAATTTGTTAAAACAATTGTATACAGACTTAAAAAAATTAATAACTCCTAGATATAACTTAGGCATAATATAGATAAAACTTTTAATTTTATGGTACCTATTACAATTCAAGTTTGATTTTGTCAGTAATCTCATTACTTTACATCTACTAGTATCCAGACAAATGTCACTAATGAGGGCTAATAATCTTCCACTCACCAGATGTCGCTAGTTGTGACTGAGGTAAAGTTTTTCGTTACACAGTGTCAGTTAATTGAGAAATTAGTTTTAAGTAATAGTTTATCATTATCTAGAGTATTATATTAATATACAACACAATGCGTCAGTGGTTTGATTTTTAATTTTTTGCACTTCATAACTCTGTTTTTAATTTTTCTACTTTAAGTTATATTTATAGTTTGGTTTATTCATTTCTAATAGAATTAATATAAAATATATCTAATAATACTCCAAGAAACCTTAAATATTACATTTTCCTAAGAAATTATCGTCCCCCGCTATGAAATCTGTCAAATATTTTACCTCACTGTAAAGTGGCGCCGCCCTGGTGGCAGAAAAAGTTGTGGAGTGGAGTTTTCTTTCGTTTTAATGATTTTATATTAACAATATTTTCCTTAATAATCCTAAAACGTTAAATTTTTCTAGTAGTATTTACAGTGCATATAATAAGAAAATTTGTAAATAGTACAGAAACTCGTAAATTTATAATTATTTACTCGTACGGTCAAACCAACACCACTATATCAAATCGCAGTGCTGGTTGTAATTAGCCGTCTTTGTAGAATCATCTTGAACTTGTTAACAAAATTATGTTAAAAATGTGTAACATTAGTTAATAAACAGCCACTAGGGATGGTGTAATCTCTGGTGGAAAATCAAAAAAAAAATTTCTTGTAAGTCTCTTAATTCTCGTAAGAAATATTTTAAATCTAAAATGGCCTTCATGTCAATTTTTTATTGATCACATTTTACCCTTCTATCTGTCTTTGGCTATAAAATTTTTTGTTTGCTTTTTATAACTAATACTTCAACAATTTATCATTCTAACACATATTACTTTTAACAAGTTAATTTGAAGGCGATTGAAATTATATAAATGTAATATTGATAAGAGTTCAATTATGTTATCAATTAAAATGATCTATAATATTTTTATATTTCTATTTGCATGTGTGCCTACGTGAAGTCTAAGCAGCGAATTTATTTACTTAATGGAAAAAAACCGGTCAGAGTTTTATGACATTATTTATCATGCGCAATCATATATTTATAACATGTTTTAGAATACATTTTTCCCTTTTTCGAGAATTTAAAAACCAATGTGATTCTTACTTACTATCGGCTTTACTTGTCTCGAAATAGCTTTAAGTCAGTCGAAATTTAATTATGGTGGTAAAGATCATCAAATTCTAATCTGCACACGCGTCACTTTTGCGGTATATTTTATTACATTTATGTACCAAATATAGTCAAAATGCTAAAATTTACTAAAGCACTATAGAAATAGTGTGCAGATTTTGATTTTATGATACTTGTGAAGAAATCTACCAAAATAGAAAGGAGGCACGTGCAGTTTTAAATTATACGAGCCCTACTATATCATGGCACAGCACTAATATTTTTCACCCGATAGATCGATATATAATTCTGAATGTAAATAGAAAAAGTGATTTAAACTACACCTTCAGCTTACTAGTCGTATTAGCATAATAGACAAAACTACTGTATATAGTCAATTTATGGCAATTTACAGGAGATAATTAATTCATGATAGGATCACATGATGAAGATGATTTGTTTTTATATATAGTGAAGGAACGATAGATGGTATTAACTTGAAATGTATTTATTATTACAATCTTTATTTACAACATTTTTATCATACCTTTCTAAAGTGTCAAGATAAACCTACTCATTTGCTGAATTATTAGTACTGGATTGATTAAGATCCAGACGTTTCTATTGTGGTTATTCCCGTGACATTATAACCTCTCTAATTTTCGGTCTTTCTGCAGATGCGTTATAAATAATACGGATAGATAAAGACCAGTGTATAACGTTTATGCGCTAACATTACAGAATAACATTTTAGAGCATATAGGGCGAAGATGTAATTGTGTCACGCTATCCGTGAATTTTTGCAACATCAGGGGACTTCATTCAAACCTTAAGGCTATCCACTACCATCTGAAGATGGCGAAGCCAGCCTTGCTCTTTAATCAAGACTCAGGTATCCTCTTTGTCTGATACTTCATATCCTACCGGGGGTACAAGTTAGAAAAACCTTTGTGCCCCGGGCTGGAGTTTACGTATACGTCAGAGAGGACATCTCTTTTCGATGTCTCGGCAGTCTTGACGATACGGACCTGTCCATCCTATAGCTGCGCGTATACAGCGACGACCATCCCCGTGTCTACGGGTGCCTCTATAGGTCTCATAGCGGTAATGCCGACACAGACTGACTCATCGACCACGTCAAAATGGCTGCAGACTCCGTGCTTCAACAGGTCCCATCCGCAGAGATTGTGATTCTTGGTAATTTTAACGCACACCACGCCGAATGGCTTGGTTCACGTTTAACTGATCATGCGGGGAGATCTGTTTATAACTTTGCCTTGGGATATGGTCTTACACAGGAGGTTACTTCACCTACGCGGATCCTTGATGTGGAGGATCACGCACCTTCCCTATTGGACCTTCTGCTAACCTCTCATTCGGACGGATATCAGGTTTCCGTCGACCACTGTTAGGGATGTACCACTGTTAGGGATGTTACATCCCTTCGCATTTTCTATCGCATCTACCACAGGGAGAGCTCTGAGGAATTGTTGTAATTAATTCCAACAGCCAAATATCACGAAAGCACATCGCGTCAAAATTCACGATACCATCCTCACCATCTGGATGCTTGGCGGCACCACTGCGCGTTTTACTAAGAGTTTTCTTCCTCGTACAACTTCTCTGTGGAAGTTTTCACCTTTTAACGCACCTGCAATTCTCTTGGTATTGCGGTTGTAGTCACTTACTATCAGGTGTGCCGCATAGGCGTTTACCCCCTCTTCTATTAAAAAAAAACAGGCGATAAAGAATAAGACACGTATTTGTTGATCTGTGGTTTTCTTTGTTGAAAATTTGTTGGAGATGCAATAGCCGTAACAGCTACTTATCATCACTTGAACTTTGGGCTCGTCTATCACTCCACAATAATAAAAAAATATATGCGAAATTCGCGACGGTGTGTTTTTACCTGCCGAGCATGATGTTAAAATTAAAATTAATTGTTCCAAAGGTTGGCAAAACTCACGTCGCATGTGGACCGGATCTGTAAGACGCGAACTCAGGGGCACTAGCTAGCCTCATTATAATTATTATTTTATTATAATTATATTATGGTTTTATAAAAAAAAAACAAGTAAATCGTTTAATTAATGCCGTAAAATATATAATATTTTTCCATTTTAATAAGCAAATATGAGCACAATACTTGTTTGGTTTAAAGGGTATTTATTGTTATTTATCAATTGGACAAACAACAGTGATAAACTTAATGACATATTTTGTGTACATGCGGCAGAGCCAGTTCACCATATTTTTAAATTTTATATGTCTGTCCCGGTTAATGTTTAAATTGGCTGAATTGAATCGTGGAGACACAAACAGATGGAGAATAACCTCCGGGGTGTTCTAGGATTTACATTATCCGAAAAACATAATTTTGATGATTTATATTTCATAAACTATAATAGGTTATAAAAAGTTTGGATCAAGAATTAGAAGTACAGTAGAAGAGTACATGTAGAAGATACAGTGAAAGAACCGTTTTTGTGTAAAATTGCAAACCAAAAAAGTAAAAATCTCTTAAAGTTTTGATGAATAATCGACTTTTAACATTTTACTTTTTTAAACACAAATCTTCAATTTTAATTTAAAACACCTATATCACAAATATTATTAAGATAATCCCAAAACACCAAGTTTAAAGTGAGTTTTGATGATTGAACTGCTTGCCCAAAGTAACACCACTATTCAAATTGTTGTAAATTACTCTCAAAAACTTCTAAAACGTCCCAATTCATTGTGGCTATATCTTTTTGCCGATATCTATTTCAGTATGAGGTAATGGTGCAATATTTAAAGGCAGTGATTAATAATTTGTAACCCCATTTAATCAAGTTCGCATTCATTAGTTACAACAGTTTGTAACAGTAAAACAGTTTTTATTGGTTTATAGCAAATTAAATTATTACAAACAATGTTCATTTGTAACAGTACATTTTTTGTAACCTCATGTAGTGGAGTAAGCAGCCGTCACATTTAATGGGTAAGAAGGGTTTTAATTGTTTATAACAAATACTATAGTTTTAAATGTGCATTAATAAAAATCGGTTTTACTTACTCTTTACAGGCTACTCTGTAAAACGGTTAGTATTAATTAAAATATCAGTGCTTTAGTGTCAGCGAAGATAAACTTCAATGTTATGGCATGAATAATTTTTGATCAAATATTATCCCAGAAAACCAAGGAAATGTTATAGATCTGCAGGCTATTTTGTTAAAGTTATACGCGCACGGAGTTGCAGTCAAAAGCTAGTAATAAATATAATGACAAAGAGTATAAAACATAATACATAAAACATAAACACTCACGCCTGTCACCCAGAGGGGTAGGCAGATACTATGGACTTGCATTTGGCACGATCCTGACACACCTCTCTCGCTTCCATACACCTACGCATACATGCCCGTCGGTTAAGGGTTAACTCTTCATTTGGCCCATTTTCAATATATCGCCGATTTGGTCGACAAACTTTTTTTTATAGGAATAGGGCGACCAACGAGCACACAGTCCACCTGTGTAAGTGATTGCTGTGGCCCATAGACATCTACATCTATCCTCGTTTGCGAATCAAAATGCAGATGCGTTGTCACCCGTGAGGCTAAGATGGAATGCCTCTTTTCCAGTCAAAAGGGTCTCCGGTTCTCCACACTCACCATAAAAAACACAGCAGCGTTAAACTGTTATTTAACGCTGGTATTCTGTGAGAGCTTAGTCTCTCCCTGGTCGAGCCGACCCATTCGTGCTACAACTATACTACTAATATAGCTGCAGCATCGCTCTACCACGTATAAAACTTTCGCCTAAGGCGTCCCTTCCCGACTCTACTGTTCATTTCTACAACATAAATTTGCTTTGTCACTCTTGCCTCGTTCATTCTTTCTATATGACTTCTTTCTTAATCCTGATCACACCATCATCTTGCCTACCACTCTCTTATAACACAATTGTGTGATAATTATCTGAATGACAGAGTGAGAAATTTCCCACCCTTTCATTCAGATTAAGTCCTAACATACGCCTTAATGCCCACACTTCTACAGTATTTATTCTACTCTCGTGCTTCTTCTGCCCAATCCAACTTTCACCACCATACATTCGAGTATAAAAACAATGGTGGTTTTTATCCATACTTATAAATAAAGTTGAAGTGTCCCACAGTGATATCGAAAAAACTGCTGCCGTACTATAAGCTGAAGGGGTTATTTACACGAGACGAGTAACCATTTTAAAAATGTTTGTCTGTCTGCATGTGTGTCCGGACTAATCTTCGGAATGGTGAACGCCAGGAGTGAGCTAGGCTAAATTATATCCGAATACTTGGAGATTTTTTTTAAATATAAAAATTAATGAGATGTCCTTGATGATTATCTGAAATCTAAATATTGCCACATTAATAGATCCCACACAGGCGACGCCAGGGGCAGGTCACTAGTTCAATAAGACAACCAGTACGTTTCAAATTAAATAAAATTAGAAATGAATCTCTTTAAAAACTAACAGTGCTCATTTTATTGGGTCAATAACGACACACAAATCAAGTTACGCAGTAAAAACTTACTCTTGGGTTAAAAACAGACTATATTAGTTACAGTCGAATCAATCAAATTCGTGTTGTGTTCAGTGAAGCGCAAATAATAGCTGCTTTACTAAACATTATAGGTTAAAGCGGTAGCTCAACGTTATTTAGCGTGACTATTTTCTAATCCGATGATTAGTGTACGTTTTTAGTTTTTTATTTTTTTTAAGTTACTGGCAATGTTATTATTACATTTATAATATAGCGACAGTAGCCTAATAGCAGGGTGCGGACCGGGAACTCGAAAGGTCGTGGTTTCGAATCCGCCATTCGACTACTGTCGTGAACCACACCTAAGGCCGGCCACATACGTTCAGAATTCCGTTTCGGGATTCCGTTTCAGAATTCCGATTCGGTTAAGAGACGCTGGCCATTGAGTTTAGACATTTTGCAAACGAATAATGACGACGATTTTCTGATTGCGATTCCATAGTTGCTGTATCATTATTACTGGATGTATCCCCTTAACACCCTAATATAGTCAATATTATGTAAAAATTCTATCTATACTGAGTTTTTTTAAATATATGGATGTCTATAAACTTTTTCGACAAATTATTATTAAACGAAATAAGATGAAAGTATACGAAAATATATACACAAATAAGATTACATGAAAAGCATAAACACATCTACTTGCTCTAAATGTCCGACGCACACGGGCGTGTTCCGTACGGAATTTACGAATGTGTGATGCGACTCATACAAAATCTATGGAAAAATTGCATTCGGAACGGCTTTTGTCCGTGCGGGAACCCGAACGCACAGGCAGCTATGCGGAACTTTAAATCGAAGAAAATTTCGAAAGGAAAACTACTGCACGTGTGTGATATATCCTTGCTTTTATATGGATTTGCTGCATTCGAAATCCCGAATCGATATTTCGAAATGGTTTTTCGAAACGGATTTGGTCGGCCTAACACAAGCATTTTAAGCTTACCAGGAATGGTTAAAGGGAATATTAGTAATGTGAATAGAATAATTAATAAAATATATTAGACATATAATTGATAGAATCAGGCGTTACTTTGCGGAAATCCATTATAATGGGGTTGTTATAAATTAATTTGCTTAATTCCGCGTAAAGAAAGAAAATGATGTGTCCTGCCCAGCTTTAAGGGGCACCTCCCACCCTCCCTCAATCGCGCGCACTATACCCGTCGCCGTCAATCCCAGCACTACCATCCTCAGCACCACCACACTAGGCAGGATACACCACTCTCGAAAATACGACACGTGTTTCGCCTCTACACGAGGCATCCTCAGGTGAAGTAGACTCTGCGGAGGCTGGCCGCTAAGCACTACCATCCTTAGCACCACCACACTAGGCAGGATACACCACTCTCGAAAATACGACACGTGTTTCGACTCTACACGAGGCATCCTCAGGTGAAGTAGACTCTGCGGAGGCTGGCCGCTAAGATCTTATCTTATTTTCGAGAGTGGTGTATCCTGCCTAGACAACCCCATTATATTAGACATAATTACTTGAGTTTGGACCTAGTTCACGACAGCAGACGCAGACACGGCAGCACAACAGAAAGCGGATTTGAACTCGCAGCTAAATTATTGCTTACAATTATTAACGCTGTTATAATTGCAAATTAAAAGTAAGATTAATTTGTAGTACTGTTTTAAATTTAAAATGCTTAGATTATTCCTCCGACTGAAATAATTCATTTTGTTTTACGTGCACATTATTTCGTTTATTGCTATGTGGTGCTGACGTAAGAGAAATTCTACTAATACAGAAGAGAATAGAATAGCATAATTTTTATTCAATATAGATTACAGTATCGTTGGGAATGAGGGTAAAAAAATAAATGGAAATGCGAACAATTGAAGCTAGAATGGTAATCTCCCACTTGTCTTAGCAGTATAAAGTATCGTACAGGCGACTAAGAGGCATCAGTCTCATTGTCCTTACTATGCGAGTTGGGGTATTCTACTAGTGTAGACAAGGAAGATCGTATTGCTGAGAGGCTTCCCTGTGTTACATTGAGATGGGTAGTGATGCTGTTGGTTTGCATTCTTTGGTGTTATCATGTAATTCGGTCCTGATAGTAAGCAGGGTTTGTTACCGAGTAGTGTTGTTTTATTTAAATAATTTTGAGAATAATTTTGAACATCAGAAGTGGAATAGTTTCTTAAAGTACATAATACTGATTAAAAGTCATGTTTTTACTTTTACCACTGGTTCGCAAAAAACTTCTGTTCTGGGAAGAACCAGCAAGCAATCCAGCGGGACTTTTTTTAAAGTACAAAGTACAATATAATATTTTATACAATTGTTATGAAAATACCTCATTCCTAGGGGTTATTGTCAGTCATGTACTCTTTAGTAGTAATAATAACTCTTACTAGACAATTTTTGCTTAATAAATAATTTAAACCTTTTGATAGACAAGGTCTGCATATTTTCGGGGAATATGTTGTAAAAGCGTATACATTGCCCCATGAAGGAACTACTAACTCTCTGGAGTCGAGTAACTGGTATAAATAACTTGTGCTTGTTCCCAGTACTTACAGAATGTACATGACCATTTTCTTTGACACAATTCGGTTTATCACAGTTACTGATTATTATCATTTAAAAACTTTATTTTTATTAACCTTTGCTTTTAAATGAATTTCACTTTTAAAAATATTACGTTATATTAAAAACAAATTTTGAGATTTTGCTTTGCCGGCCACTATCGAGGCACTGATCTGGATATTATAAACCGACTTTCAAAAAAGAGGCGGTTCTCAATCTATTAATTTATGTTCTTAGTTCTTACGCAATGTCTTCGTCATCTGTGAACCAATTTTAACGATTTTCATATGAAATAGGTTTCAACTTATTTAATAACAAACAAAAGTTATAACTTGTATATTATAAGTAAATAAACTTATTAAAGCAATGAATAAGTTATCCTCCGGTAGTTGGGTCATTAGTCTTTTCGTAATACGACGGTATGCAAGGTTTTGGATTTGGACGAGGTTAAAATCACGAGGAGAGTAGCTTAGTGTTTCTTACCGTACAATTTTTTTTTGTGTGATGTTGTGATAGTAACCAAATTCATTACCATACTCACCGGTGTTAACTATTTTATGATGCGTTGATGGATGTATAAAGAGGCGTTATTTGCGATCACTACATTAAATGAAAAGAAAGAAAAAATATTTATTACAACAAACACCTATACACATGTTACAAAAGATATTATATACTAAAAAACTTATAATTACAGATCAAAAGAAAACTTAAACCTAAATAAAATGGAATCAATACAATTAAAACTTTATTATGTGTGCGGGTTTGGTATAAAAGGGCTACGCTCTGCGTAATTTCGTGGTATTATCCACGAAGCTGGTTTTCAGTGCGCCCTCTAGCGAGTAACGTACGGACGAATATGAAATGGGTATTTATCATGATACATATCAAAATATGAATTGTTAATTGTCGTCAAATAGTATTTCGAAAAGACTCTGTGATATTGTACTTATACTGGCAATAATTTACGAAAACTAAATTACGAGAGAGTTTTGGCGGGAACTTGATCGGCGGCGGTATGCTGCTCCTGTATTATAGTTTAAATAATAGTTTGAAGTGGATTTTGATATGTAAAAGTGGTGCAATTTTATGTATTAACTGTCTACGCATGTGAACTATTAGTGGAAACGGTGAAACAAGTGCTCTGATGGTGATGGATTCTCAAGATAAGCTGTTTGTTGCTTAGGCACCTTTAGATACCATCGCCAACTGTCAGCTGCCTGCTGGCTCAAGTTGCCGTCAAAATCTCCCAAGGGCTGCACAATGTGACGCATCAATATATTGTGAAGCAGTGAACTATGAAGGATAATTATAAAGTAATGTTTTCGACTGAAGGTCCTCGCAACCATGGTCATGAATAAATTATAAAAAAAAATAACTAAATTACGAGTGGCGATACCATAGAAATCTTAGGGGTATTACGTATGGATAGAGATTGCGCTCATTAAGATTAAAGTCTTATAATAATATCAAAAGCGCACTGTGATAATGTTATTCCCATGAAATGTAATTTAATAATAAATATGTTTTTGTTATAGGACAAGGGTAAAAATCGTGGTTACGTTTTTACGTGGTAGAGCCACGCTGCATCTGTGTTGTGGTTGTAGTACGAATCAATCGGGTCGACCGGGGTGAAATAACAGCTTAATTCTGCTGTATTTGTATGGTGAGTGTAGAGAACAGGAGACCCTTTTTACTGGAAAAGAGGCGGTCCACCTTAGTCCTCAGGCGTGACAACGCAGCTGCATTTTGATTCTTAATCGAGGATAAATGTAGATGTCTATTGGCCACAGCGTCCACTTACCATCAGGTGGACTGTGTGCTCGTTTGTCACCCTATTATATCAAAAAACTGACACACAGTCCACTTGTTTATCTATCTTAGATTTAGAATCAAAATGCAAATGCAATGTCATCCTTGAGAAATTAGATAGCGTTCCTCGTTTGCAGGTAAAAGTACCATTACTGTTACCGTTACAGACTATCAGAGATTGCCTCATAGGTGGAACTTTGCCATAGTTGCCACGATTGAGAGGCGGTTTGATAACCACAGTTTTTATTTTTTAGTTTCTATTAGGAAGACGCTATTTTCCTTTTCATGGTTTTTTTATAGGATAGGGTGATAAACGAGCACACAGTCCAGCTTTTGGTAAGTGGTTGCTGTGACCCATAGACATCCACATCTATCCTCAATAAATAATATTTTTTTTATAGGAGAGGGGGCAGACGAGCATGCGGCTCATCTGATAGTAAGTGACTACCGCCGCCCATGAACAACTGCAACACCAGGGAGGGAATTGCAGATGCGTTGCCGGCCTTTTAAAAAGGAGTACGCTCTTTTCTTGAAGGTCCCTACGTCGTATCGGTCCGGAAAAATCGCTGATGGTAATCGATTCCACAAGGAAGTCGTGCGAGGAAGAAAACATCTTCTAAATCGCACAGTGGTGGACCGCCAATCATCCAGATGGTGTGGATGGTATCGGGAATTCTGCCGCGATGTGCGTTCGTGAAATTTGGCGGCTGGGATTAATCCGAACAATTCCTCAGAGCACTCCCCGTGGTAGATGCGAAAGGATAACATTAATTAATTAATAACATACAATTAATCAAAAGACAGATGCGTTGTCACCCGTGAGGACTAAGATGTAATGCCTCTTTTCCAGTAAAAAGGGTCGCCGGTTCTCTACTTTTACTATACGTAACACAGCAGTGTTAAACAGCTATTTTACGCTGGTATTTTGTGAGAGCGTGATCCTTCCCCGGTCGAGCCGATCCATTCGTGCTGCAACTATACTATTAATATAGCTGCAGCATGGCTCTACCACGTATAAAATGTGTTTCCCTGTGTCGCCTCTTACGACACCCACGGCACGATATGAAGTACTGGATATTTTTATACCGTTAAAAGTACAATTAAACTTAATTTTTTTCCAATTCCCTTGACACACTTATAGAATGAGATTAATTTTAATTAATTTTATGTTTAAATTATATACCGTTCCAGTTAGTTTTGTGGGATATGTCATGTCCTCGGAATATTTTATTTCTCAAACATTCAGGTTTTCTCACAATGTTTCCCCTCTCCGTCAAGCACGTGTTTAATCAGCACTAAAATTACAATTTAAAATTATTGGTAGTGGCGGTGTAAGAATAACCACTATCCCATATCATCATGTGGGTGTCGCAAAAGGGGACATAGGGAAACAAATTAGGAGATGGGCAGCAACATCTTCCTAATAACGACTAAAAATAAAAAACTACGGCTGCCAACCTGCTTGCCAAGCGTGGCAACTATGGCAAATATCCTCCATAAGAGGCAATCTATGGGGGAAGCCTAAGTTCACCAGTGGACTTTGATAGGCTATAACGATAATTATTGGTGTCAGCGGGGATCGAATCCAGTTTGCTCTCGTGCAGAGAAATTTACGGCGAGCACTTAGCTCCTGAGCTATCGTGGGTATTCAGAAATTACAGGAGACGTGCGCCTAGCAGTAGTACGTATATAGGCTGTAATTTTACCTCACATTAACTTTTATATCGAATATATCGCATTAAAAAAAAACTTAAATTTAAAATATCATAATTTACATACTAGGTCATTACCTATGAAATTGCCGTTTTTAATTAAATAAGTTCAATCAAAATAACCACCCATGCAATCGGTGCAATTTTACCAACGCAGTGGCAGTTTATTGATGCCCTTCTTGAAGAAACCAGCTGGATGGGGGCAAAAGGTTCTTCAAAGGTATTTTTACTACCTCTAGGGTATTGAATTTTTTTCACACCGGCGCTAGACCACCAAACGTCATCGAAGGTAAAAATAAGCAACCCGCATTCTCGATTACAGTACCAGACGTCTCACACCTGTGGCGCTGTTACTATTTTAATATGGGGGTATTTTACGTCTTACGGAAATGAGGTGGTTTTAAAGGCGTCTATTGGAAGCCATGAGATCTGATGACATCTACGAGAAGAAATGGTGTGATTGATTTTCTTACGCCTCCACCAAATGCTTACTTTCTCACTTTAATACTTTATATTTTAACTGTCCTATTACAATATTTATCGATAACTATCAACTGATCACGTCATAACCCGAGACGTCCTAGCATAACATGATATCGGATGTAGGCTTGGAAAATTACTACACCAATTATTTTTTTTTTGTTATCCGGCTCAGATTAAATCATGATTTGAAATAGTTGTGCAATCTGACAAGACTTAGGTACTCGCGGCCACTTATTTAAATACCTACATCAATGTAAAACATAATATATTGGAACGATGTACCTACCGATACCTTTACGAAACTGGACCTCTTTAGAATAACATCTATAGATAATACGGAGAATTTTAATTAATAGATCAAACGAATAAATTGCGTTCAGTGTTGTCGCAATATCGCGGAAACTGTTACGGCATTCTCTGTTTTAAACATTTAAAGCTTGTAATTATCTTTCAAAAATCAAGCTGATATATTTAACGGTAACGTTCAGAATTGTGAAAGAACACAATGTACTTAGGCTTACTAGATAACTGTGTTTATTAATTTTTAAAAAAAAAACGTCACCCCCACACCAGGACTGTCTCCCATATCGTGGATGCAGTTTAAATACATAATTTGCACAAGAACAAACATGTGGACCCAGCATAATTATTTGTAGTCCATACAAATACTTGTTCTATGCAGGATAGCATGCCCTCAGCGTTGCAATTCAATGCTAAGCCACTGCGCCACGGAACCGTCAAAAACAAAAAAATATATTTATTTACTCATCATCTTAACATCTTCGCAGTTCCATTTTAACAGTTTCCCTATACGCGAAATAGAAACAATAGTGAAAAATATTATATAGCATTAGTAAGAATTACTTCTAAAAAACCTGTACGTGTTGCGTCAAATATAATTATTTATTTATAAAGTCCTAAAAATTGTTCGCTTCATAGTATTTAATATTTAAATTCCAGATAATATAAAATATTACTGTTTCTACTGAATGTGTATTTGAAAACTCGTAAACAGAAAGTAAATTTGCATTTTGGAACTATCCCGATTTTAAACGTGCATTATGATTATGAAACATGGTTATTGCTCCAACATCGCCATATCCGCGAGGAAAATTTAGTACCTACAGTGCTATTTAAACTTGTGCAAATACATTTTAGTGTTCATGAATGGCTTGTTTATGAAACTATAGATAAACTATTAAACTGTCTTCTTCAGAGACAAGGCGAAATTTACAGAACTCTCCAAAACCTGCTACAACGCAGGTATTAAGTACGACCACGCCATAAACCTCGGGGAGGCTATTAAGATCATCCCCCAATCAATTGACGACTTCCGTAGTCTCACCAGGCTATTCACAGCCGAACGAGTCTCTTACCATACTTACGCTCTTCCGGAAGAGCGTATAGTCAGGGCCGTCATCCGCGGCGTACCCTTCGAATTTTCCAACGAGGAAATCCTTGAGGACCTTAAGTCCCAAGGTTTCCCCGTAGAAGCCGTGCACAAAATGCACAGTAGAACGGGCCAGAGGTTCAACCTTGCCCTATTCATCTTAACCAACGTGCCGGAGGCAAAAGCCATCTTCCGGCAGGTACGCACAGTGTGTGGCCTGTCGAGAGTGAGGGTTGAGCCCCCACATAGGCGCGGGTTCCCGGCGCAGTGCCACCGCTGCCAGCTATATGGTCATGCGGCGGCCAACTGCTCCGCCCCACCCAGGTGCGTTAAGTGCCTTGAACCCCACAACACTAAAGAGTGTCCTCGGCCCAAAGACGCCGAATCCCCACCCGCATGTGTCCTGTGTAAACAAACAGGCCACCCGGCAAACTACAGAGGCTGCCCTTGCACACCTCATCCTCGCCCCAGTAGGCAAGCTCCACCGCCGGTCAATGACCGCTCATTCCCGGCTCTTTACCAACGGCCCCGTCAAGGCCTTTCTCAGCCCATCCAGGGCTTCTCTCGGCCCTCTCAGGGTCCCCTTAGGCCCCCTCAGGGCATTATTCGGCCCCCTCCGGGCTTTTCTAAGCCTATGCAGCCTCCAGTCTTTCCCTGGGACCCCAAAAAGGCAGACCCACCGCGGACAACCTCCGCCCCACAACAATCACAGCCCTCAATGGCTGATGACCTAAAAACGGTGTATTCCGCTATTAGGAACATCGACATTGGGGTAATCGCTGTATTAGCACGCAAATTGAGCGCTGCGAGGACCATCTCCTCGCTCTTGCAGAGCATCATAATCTTTTGTGCTCGTTGTAAGTTAAGTTAACTTAATTAACTTAACTTCACAATGACAGAGCAGTTTGCTCTACCAAAGTCTCACGGTCGTATCAAACCTAAGGGTTTATCGCTTGTATCCTTTAATATTCGCGGTTTGCGAAATAACCTCCCAGAACTTAAGCTCTTTCTTCAAAATCGTGAAGCCGATTTCCTCCTTCTACAGGAAACTAATCTCAAAACTAAGGACACTAAAGGCCTTTCTATTAAAAACTTTTCTCTTCTTCGTAATGACAGACACGACCGCCGAGGTGGCGGTACGGCCATTTATTACAAGAAGACACTCCACTGCTCTCCCATTTCTACTCCGCAGCTTACCAATATGGAAGCCACGGTATGCAGGCTAGCTATGACTGGACATCAGTCCATCCTCATAGACTCCTGTTACATCCCTTTAGGAAACCATCCCCTCAAAAAAGATTTTGAGTCTATTTTATCTTTAGGCAATTCAGTCATTATGTTTGGAGATTTTAACTCCAAGCATACTGAATGGAAATGCCGTACTACCTCCCCTAGTGGCAAGATACTGCTCGATATCACGCAGTCTCTTGACCTTATCGTTCACAGTCCCCTCGGTGCTACTCACTATCCCGATGTCACCGACCACGCTCCCGACGTGCTAGATTTTGCACTACTCAAAAGTGTTTCCCTCAACCTCAGGGCAATCAAGACACTAGACGATCTAGGATCCGACCACCGACGGGTCTCCTTCATTCTTGGCCATCAGCCACCCCCCTCAACACCCTCTACTAAACCTTCACAAATCGGAAGGGCTTCAAGGAGTCCCTAGCGAATGCTCTGGACTCACAGGACTCTCCCATCTCCCTATCGTCGGACTTAGACAGTCCCGAAAAAATCGACACCGCGGTCGATTCACTCTCCACCCTTATTAAAACCTCCCTTCAGGAAAATGAAAGGGTAGTCCCGGTTGCTAATAATAGTGGGCTTCCCCTACATATTAGCGACCTATTAAAAGCCAAGAAAGCTGCTTTCCGGAGAGCACCAAAATATCCCACGCCCGAATATAGGCACACGGCCAATCGTCTTCAACGAGAACTCCGTTTCCGCCTCTCTGAATTTCGAGAACTCGAAAAGAGTAAACTCATGGAGAATATCTCTCCCTCTCATACAGCGTACTATCGGATGGCAAGAGCCCTCCGCATAGACGCTATCACCCACACTCCCCCTCTCTCCCGTCCCGACGGTACGGTAGCCTTCGAGGACGAGGAAAAGGCTGAGTGCTTTGCAGACAGCATTGCCGCTTAATGCTCTCAACCCGTTGACCCTTCACAAGTCCAGGCAGTGGAGGATGAGGTCCGCCGCCGGAACTCACCCCCTACAGCCTCCGAACCTATCTCTGTGTCCAATGATGAGATTTCATCCCTCATCAAAGGACTTAAGCCCAAAAAGGCTCCGGGCACGGATGCCATCTCCAACCAAGCCCTAAACACTTTCCTGAGCAGCAGTTAACCTTTTTATCTATTATCTTCAACGCCTGCTTCAACCTTAGTTACTTTCCCACTACGTGGAAGGAGGCAACTGTGATTGGTATTCCCAAGCCAGGCAAGCCTCTCAACCTCCCCTCCAGTCATCGCCCCATTAGCCTCCTCAAGGTCATGGGCAAGCTCTTCGAAAGAGTCATCCAAACTCGCATGAGGCGCCATCTGTTTCCCACAGACGGTGACCCTCTCATCATCCCCCACCAATTCGGTTTCCGTGCGAAACACTCATGTCCCCAACAAGTTCACCGTATTGTGGAATATATCCTCAGCGGTTTTTATCCTCGTCGTCATAAGACCATCGCGGTCTTTTTCGACATAGCTAAAGCCTTTGATAGAGTCTGGCATACAGGCCTTATCTACAAACTGTACAAAGTAGGTCTCCCCGATCGTCTAGTACGTCTCGTGGCCTCTTATCTAAAGCATCGTACCTTTCGTTTTAGACACGAAGGAACGCTATCTTCACAGCGCCCCATCAAAGCAGGTGTCCCTCAGGGCTCAGTACTTGCTCCTCTGCTGTACATCCTGTTCACCAACGACATTCCCATCCCGTCGAAAGGTGTTCAGCTCTCCCTCTTCGCAGACGACACTGCTCTCTACTGTAAAGATATCTCGCTACCTTTCATACGTAACAAGATTCAAAAGTCAGTTGATGACCTAAGAGCTTGGTTCAAAAAGTGGCGCATCGATGTAGATGAGAAGAGCTCCGCCATTCACTTCGATTATAAACGACGCAGTCTCAAAAACACTCCACCAATACGTATGCTAGGGACCCCTGTCCCCTAGCATACGTCTGCCAAATATTTAGGTGTCACTCTGGACACAAGGCTCACCTTCAGGCCCCACGTCAAAAGAGTAACCCGTCACGCACGTTTTTACCTGAGTAGGCTCAACAGTATGTTGGGCCGACACAGTAATATGTCCCTCAGAAGCAAGCGTACTCTTTATAAGGTATGTATACGACCAGTCATGTCCTACGCGGACCCCATTTTTGCTCACGCTGACCCTAAAATCATTAATGAACTCCAAATAGTTCAAAACCTTTTCTGTCGTCGAGCTGCGAATGCACCTTGGTACGTCCGTAGTGCCGACCTTCATCGGGACCTAGAGCTCCCTACAATTCAACATTTTCTTAAAAAACTCTCTGAGAACTTCTTCAAAGCCTCAGAGTCGCACTCCAATCATCTTATTCGTGAGGCAACTACTTATGGAGCCCCACTCCCCTCTCGCTATTGCGTCCGCAGGCCGAGAAACTCTCACTCGGACCCGCCATATAAACTGTCAAACGACCTGAACTGCCTCCTGGCGGCTCAGGCTAACTCTAATTAAAATATTCATAGTTAATTTGCCTTCGTAGGCACACCCTCAGCGGCTCGTAGCCGCCTGCGCCCTCTTTTCCCAATAGGGGGTCGCTTCCGATACGGCATAAGAAGCTTTAAACAGCTGGTTGCCAGTCCCTAAAGGCGGTCTGACTGACCGCTTTTTAATATAGTAGATACTAGTTAATTTATAAGTTTATTAGTTTATATATAATTATTTGTTTATTATATATATCGTGTACATCTGTGTTTATTGGAATACGATACTTGCTCTTTTCAGAGCAAGGCCCTGTTCTTTTGAGAACAGGGTTCCTGTTTCTTGTTTTAGAACGTCCCGCTCTTCTGAGAGCGGTCATCCCTGCCCTACTGACTTAGAAAACGACCCGTTCTTCTCAGAACGGTAATCCCTGTCCCTACGTAAGTGAAAAGTCCCATCTTGTTAAAAATGTCCACTCAGGACTTAAAATCGTCCCTTTTAGAAGCCATCAATAGGATGGATGACCCGCAGGCGCTTGCCGCTACCCTGGCCCTTCTGGCTACTCCCGCCCTTAAGGCAAACCAACCGCCGGCCGTTATAGCTGCCCATCTCGAGTCCCGGAACTCGTTCTCCCCGTTGGAGATAGATATGGAGTGCTCTCACTCCGACTCCGCGTCATCGGTATCTGCCTCTCGGAAGAGGTCCACCGCAGAGTCCAGCACCAGGACATCGTAGTCCTCTGACTCCGATGTCACCGGTGTTTCGAACGAGTCATTCGCCACGGTGTCGTCAAAGCGCGCAGCTAAGCGCGCCGTGAAAAACCGTTCGCCCCACGCCTCAGTGGCCAGTGCCGCTCCCCCCACCCCCGCAGCCCCCGCCGCTGCCTCAGCCCCCGCAGCCCTAGCTGCCGCGTCTTCCTCCGCAGCCCCCGCCGCTGCCCCGACCCCCCTTATGTCGTTAGACATCCCAGCGCCGTCGAAACCGGCCACGCGTTGCTCTCCCCAACTTGCGAAGAAGCAAGTCCCGCCCCCTGTCTTTTTGAGAGACAAGGCCGAATTTACCCGACTTAGCAAGATCTGCTATGACTCGGGAATCAAATATGATCTAGCTACCAACATGGGCGTAGCGATTAAAATAGTTCCGCAATCGATAGACCATTTTCGCCGCCTTACAAGGCTTTATACCAACGAACGTGTATCTTACCACACTTACGCTCTTCCGGAAGAGCGTAAAGTCAGGGCCGTCATCCGAGACGTCCCGTTTGAACTCTCCAACGAGGAGATCCTTGATGACCTTAAGTCACAAGGATTCCCAGTTGAGGCTGTGCATAAAATGCACAGCAGATCCGGGTTGAGATACCCGATAGTTTTTAATCATTCTAGCTAACGTCGGGAGTTAAAGTTGAGCCACCGCATAGGCGCGGTTTTCCGGCGCAGTGCCACCGCTGCCAACTTTATGGTCATGAGGCGGCCAATTACTCTGCCTCACCCAGGTGCGTTAAGTGCCTAGACCCCCACAACACCAAAGAGTGTCCCCGGCCTAAAGATGCCGTATCCCCGCCCGCGTGCGTCCTGTGCCAGCAGACAGGCCACCTGGCAAGCTACAGAGGATACCCGTGCGCTCCTCGTCCTCGCCCAATCAGGCAGGTCCCACCGCCGGTCAATGACCGTTCATTCCCGGCGTTATATGTAAGGAAGCCCCGTCAGGGCTTATCTCAGCCATCTCAGGGCTTCGCACGACCTCCTCAGGGTCCCCCGAGACCACCGCAGGCACCTCTTAGGCCACCTCCGGGCTTGTCAAAGCCTTCGCAGGCTCCAGTATTTCCCTGGGGCCCCAAAAAGGTTGAACCACCGCAGGCAACCTCTGCTCCGCTTCTTCGTAATGACAGGCCCGATCGCATAGGCGGCGGCACGGCCATTTATTACAAGAAGACATTGCATTGCTCTCATATTAATACTCCGCAGCTTACCAATATGGAAGCTACGATATGCAGGTTAGCTATGACGGGACATCAGTCTTTAGTCATAGCCTCCTGTTACATTCCCTCTGGAATCCTCCCCCTCAAAAAAGATTTTGAGGCCATCTTATCTCTAGGCAATTCATTCATTATATTTGGAGATTTTAACTCTGAGCATACTGTATGGACATGCCGTACTATCACCCATAGTGGCAGGATACTGCTTGATATCACGCAGTCTCTTGACCTTACCGTTCACAGTCCCCTCGGTGTAACTCACTATCCCGATGCCACCGATCACACCCCAGATGTACTAGATTTTGCGTTACTCAAAGGAGTTTCACTCAACCTCAGGTTAATTGAGACACTAGACAATATAGGATCCGATCACCGACCGGTCTCCCTTATTCTTGGCCATCAGCCACCCCTATTAAAACCACGAAAACCTTCACTAACTGGAAGGGTTTCAAGGAGTCCCTAGCTAAAGCTATGGACTCACAGGACTCCCCTATCTACCTATCGTCGGACTTAGACTTAAACACTCCCGAAAAGATCGACATCGCAGTCGATTCACTTTCAACCCTAATTAAATCCTCCCTTAAGGAGAATGAAAGGGTCGTCCCGGTTGCTAATAATAGTGGGGTTTCCCTACATATTAGCAACCTATTAAAAGCCAAGAAAGCTGCTTTCCGGAGAGCAGCAAAATATCCCACGCCCGAATATAGGCACACGGCCAATCGTCTTCAACAAGAACTCCGTTTCCACCTCTCTGAAATTCGAGACCTCGAAAAGAGTAAACTCATGGAGAATATCTCTCCCTCTCATACAGCGTACTATCCGATGGCTAGAGCCCTCCGTATAGACGCTATAACTCACACTCCCCCTCTCTCCCGCCCCGACGGTACGGTTGCTTTCGAGGAAGACGAAAAGGCTGAGTGCTTTGCAGACAGCATTGCCGAACAATGCTCTCCTAGCTCTCAACCTGTCGACCCCTCACATATTCAAGAAGTGGGGGATAAGGTCCGCCGCCGGAACTCACCCCCTACAGCCTCTGACCCTATCACTGTGTCCAATGATGAGATCTCATCCCTCATCAAAGGACTTAAGCCCAAAAAGGGACCGGGCGCGGATGGCATATCCAACCAAGCCCTTAAACACTTTCCAGAGCAGGTATTAACCCTCTTATCTATTATCTTTAACGCCTGCTTCAATCTTAGTTACTTTCCCACTACGTGGAAAGAGGCAACTGTCATTGGTATTCCCAAGCCAGGCAAGCCTCTTAACCTCCCCTCTAGTCATCGTGCCATTAGCCTCCTCAAGGCCATGAGCAAGCTCTTTGAAAGAGTCATTCATAATCGAATGAGACGCCATCTGTTTCCCACAGACGGTGATCCCCTTGTCATCCCCCACCAATTTGGTTTCCGTGCGAAACACTCATGTCCCCAACAAGTTCACTGCATTGTGGAATATATCCTCAGCGGTTTTTATCCACGTCGACAAAAGACAATCGCGGTCTTTTTCGACATTGCCAAAGCCTTCGACCGAGGCTGGCATGTAGGCCTTATATTCAAATTATATAGAATAGGACTCTCCGATCGTCTAGTACGTCTCGTGGCTTCTTACTTACAACATCGTACCTTTCGTTTTAGACACGAAGGCACGTTATCCTCTCAGCGCCCCATTAAAGCTGGTGTTCCTCAGGGATCAGTACTAGCTCCCCTCCTGTACATCTTCTATACCAACGACATTCCAATCCCGTCGAATGGTGTACAGCTCTCCCTCTTCGCAGATGACACTGCTCTATACTGCAAAATTCATATGCTATCTTCCGCAAGGAACAAGATCCAAAAGTCAGTAGATGACCTAGGAGATTGGTTCCAAAAATGGCGCATCGATGTGAACCCGAAGAAGAGCTCCGCAGTTCAATTCGATGTTAAACGACGCCGTAACAAGAACAAGAAAATATTCCACCAATACGTATGTTAAGGACCCCTGTCCCCTGGCATACGTCAGCTAAATATTTAGGTGTCACCCTTGACTATAGGCTTACTTTCGAGCCTCATGTCAAAAGAGTAACACGTCTAGCTCGTTTCTATCTAGGTAGGCTTAACAGTATTTTGGGCCGACATAGTAAAATGTCTTTAAGAAATAAGCGAACCCTTTATAAGGTTTGTATACGACCGGTAATGTCTTACGCGGCCCCCATATTTGCACACGCTGACCCTAAAATTATTAATGAACTCCAAGTAGTTCAAAACCTTTTCTGTCGTCGAGCTGCGAACGCACCTTGGTACCACCGTAATGCCGACCTTCATCGGGACTTAGAAATCCCAACTATTCAACAATTTATTAAAAAACTCTCTGAAAACTTTTTCAAAGTCTCAGAGTCCCATACTAACACACTTATTCGTGAGACAGCTACTTATGCAGCCCCACTCCCCTCCCGCTATCGCGTCCGCAGGCCGAGAAACTCTCACTCGGACCCGCCATATAAACTGTCAAACGACCTGAACTGCCTCCTGGCGGCTCAGGCCAACTCTAATTAAATTAAATTATTCAAAATTAATTTGCCTTCGTAGGCACTCCCTCAGCGGCTTGTAGCCGCCTGCGCCCTCTTTTCCCAAAAGAGAGTCGCTTTAGATACGGCATAAGAAGCTTTAAACAGCTGGTTGCCAGTCCCCAAAGGCGGTTTTTAGGGGGTATCACTTAGGTTCCCCTAGTAGGCAGTGAGTCACCCATAACCATGATAGACCGGCTATCATGGTATGCGTAATGCATTTTCCGCCTCCCTACGGGGTAGCCCTTTTCCAATTGCTTCGGGCGCAAAAAAAAAGTTTGCACTCATAGTTCAATTATTTATTGGACAACAAACATCACCATGTCAGCCGAATCTGGAAATTCTCGGAATTTTGAACACCGCGCCGTTATAAAATTCCTCCTAAAGAAGCGAAATTATATCGAAAGACATTTTTGAAGAGATGTCATCCGTTCTTCAGGATTCTGCGCCTTCATATACGATAGTGAAAAAATGGCCCGCATATTTCAACTGAGTCAACAAAGCTGTGAAAACGAGTAGTGCCCTGTCACGGTACTGACCGAAGAAAACGTCCAACGAATTAAATTGTTACAGGTTGCTGAAGAACTACAAATTAGCAAAGAATAAGTAGGAGAAATTTTATATAAAAATTTGAATATGAGAAAAATTAGCGCGCGCTGGGTACCGAAAATGCCCACACCGCTCAACAAGCAACGTCGACTCGCAAGTTGCAAAGATTTTTTGGAGCTAGTCGGCGATAACAAGGAAGACATTTGGCAACTAATGGTTACCGCAGATGAAACGTGGATTCGCCAATATGATCCGAAATCCAAACAAGATTCCATGCAATGGATAAAAAAAGAAGAATTGCCACCGAAGAAATTCAAGCTGGTAAAGTTAGTGTCCAAGGTAATGGCGACTGTTTTCTGGGATAGCGAGGAAATTTTGCTTATCGACTACCTATCCAGGGAAACTACAATAAATGGCTAATATAACGTCAATTTATTGACTCAGGTTCGCGAGGCTATTGTATAGAAACCACGTGGGAAACTAACGCACGGGGTGCTCTTTCTGCAAGACAACGCGCCCGTTCACACCGCACATGTTGCGAGCCAAGCCCTGAAAGAAACAGGGTTCTCAGTGATTGACCATCCTCGGTATAGCCCATACTTAGCACCTAGTGATTTTTGTAAAAAGATCTGTGTAAAAAAAGTTCTATAATAATATATTTATACTTAAAACACAGTAAACAATAACAAAGATGTTTTCCTTAAGGTGGAAGCTCCAGGGTGGCCCGCGAAATTCAAATTTTCTTGCGTTTTTTCGAATTTGCAGGTCAGGGTTAGGTTGTATATTTAACAAAATATGATTCGCGACCGTAGCGATTATACGTTTACAGAATTATTATCATTAAAATCACCAATACAACCCTGTAAGTTCATAGCCTGTAGTTCGCAAGAAAATTTGAATTTCGCGGGCCACCCTAGAGCTTCCACCTTAAATTAAAAAAGTTTTCTCACAAAGAACGTATAGATGGCTAGGTAAAAATTACATTCTTTTCTGAATTGCGGTGTTAAGATACTCCGAATCGTATTGAGACTCACTGAACTGCAGTTACAGTCTCACAAATAATCAAATAACCATACCTTACCCAGAACCAATGTAGATATTATATTTTTCAATTTCGACTTAAATAAATTAAATGATATATATTATGAGTTTATGAGTTATAAAGAAAGGAGTTGTTGACGAGTCTGTTTACCTGGGACAAATAGTCCGAAGAGGTAAGTCCAACTTCGACCGAGAGGTCAATCGACGGATTCAACTCGGCTGGGCAGCGTTCGGGAAACTACGACACATCTTCTCGTCAGACATACCTCAAAACCTTAAAACGAAATTGTACAACTAGTGCGTGTTGCCAGTGATGACTTACGGATCTGATACGTGGTCCTTCACTGCTGGCCATATGAGGAAGCTCAAAGGTCGCTCAGCGAGCTATGTAGAGGGCTATGCTCGGGGTTTCTCGGCGTGATAAACTTAGAAATGAGTATATCCGCAGTAGAACCAGAGTAACCGACATATCCCAACGGATTAGTAAGTTGAAGTGGCAGTGGGCCGGCCATATAGCTCGAAGAACCGACAACCGATGGGGAAGAAAGGTTCTTGAGTGGCAGCCTCGTACCGGTAGGCGAAGTGTAGGGCGACCCCCCACGAGATGGAGTGACGACCTGGTAAGACATGCAGGAAGTCGATGGATGCAGGTGGCTCAGGACCGTGCTTTGTGCCATTCCTTGGGGGAGGCCTATGTTCAGCAGTGGACTTATGAAAGGCTGTAATGATGATGATGATGATGAAAGAAAGGAGTGTCATTCGTTTAATAAATTCTTACCTGAACGTCAAATTCTGTAAGAAAAACCTATATATGCGAGCTTCGACACGGGCACAACAAGTTATAAATAAAACTCCCGCTGGGTTTCTTAGTTGTTCTCCCCAGGACCGAGGTTTTTCAAACCAGTGCAATATAAATGACTTTGAATGAAACTATTTTTACGGATTTTATCGCGTATATTTTGACTTCTTTTTAACTCTCGACGTTCTGAATGATTTGCAGCACCCGTGAGCATCAGGTGAGCTGCATGCTCGTTGGCCCTCTCTTCTATAAAAAAAATAATAAGTTATAATATAACATACTTGTAATCTCAAAAACGCCAGAAAATAAATTACTAGGAAATTATTGAGAAATACAGTGGTAATTTTTACGTGGTAGAGCCATGCTGTAACTATATTATGTAGTATAGTTGTAGCACGAATGGGTCGGCTCGACCGGGGAAGGACCACGCTCTCACAGAATACCAGCGTAAATAGCAGCTTAATGCTGCTATGTTTCGTATGGTGAGTGTAGAGAACCAGAGACCCTTTTTACTGGAAAAGAGGCGTTCCGCATCTGCATTTTGATTCGCATACGAGGATAAATGTAGATGTCTATGGGCCACAGCAACCACTTACCATCAGGTGGACTGTGTGCTCGTTTGTCACCCGATCCTATAAAAAAGATTATTAGGAATCTGAGACTTAAAGAAATTGCAATTTTTGTATTTTCGACATCATAAAACTATAAGATTTACTTCAAATTATTTTTTCCTTTCAATATAATCATTTCGGTCTCTTAAATTTTTTTCAGATAGCGTTCGTGTTCGTGTTCACAGACTGCAGATTTCGCGGAACGTCGATTTACTACGTCGAACACGTACAGGTTCGCCCCCGTCACCACATTAGATTTGATAGACCACAAATCCTCGCTAAAGAACACCGATTCCTCCCCAGGATGATTCGCGAGGCTATTGAAATTAAAAAACATCCTAATATCAATAGAGAAGATGGCTGGGTGCTACCATCTGCTTGGAATCCCATAATTAATAAAATTAAATCCCAACCCAAGCATACAACTGCAAGACTTCATGATACTGTAAGTTCATACTGCGTAGATCGGAACAAAAATTAATAATTTTTAATCTGAAGGTAGCCGTGGTTAACTATGACATTGGGACGTCATACACCTCAGTACCCCCGTGACCATGGGTGTTGAAAAGTGCCCGAAACGCCGGGAATATAAAATAAGTTAATATACGCGATAAAACCCGTAAAATTAGTTTTATTTAAATGTTTAGTGTATTAAACAGATCAATGTTTCCTGTAATGAGGGACTATATAATAATAATACTGTAGTTATGCTTTCTAAAATTTCGAAGTCCAAATTTTGTAACTATCAAACCTTTTAAAAATTACATAACATGAAACTTGTAGTACTGAACATAGGTATCCTCCATGGATTGCAACATAGAAGGATAATTGTAATAATCGCTATGCTTAGCAGGCGTTTTGGCAGCCTTAACATTTTATAATTTAAGCTCTTAACAGGAAAATACCGCCGGCCATCTTCTGATTCAGTTTCACTTAGCGATGTCGCCTTTTATGATACCCACGAAGTGATATAAGGTAATGGAATATTTTACGATGCCACGATTATTCCTGCGTACTCTCCCCTTCTTTTTGTAATCAGTCAAAAAGATTCCTTTCGAATACCAAAAAAAAAACTGTGGACATGATTTTTCTGAATGATTGGAACACCTTGAACTTCTTGGGGGAATCGGAACAACTTCAAATTATTGTGGCAGTGTACCGAGTCTTGCTTCGGTTCTCATAATGTTGAACATAAGTTTTCTCTTCAGTAACATTTAGACGTGGTATAGCCGTGCTGCAGCTAAATTAGTAGTATAGTTGTAGCACGAATGGGTCGGCTCGACCGGGGAAGGACCACGCTCTCGCAGAATACCAGCGTAAAATAGCAGCTTAACGCTGCTGTGTTTCGTATGGTGAGTGTAGAGAACCGGAGACCTAATTTACTGGAAACGTGGCATTCTATCTTAGTCCTCACGGGTGACGACGCATCTGCATTTTGAATCTTTATTGAAGATAGATGTAGATGTCTATGGGTCACAGCAATCACTTACCATCAGGTGGACTGTGTGCTCGTTTGTCACCCTATTCTAACTAATTCTAAAAACAATCTGATCCAATTTTTATTTTTCTTTCTTCACTCGCTATTAAAAGCGCAGCAACACGCTACGTGTTGCCATTTTGGTGCAGCGGAAGCATTTTCGATACCCACCTTGCGCATTTCTTTGAAATGCCTAGGCGAAAAAGCAGAATATTGAAAATTGTTTCAAATCTGATACAAAAAAAAAACGCCTGGCAGGATCAGGTTGGAACATTTCTGCAAATTGTTTCTAAAGGAGTTCATCCATATAATATGCAGTGGTTGCCTCGACAAGCCGCCCTTTTGGTACCTCTCGGATAGAATAGAAAAGAATAATTTTCATTCAATATAGATTACAGTATATAATACTTATTAAAAGTAGTTTTTTATTTTTACCACTGGTTCGTAAAAAACCTCTGTTCTGGAAAGAACCAGCAAGAAACCCAACGAGACTTTTGTTGAAAGCACAATTTACAATATAATATTTTATATAATTTCTTTCTCAAGCTAGTATCTGCCTTTCTTGAAAAGATTGTGCTACATTAATTTCATTTTTGTCATAGCCATAAAGCAGGATTCTCAGTTGAACGAGAACATCTCTTCCAAAAAGGTTTAAGAAGGTTTTCCTGCTTAGTAAAGAACTTGGTGACGACGCGAAATTCGGTTTAAAATTGTCTTTTTAATTTACTAGTTAAATGAACTGTAACTTAATTTTGTATCCGCATCTATTTATTTTTACTCATCGTGTCGTTAACTGCTTGATGCCGTTAAAGCCAAATAATATAATCATTTATCTTATTGTTTTTATTTTATCGTAAAGAACCTCATCAGTATTATAAGAATAATAAAGAGAAAAACAAGAAGGGCCGCTCACTCTTTTGCAACTTCCCTAATATTTTGGATTTTCATGGGTATTTTGGATGTCTCCACTTACCATCAGGTGATCCGCATGCTCGTTCGGTCCTTCCTCTTCTAATAAAAACTCATCAACCCCAAACGTCAATAAAAGTCTACTTTAGGACATAGTCCTGCCACTCAAAACTTTGCCTTAATATTTATCTTTAGGTCTGTCGTAACCATCACTAGTTTTTGAACTAATTCTTTAATAATAATTCTAAATAAATAATTCTTTAGTGTTTGTTGTCAGTCGGATGTTATAAGTTTTATAGTGTGACTCGACCCTTTACATCACCAATTTTCAGCGGCGCCTGATACAGTAAACGCAAATGCATACTGTAATAAAAGTTACCTAACAAAATCAGTCTTACAACAATTTTTAAGAAGTTTTTAACCGTGAAGTCTAAGACTAATACCCAAAAAAAAAACGTTTCTTCTATTTGAACGCAATCCTTCAACCGTACAGTGCTAATTTTATGCTATTTAATTACATTTGCAATGCAATCTCGACAAAATATTTAGTTTCTCCATTCACTTTAATTTGTTAATTATACTATGAAAAGTTTATAAAATTAACAAAATAGATAAGAGCGTCAGTTTAGTGTTTTGAATTTTAAGCGTAGTAATATTACGAAAAAATGATAAACGTATCTAATATTAACATTTGAATAATATGTTAATAAATAATATGTTTAATAATATGAATGTCAAATTAAAAGTTACAAGATATTTTTATATAATTTTTTATAAATATTATTTATTTATATATATTTTTTGAAGTAGGTACCTAGAGAGATTTAACATGGAAAATGGAATTAGATTTTGTCTATTGATAAAAATGTAATTGAGTGTAGGGTACCTATATATTTTGTTCTTCCACCGTGTCTACAACCAAGTTCCAATAGTAGTGAGAAGCTCGTCCTAGCCAATACACGATGCTAAGAAACAAGGGCAACTGTTACTGACTTTAAACAAAGAAGAAAGAAATATTCTGGGATCTATCCCCGCCGACACTAATTAAATTGTTTATTTTAAGTGCTGATTCGTTACAGTTGGCTTATTACCACTTACTATTAGTGATTTAAAAAAATATTTTACATATTTTTCGTTCTCTTCTTAAGTACGCATCTGTCAAACAGTATTTAATGTACAAGAAACCGACGGAACGCTTGATATAGCAATCAAATAAATCAATTTCTCGGTGTCGCGTGTCGTGCCAATCACTAACTCGCTTGCATAATCATAAAGCGCTCAGCATTTGATAGATGAGAACCGTATTTAGTGAGCAGTCGTGAGAAAAATGTATTATGCATGCAACGATTTGCATAAACAGGAAGCGATTAAGTCATTTCTTAAGCCTACACATTAGAATTTTGTTAACCTCTTTCCCTTGGGTGTCATTTGTCAGTTATTCGGTTTTAAGGTCAATTATATGTAATTAAATCCTAACGAGTAACTCTATCAATTAACACGTTGTCTTAATCAATTAAAGGACCTTCGATTTCGAAAGTCCTCTATAATGCAAAGTTTGGTGTTGTGACAACATTGAACAATATTTACATGCATTTTTACAATTTTAGAATAGCAATCTATAATATAAAAATGAATCGTTGAATGTGTTGCTAAGCGCAAATCTCGAGAGCAGCTGAACCGATTTCGCTAATTATTTTTTATAATATTCCTTGAAGTACGAAGATGGTTCTTACGGAGAGGAAAATTTAAAAAATTGCCTGAAAAAGTCTAAAAACAACACTTTTCTATATTCCCATACAAAAGATTCGTAATAATACTTAAAAATCAATTTGAACTTTAATACCATACCATAAAGTTTAAGTGTTAGTGGAGGAGTTCCGGGAAGGCAAAACAATTAAGTGACGTTAGTATCGTATAAATATTATTGTCAATATTTGTCAATATTTATACACACTGGCACATAGCTGATGTTATAAGGAGTAACTTGGGCTGCTTTTATTTTAGGGTTCCGTGAAAAATAACTCCACGCGGGCGAAGTCGCGGGGAACAGCTAGTTGTTATATAAAATTCGTCGAACAAGTTATTGCAATGGAGAATGGTAACTTGACCACCGGCAGATTGCAGCTCCTGTATTATTGTTTGAATAATGGTTTGAATTGAACTATATCTAAAAGTGATACGATTTTGTGTATTATATGTCTGCGCATATGCACTATTAGTGGACACGGTAAAACAAGTGCTCTGACGGTGATTTTAACCTCAGGATAATGTGTCTACTTAGGCACTTTCAGATACTATCGTCATTAACTAACGGTTCGCATATGTTGCCGTCAATATCTCTCAACAACTTCGCAATCTGAAGTAACAACATACTGTGAAGAAGTGTACTATAAAAGATAGTTTCTTATTACTTGATGCTGGGAAGAGTACAATCAGACGAGTCGATTACTAAAGAAAGAAAGAAGACTTAACACTGGCAGTAGGTATTTGTTACTAAGAGGTTGTCATAAAATAAAAGAAAAAGAAGTAAAAGTAAAAAAAGTTATTACGACCATGTTAAGGGACCTTAATCACCATTGAATTATTACTGGATTTAATTAGTTTGTTTTTAATTATTTTTTATAGAGTAAGGGTGACAAACGAGTACACAGTCCACCTGATGGTAAGTGGATGCTGCGTTTTATAGACATCTGCATTTATTCTCGATTAAGAATAAAAATGCAGATGCGTTTTCACCGCTAAGGACCAAGATAAAATGCGTCGTTTCCAGTAAAAAGGATCTCTGCTTCTCTACACTCATCATACGAAACACAGCAGCAATAAGCTGTTACTTTACGCTGGTATCCCGTGAGAGCGTGGTCCTACCCGGGTTGAGCCGACCCATTTGCGCAACAACCATAATATGGCTGCATCGTGGCTCTACCACTTATAAAAATACACGTTGTTTAAAATGCCGCTCCACTTATTTTCATCGAAATATACTTACTAATTTACTATTAAATTGATCGCTTTGATAATATATGAATTAGTTTTCATATACAATAAGGGCTTTAATTACAAAGAGTCGCAGCTAAAGAGAATAGAACAGAAAGAAACGAAACGGAACAGTACAGAACATCTAAGGACAAAATAAAATAGGTTAGAAAAATATAAAATAGAATAGAATAAAATGGAATAGAATAGAAAATAATATAATAGCAAACAGTAGAATAGAGAAGAATAGAGTGGAGCGGGGTAGAATAGATTAAAACAGAGTAGAAGAGACTAGGACAGAGTAGAACAGAATAGAATATAATAGAACAGAATGGAATGAAACGGAGCGCCATAGAACGGAATGGAATGGAATGGAACTGAATGAAACAGATCAGAATCGAACGGAACGGTACGGAATAGAACAAAATCGAACGGTTTGAAGTAGAATGGAACGGAACTAAACTGAATGGAACAAAACAGTATGGAAAGAATGGTACGTCATTACGTATGAAATGGAATAGAATATAAAAGAACGGGACAGAATAGAATAGAATAATTTTTGTTTAATATATATTAGAAGAACACGTCGCACCTTTATTCATAAACTGCACTAACACAAAATTTCAATTTTGTGGGAAATCGCATTTAAAGTTTGACATGTTGAGATCGACGACTTCAAAAAATTATATAAAAAATAATAGATGGCTTTGGTCAGCTACAAAAATAGATATGTATAGCTTAATTAACAAAGTATTAGAATGAGGTAGAAAATTATTATATTTTTGTCAGGAATACACTCTATAGTAGTATTTAAAAAAAGTTCCTACTTATTTCACTTTATACTAAAATATGTAATCGAATAATTTATATGCCAGCGGAGTAACTGAAAATATTACAGGTTTATATTAAAATTATCTTGTTAGTTTGTGAAATATTTAGATTATTTGCAGTATTGGGATATTATAGGCATGAATTGTCGACGAAATATTCCTAATTATTACTTTTTTGATTTTAATTCATATAAATTTCACGGGTAGGTATTATTTTTAATAGAATAAAATAATTATTTTTGTTTACATGTTTAAATTATTTAAAAAGATAACATTATTTTAGTAACACTACTTAACAATGTCTTAGTAAAGAGTTCAAATACTTCGGTGTAGGTACCTACTTAAATACTTCTGTGTATACCTACTTCAAAGTATAGTTAGTAACACAATTATTAAGTAAAAACTTCTTATTAAACTTCAGAGATATTTATGTTATTAAAAACAAAACAAAACTAAAATTTTCCCAAATCTTTAATAAATTAACAAAATAATATTCATAACTAAACATTAATGTTTTGGTTTTCATATCACACTAAAAAATCAAAAATAATGAGATCTGGTTTTAAAAATTTATGTATAAATAATATTATACTTAAAGTATATTGTTATAAAACCTGCATAAAAGAAGGAATTAATGCTTTTGAAATTAGCTCCCTTAAATCTTTCTTCTTGTTTTCACTTATTTATTGTTTATTAAAATAGGCATCTTGAAGTGTTATTTCTGTCGTTAGTTTCATTTTTTTCCTTTTATTTCTTACATTAACCTCCTTGTAGTCTTTATCCTTGTATGATGTCTTGTAGAAAAATAAGGTAGGGTTTCCTTTAGTTATTTTTAAGACTTTTATTTGATTTCAATTAACATTCTGTCCATCTGTATTTATTGTATAATTGTATCCCCACTCTTCTTGTAACATTTTCAAATCATAAAAAGATTGATAATACATCTCATGCACAATTAGTGGAGGTTGAGACTTTTTGGCATTCTTAATCACATCAATGTACTGGTTGGGTGTATATATTGGGCCCGATTTTAAGTTTGTCTTAATTTTTTTCTCAATGAGGCTATGCACACTATCAGCATCATTTTGCGTGTGGCCCCTGATCAAAATTTATGCGTAATGCTCGTAATGTTTGATTTTTTCACAGAATATAAATAAAGATATGTTATATATTTATTTTTATTCTGTCCGCAGCAATTGTCGAAGTAGAAAATCACTTCTTTTTTATCACCATCTTTGTCGCTTATAGCTTTCAGATATGCCCATACACAAGATCCGATCTCAACCGCACCACGTTTAGCATCACTCTCTGTTTCTACTTTAGAATCCTTCGGCGTTAATTCAGTTAGGGTTAAATTATAGCAATTGAGTTAAGACTTATAGTAAAACCTGTGTCTGAAGTCGAGTCTTTGCTGGACAAAGTCTCGGATTGAGGGCGACTAAATTTAGTCCAGTTTAATCCTTAGAAGACACAAATTTGCGCGTTTACCGCTAAAAAGAACCCTTGTTGCCTCAGCCAGTATCGGAATCCTCGGCGTCGACATATCGAGTGACGTGCAGTTTCGTGGTCACTTGGAAGAGAAGGCCAAATTGGCCTCTAAAAAGCTTGGCGTGCTCAGCAGAGCGGGACAGTATTTCATGCCGGCACAAGGCCTGCAACTTTACAAGGCGCAGGTTCGGCCTCACATGGAATACTGTTCCCATCTCTGGGCTGGGGCTCCCCAGTGCCAGCTCCTTCCACTTGACCGCATCCAGCGCAGAGCGGCTCGAATCGTCGACGACCTAATCCTTTCCGATCGGCTCCACTCATTGGCACTGCGTAGTGATGTTACATCTCTTTGCATTTTCTTTCGCATTTACCACGGGGAATGCTCTGAAGAATTGTTCGGATTAATCCCAGCCGCCAAATTTCACGAACGCACATCGCGGCAGAACTCCCGATACCATCCACACCATCTGGATGATTGGCGGTCCACCACTGTGCGATTTTGAAGATGTTTTCGTCCTCGGACAACTTCCTTCTGGAATAGTTTACCACCTGCGATTTTTCCGGACCGATACGACTTAGGGACCTTCAAGAAAAGAGCCTACTCCTTTTTAAAAGGCCGGCAACGCATCTGCAATTCCCCTGGTGTTGCCGTTGTTCATGGGCGGCGGTAGTCACTTACCATCAGGTGAGCCGCATGCTCGTTTGCCCACTCCCTAATAAAAAAAAGGAGGAACTGTTACCTTTTGGGCAACACTGCCTCTAAATTAGACACCGCTACTCTCATATTCTTATCTACTTTTTGCGATCATTAACCTTCTTGACCCTATTATAATCCTTCTTCTATATGTTTTAAGTATTTCTCTTCCATTTCTTTTTTTATTAAAATTGGAATAAGAATTACATAGATCAAATTGATCCTTTTTCGGTTGAGCAAATGACAGATTAAATTAATTTCTAAATATTTTATAGTAAGTTATATCTGTACATGCTGTATTATTCCGTTTTTCTTGGTCTACTTCAAAAGCATTGTACAATCTTTAATACAAATCTTTAATAGTGTTGTTACCTTCTATAAGTTCTTTTATTGTAGAAGCTCGTAAGTAATGAGATTCAACCTTCGGGATAGAATTAATATTTTTTATGATCGCAGCTCATATTTCGGAATCAATTTTCTTATGGTGTTGATGTGTTCCTCTCAAACCATTAAATGAAAAATCATTTTCATTAATTTTATTTCGTACAGTAAATATCATGCGATCTGAGATATCCAAAGTTGCTTTTTAAAGAGTTTTACAAACTGATCATTTTACTGTCGATTTTAAAATGAAATGCTTTGTTGTTGTATCTGGGTCTTTCAGCATTCGTATATTTGTAACGAGGCTGAACATCAATCATACTCGCATTTATATACGCTCTTTGTTTTACTAAATCACCTAAATCCCAAAAAGTCTCGAATCTTTCTTCTATATTTATCTTTGTAGTACAGCAGAAACACGCTTCTGAGTTTTTGACTACGATACATATGGTTTTCCCTTATCGCTCGCATCCTCGATCCATTTAATTTTATTTTGTTTCCATTGAGAAGGATTTTTATAATTAAAATTACTCACCTCGTGATTGAAATTCTTATTGCTATTGTTGTAGTTAATATCTATTAAGTTATAATCTACTATAGTATTTTTATTATCTTGCATGGTAATTTCTACAATCAATCCTAAAATCTTTCGAGCTCTCGAAGACATTCTATAACCAAAACAATATTTTAGTAGCTGATATTACATTCGTCATTTAGTAAAATAGTGAAATAACTACAAAGAGAACGGAAGTCGTATCTAATAAATTTCATAGTAAACTGTAACAAATATAAAAATAACTACGTTTCTGGTAATTTATAATACAAAACTGAAATAAAACTTAATTACTCAAGTTTTGTTTCCACATTTTATTATTAAACTGCATTAATTCGAAATGATATCGTATATGATACGATATAATTTATACAAAACTGAATTAAGTCATATTGTTGCCAATAAAAATTACATTCACTTTTCTAATAAAATGAAATAAATCTGAATAGATGCAGTTTTTGAATAAAATAAAGCATATAAAATAATAACTTGATACTAAAATAGCGAATTATTCTGGTTTATTTCACTTTCTTTACACTATTTTAAGGACTTAAGGCGAGGTGTATAGACGACTTTTATAAAATTGAGGGGGTGAAGCAGACGAGTAAGGGACGAGTAGTCCCGCCTACTGCGGGGTGCACCGCGTGAATCTCGCCGACGCTCGACGTAAAATGTACAATTGGTACAGCGCGCCGCCGTCCGCCTTCGCACCGCGTTTCCGCGATGTCAGGTGGTTCGAATCCCATCAGATATATATTTTTTATTCGTATTTTTAAAATGTTTCTACGTTTATTTTCGTATCTAAAATATGTACATATTTTTGTTTAGTTATTCTAAAAATATTATGTACCTACATATTTTCGTGTTGTTATTTTTAAAATATGTACATATTCTATTTTCTTAATTTTAAAATAATCAATAATTGTTATTTTCTAGAAAAGGTTATCGAGAACTTTTGTTACAGATTCATTAAATGAATAATAAATTAATGCTTAAATAAAATGGCTTCGGACCAAAATGGTCAATCATAGAAATGGCCTATTCTCGAAACGGCAAATTGTCATAATTGTGAATTTATAACAACAATAATTTTTATTCCTATAGACATTTTTCTTCAGAATCAAGAGTAAAATAAACTATTATGAGCAAATTTTACAATAGCGCTAGCCCTAAAATCGAAAAAAAAAACAGCCGTTTCATAATTTTTTTCCTGAGTGAATAACCTTTTTGCATAAATTTTTTTTGGATTTGTGGGTTGTTTGAAGAATACATAAAAATTAAACATGCTAATTATTTTAATTTTATTTTATTATTTTGATGTATTTACGCATACGGAGGGAAATCTAATTATATAAATTGTGGAAAGAAAAATAATTCAGTCAGCATTTTTCTGTGCACCAAGGCATATTTTGTGTCTTTGGCTACAGCTCTCAACTTATTGCAAATATTGCGCAACACATGGTTTCGGTATTCAACTTTTTGAACGGTATGATTCAATGACAATGCCTTATAATTATTTCCGTAGGATCGCGATGACCAACAGCCGTCAGCATTTATGTCTATTAGAGGTATGGCATCTTTGCTCAATGTTCCTTCAGGTATCACTGCATCACGCTTACGCATAGCTGCTGCCGCCGTCACCAAAGTACACATTCAGGTCTCTGCATAAAGTTCGGAGGTAAGGTCTTATCATAACTAACAAAACGAGCCCAAGCTCGGCATACTTAGTTCTACTCGTCCTGGAGATCCAGTAGCAGTCACCGAAGTACACGATCAGGTCTCTCCATCAAGTCCGGAGGTAAGGTCTCATCATAACTAACAAAACGAACACAAACTCGGCACACTTAGTTCTACTCGTTCAGGTGTCCCAGTAGCAGTCACTGAAGTACACCATCTGGTCTCTCCATTAAGTCCGGAGGTAAGGTCTCATCATAGCTAGCGAATCGAGCTCAAACCCGGCACATCTAGTTCTACTCGTTGAGGATTTACAGAGTAGCAGGCACTGAAGTACACCATCAGGTCTCTCTATCAATTCTGGAGGTAAGGTCTCATCATAACTAACAAATCAAGCCCAAACTCGGCACACCTATTTCTACTCGTCAAGGAGTTCCAGTAGCAAGTCACTGAAGTACATCATCAGGTTTCTCTATCAAGTCCGGAGGTAAGATCTCATCATAACTAGCAAATCGAGCCCAAACCCGGCACATCTAGTTCTACTCGTCGAGGAGTTACAGAGTAGCAGGCACTGAAGTACACCATCAGGTCTCTCTATCAAGTCCGGAGGTAAGGTCTCATCACAACTAACAAATCAAGTCCAAACTTGCCACACCTATTTCTACTCGTCAAGGAGTTCCAGTAGCAAGTCACTGAAGTACACCATCAGGTCTCTCCATCAATCCCGGATGTAACATCTTATCATAACTAACAAATCGAGCCCAAACTCGGCACATCTAGTTCTACTCGTCGAGGAGTTCCAGTAGTAGTCACCGATGTACACCTTCAGGTTACTTCATCAAGTCCGGAGGTAAGGTCTCATCATAACTAACAAAACGAGCCTAAACTCGACACACCTTATTCTACTCGTCCAGGAGTTCAGAGTTTCAGCAGCAGTCACCGAAGTACGCTTTCAGGTCACACAGGTAGATATTCGAATTTCGTATCTAAGTATATTTTTGTAGTTGTAAAAAAAATAAATCTTTCAAAGTATCAAAATGTTTTACTTGATTACGATTCCCGCAGCTAACCGTGCGTACACTTGTGTGTGTGACCCGTGTCAATGCAAATGCGTCCTTAAGAACAAACAAATACGTAAATGATTTTTGAACGGCGAGACGAAACAAATTGGTACAGGTCCGTCTAGCAGCGTGCCTCAACGATCACTGTCGCTCCGCGTAGAAATGAAAGAGAAGCGAAAAGACGCCATGATGGCGCGATGCGAAACATCGATTCGTTCGAGTTATTTTTCATTAAATATATTAATACTTACAAATATTTCATTAAATCGATATATAAAAACAACAGTTCCCCTTATTATTATATATTACATCACTATTATTAATTTTATTAAGATTTGCTTATAAATAATACAGTTAAAATTGCTGGAAATTCAATTTCAATGGCTATTTTATGATTTTTTTCTATCGAGAAAATTTACCGAAAACGTGTTTTGAAAACAATGGCCCACCCATAAATATGATCAAGATTAACATATATTTTTTTTTCCGCTCTAAAATGTATATATTTTGTTAAAAAACTGTTTTGTGAAGCCTAGTTTGACTAGGTACCGCGCCTTAACTAGAACAACGCCGGCGCATTACTGAACTCGCTCACTTTACTGGTATCGACTTGTTCGCGAGGGTTAATCAAAAAGAGAACGACGATCATCTCACTCTGTCATTTTCGACGTATCGAGTCGGCTGTTGGACTGTACCTATTCTCCTGACGAAGTTAATTCGTTTTATGTTAAAAACTCAAAAAACGTAAATTTTGAGTTAATTCAGTTTATGAATAAAGGTGCGACGTATTGAAAGTGATTTATGCTTTTATCACTGGTTCAGTCCTAGTAAAAAATCTTTTCTGCCAGTTTCTTTCAGCTGGCTGCGGGATGGGACTTTTTAGTTTTTTTTTTATTTATTTATAATGCCATATATCGGAACTCATGGCAGTGATGAGTGCTTTCTAGGATTTCCCATACCTTATTTATATAACAAACCTTACCACAGCTATGGGACGAAAATTAAGTGCGGTGATGGTTTCACTTACGGTGCCGCCACACGGCAACGCACTTTACATCAACAGGCCTTCACAAGTAGACTGCTGAGTACAGGCCTCGACCAAGGAATGCCACAAAACACGGCCCCGAGCAACCTGCATCCATCGATGCTCACAAACTCCTTTCATAGCCTGAAAGACCACTTCTCAGATCAATATCTTATCACTGGCAAATGCGCAGGTAGTATACACCTTTTTTTTTTTGAGAAATACGTGACGAGAAGGCATGTCGTAATATACCGAACGCAACAGTTGAGGTTGGCGTTACCTAGTGGGGCGATTTGTTCTCAGTCCTTCCAACCGGATTTCGGTCAAAGCGAGCGTAGGACAAATGTATTCGCAAGCACAGTTTCTCTCCCTATTCTCTCTCTCTCTTTTACGTCCAGTGGGATGACATTCCGACACGACTGGAGGGAAATCAGCCGCAGGACTTCAGGTTTGGTATATCTTTACGAACACTTTTTTGATAGTAAATTTGGTGTACTGTTATACGACAGTACAAGAAAGTGAAAATTTCTCTCATATCTCACTCTACACGTTACGTATTTTTGTGCTAATTGAAACAATATTTACCAACTTACAAAAAAGAGGGAGGTTCTCAATTTCGATTGTATGTTACTCGTATTTTTTGATGTATGTTACGCAATGTCTTAGAACCGTAGTAGCTCAGATGGTTAGCCATCGCTGTAAATTTCACAGTACGCGAGTAACCCGGGTTCGATCTCGCCGGCACCAATGAAATTGTTAATTGAAATTTTAAGTGCTGATTTAACACGTGCTCGGCGGTGAAGTAAAACATCGTGAGGAACCCTGATGGTCTGAGAAATAAGAAAAAAATAAATAAAACATTCCGAAGACATGTGAAGTTGGCCAACACGCGTTGGGGCAGCGCGGCGTACATTTCCTTGCCCTGAAACCCTTTCAGAAATGAGGGGAGGACTGTGCCCAGCAGTGGGACGTATATAGACTGTAACTAACTTTAACGCAATGTCTTTGCCAATTGTGCACCAATTTTAATGACTTTTCTTAAGTATGTTATGCTTCAAAAGTGGCCCCATATAAATTAGGAGAAAAACATTTCTTAATTTCTTCTGTAATGACCTTAAGCACGTGATGCTTCTTAGTACCCTAAAAAGGGTCAAAATTTTTAACTTTTTATAAAAAGTAAAATATGACGTCTCTAAATATAATAAAATTAAACTCTATAAGTTTCTTCTGAAGTAATTATTAAATTCTTCTCTAAATTATATCTTAGCACCGACGTTACAAGTTATTATCTGGGAATGATTTTGTATTTTTTAGTTCTTGGTTGCTTTTACTATTGACTAAATGTTTAATTTATATGAAGGCATTGTAAATTTCTCTATTTATTTATTTTGATATTTTATAATAATGTGATTTATATTATTTAATATAATGTATAATATAATTTAAAAGGTAATAAAGATTTATTGATTTATTGAGTTTGAGTGAGGGTGATAAACAAGTGTATAACCTTAAGGTGAGCATTCACTACGGGTTAACATTTAACCTTCGATAATCAATCATCAACGATGCTGAGGTGATTTGTAGAATAAGATTGACGACTGCGTGGTCTTGTGTTCAGCGTACTGCGCCGAAAGTCCCAGGTTCTGAACCTATTCATTAATTCGTCATTCGTTACAGTTCATCAAAGTTCACCACTGATCATAATAATATATATAGCGTAAATGTAAGAAATCATTACTTAAGTTACTGTCTAAATCCATGCACCCACCCACCCAACGGCCTTTCAAGTCCACTACGAAAAATAGATCTCCCATAAAGATTATTTCATAGCGAATTTTGCCATTGTCACCACTCTTGACCGGTAGGTCGTGGTGGCTTAACCCTTTCGCTGTCCCGTGCACTACATATAGGTCATTGCTATTGTCTTACTATTGTGTCTGGAAACCGGACAGTGAACGTGTTAACATGGTAGAGCCATGCTGCAGCTATATTACTGGTATAGTTGTAGTACGAATGGGTCGGCTCGACCGGGGTGGTACCACGCTCTCACAGAATACCAGCGTAAAATAGCACCAAAACGCTACTGTGTTTCGTATGGTGAGTGTAGAGAACCGGAGACCCTTTTTTACTGGAAACGAGGCATTCCATCTTAGTATTCACGGGTGACAACGCATCTGCATTTTGATTCGTAATCGAGGATAGATGTAGATGTCTATGGGACACAGCAACCACTTACCATCCGGTGGACTGTGTGCTCGTTTTTCACCCTAATTCTATAAAAAAAGGTTGGCAGCCGCTGTTTTTATTATAACTATATTGTTATTACGAAGATGCTACTGCATATCTACTGTTTCAGTTTCTCTTTGTTGCCTCTTAAGAGACACCTACGGGATGCCTTAGCGCTAGTGGATATTCTTACACCGCCACTTCACGGTTAACTATCTAAATAAAAAAAAACGTTGAAAGTAACACTAGGAAAGTGAATAGGTTTTTTTTTATTTAGAGAAAGGGTAACAAACAATACGGTAATATGAAATAATCACTGTTACACATTGCGTCCTATTTACAAATCTGTTGGACGACGCATTCGCAACTATAAGAAAATTTGTATTTTGACCAATTGATATATATATATATATATATATATATATATATTTATAGAGTAATGATGACAAACGAGCACACAGTCCACCTGTTGTAAGTGAATACTGTGACCTATATACATATACATCTATCCTCGATTACGTATCAAAATGAAGCTGTGTTGTCCCCTCCTAGCACTAGGAATCACTTTTTTCCAGTAAAAATATATAATTTGTTTTTATCTTATACAGGCTAGTGCAAATAGTGACGTCCAAAAGAAAAATTTGAGTTCCTCACATCTAGGGGTATTCGAAAATACCCCATGTATATTATCCCATTGTTTTGTAGTTTTCCAGTTATAATATATTTTGTATTTTTTAGTGTTTTCTGCCGGTGGGGCTTCAAAAATTCATATCTTTTTTGTAGTAGTTATTTATCAGATTTTTTTCTTTTCACATGATTGTCTTAAATGATACTTTTACACATAAAATAACAAATTTCCTAACATTCCTGCAAGTTAGTCAAAAAGTATCGAAAGTAAGAATTTTGGTTTTTAGTGGGGTAGACTCAAATTTTCAACTGCAATTTAAAAACAATAAGGAGTTTCCATAGTTTCTAACTAACTTTAAAAACTTTGCATATCCCTAAGCTATTTAAAACATTAAAAAAAATTGGTACTTAATGGGCAATTATTCGCTGTAATCGCCCTTCGAAGCTAAAAATGCACAAAAATTTTTAAGCTTTAAAATGCCACCTGTATATTGGCAGCAATAAAAACTAATACATATCTATTGAGGTGGAATCTTACAAGAAATTACAACAAGCAATGTATACTTTCCATAATTATAAATGCATAATAAGAGAACTGTGACCACGAAATTAGGTTGCAAATGGGCCCATGGCTTCCGGGCATTCATGTTCAGTCACGAATCTGGCAGCACTTGCGACACTTGATCCGACAACAGGCGAGAGTCAGGTACAAACAATTCTGTACTATACTATCGATTTCATAAAACTTGCAAGACCAAAAATGGGTAATTTAATAAACCATAAAATGATTATGTCATCAGTTGCAAATGTATGTGTCGAGAATTTTTACGTTCCAAATTTGTTAGTTTCATATAATACTAAGTTTTGTAGCGCGTTCAGAGAGCTGTTGCTTCAAATTTAAATAGTATCTACGTTCAATAGCATGTGTTTGCTCACGTAGACACTATTGAAAAGAGTAGGTCGTTAGAACGAAATTATGAATTACAATTTTAAGTACTGATTTGCCACTTCCTTGACGGTAAAGAAAATCATTAAGAGGAAACCTAAATGAATATTATATTATAAATACATTTCGATATGTATATAGCCTGATATGTAGTCCGAAAACACAAATTGGGGCACCGCGGCGGACTTTTCCCTGACAGCAGAGGAATGTACGTTACTCTACCTTTTATGGAATGGAATGTTTAATGGAATATATGTTGTTTTATTTTTAAGCGCCCACATGTTGTTTCTTGCAATTACTCAATACGTAAGATTTATATGTGGTAATGACTTAGAGTATAAATAAGCTAGAGCGCGTGTATCGCTCATTGCCCTATATCAGGATACTGATACATAGATGAAACGGTTGAATAGTGATGCGTCAAGATTGACGCCTATGCATTGTTGTACTTAAGTTATTAGTTTAAATTAGGTAAGTATTTAGTAAATAATAAGTAAGTGGGTAATTATAAGGTAGGTTTTAGCAGATCAATAAAACAGGTATGAATTTGTAAAACGATGTTTATTAATCAAACACAAAAAATGTAATTAATTTATCACTCATCTAAAAGGGTTTACTTATTACATTAACGTCGTTTTATTTACTCGTGCGCGTCACAAAATATTTCATTCTAATATCAATATTACTTTTGAATAACCTCCATTAGTATTGAAAAAATTGTGAACATACACAAGTAATTACGTAGGTACCGACATTAATAAATGCCGAAGCTAGTTATTTTTTTCTATCTTACTTAAAATTTAAGCTCTAGTATTGCACCTCCAACCAGCTTGCGTGGTCCACCCTTGCTTTCATAAATGTACGAAGCACTAAAATGTATGAAACAAACGAAACTCCTGATGTTGGGCTCCCAGCCAATTCACGGCAATTAACGGCAATTTCAGAAATCTGAAATAGGAAAAGTATTTTAACCGTGTTTACTTTTATTATCTAATATAAAAATAATGTTTGTTTGTGCGTATTTTATGTGCTGCCATACCGTTCATCAGAATGCGGTAAAACTTTGACAACTTATTGCTTGCAACTGGTTAAGGTTATAGGCATAGTACAATTAACTAACAGTAGGTGGCGCGCGTATAGTACCGACAAATTTATTTAATGTATTATCACTCCTTATTAAACAATATGACTCTTCCAAATTTAAAAAAATATTTCCACAATTATTTCTTCTGCGGCAGTGTACTTTTAAAAAAGCTATTCAAAAGCGCCTCCCGCTGTACCCTTTGCCACTCGAAGTAATTTGTGTTTCCAGTGTTTCCTTATCGAAATATTAAATAACAATGAAAAGAAATATCATTGTTGTTCTTAGTTTGCTCCAGTGAATCGTTTTCACAGCTTGGCACTGAACATTTCAGAACTACAGTATTGCATGTACGCGTTTAGAAAAACTAATAATAATAATATCCCCCAGACCTAATTTTGATCACGGCGGACAATCTCAACAAATTCTAACACTTTGCATTCATTCATTCATTACTACATATTAAAGTCCTCCCCTGGATTGGTAATCAGAGTTTTTATTTTCTGGTTGTTATTAGAAGGACACTGTTGCTCATTTTCTGGTTTGTTTCCCTCTGTCGCCTCTTACGACACCCATTGGATGATAATGGGTAATGGATATATTTACAACTACAAGTTAAAGCTGGACAGGATAATTACTCTAATCCAACCCCGGTTTCAAGCCACTTGATCAGCGGTCGCTTTTACGAAAACTAGACCAATTAGGAAGTCATCGAAAAGTTATACGCGCCACAAATGTACTCACTCGAGGCAGTAACTGACCTGACACCTACACCTGTCCTTAATATAATCGTAACGCAATAAGGTTGGATGTAGGCTAGGACGCAATGTCACAGACACGGATACTCACAAACTAACGTAAAAACTAACAATTTGCAATAAGTGTTTCTTATTTTATTTCATCTTTCAATTTGTGTCTTTTTACAGATATTTGTTCCGGATGAGGCTCTAACCTTTTTTTACGTGGCCCAATTCTCATAAGTACCTACCACCGTACGCCAGGGAACACTGTACGCGCTAACTTAGGGCGATGGACAACCCCGTGTCTGCCATCTAAACCTCAATTATTGGGGAAGAACACTGACGCTAGTGCCCCCAAGACCTCTCGCATCCAACCATAGCTTTAATCAAGGCTAGAAGCGAGAGGTCGATTCTAACTACAGCCACAAGGTCAGTACGCAACTCTTTTTTTTATAGGATAGGGTGACAAACGAGCACACAGTCCACCTGATGGTAAGTGGTTACTGTGACCCATAGACATCTACATATATCCTCAATAAAGACTCCAGATGCAGATGCATTGTCACCCGTGAGGACTAAGATGGAATGCCTCTTTGCCAGTAAAAAGGGTCTCCGGTTCTCTACACTCACCATACGAAACACAGCAGCGTTAAGCTGCTATTTGACGCTGGTTTTCTGTGAGAGCGTGGTCCTTCCCCGGTCGAGCCGACCCATACGTGCTACAACTATGCGACTAATATAGCTGCAGCATGGCTCTACCACGTAAAACAACCCAAGCTGGGCATATTTCTAGGGTATGCTGGCTGCGCCATGTCCTCGTGGCTATACCACTGGTGGTGGCACTCGGTTGTTGGCTCTCTTGCGGCTATTTGGCATAGGTACTTACCAATATATATATATATATATATATATATATATATATATATATATATATATATATAATACTATACAATATATATAATACGCATACCTAAAAATCGCTGCATCAGCATGAGCCAGAAAAGTCAATTACCAGTTCCGGCTGTTCACTTAGTCTGACAAGACCGGTCGAACAGCCTCGTTTTGCCAGTCGCTCCTTCCCCTTTTCTAGCAAAAACTGCTGAGCGTGGAAGCACCGCATTTCCAGCATTTTGGATGAGGATGATCTTCTTGTAGCCGGAGTTACAGAGACCTTAGTCATGGATATGGATAATTAAAAGTGAAGTTTCTGTCTGTAATGTCGAAATGGCTTCCTTTTTAGTAAAATTAGGGGATTATTTGTAAAGAAATAAGACATATATTTAACCTTTAGAACATAATAGATAAAGAGCAATGCCATGAAGTACTGGATCTTGCGTGAGGACCTGGTAAGAGATGTAGGGCCCGGTCTATGGACTGGTGATGGGTTGTAATGATAATGATATTTGTTTTTGGAGCTTTCAGTAACAATCATAGACATGATATTCCTGTAATTGCGATTAAGCGAAAAAGAGATCATGTGAGTTCCGTTTTGCTATTTTTTTATGGAAAAAGTCCAATTCCAATCCAATCAATTCCAATTGAATGTAAATAAGTACTTTTAAGTACATACTATCTTTCTTTTATTTCACCACTCCTAAATGTGATAATCTTATTTTGAAGGGCTAAAATCAAAGACGGTTTGACTGTAGATCGTATCTCACTAATTGATATTTTAAATTTAATTAAATATAATTGCAATATTTTCCTTGTAACTCTAAAATTCTAATTAAGATCGTGTTTACATTTGTATACTTACGACATGTTAAAACAGGTTTAAAAGGAAACAAGCATTTTAGTATCATACTGTATCTATTTGAGTATGGAGACTTTGTAAAGGCCTCAAATGTTTCCAAATAAAGATAAGAAAACATTAGTAGCATGAGACATGCTTCTAATTAATGCGTGAAAGTTGTGTTTTAGCGTTATTATAGCAATAACTTAAGCTTATATCATATAACAGTACCTTATAAGGCAATATTTGAACTTTAACACAATTTATTGCATTTAAGCTGTAACAAAAGGAAACCGTGATTCGTGACGTGACTAAATTACGGATATGTTTTTTGTTTGACCTTTGCCACAAGAGATAGTGAGGTGGCGAAATATGTATATATTAGCGAAGGTTTATTTCGGACAGTGTAGTTACTTGAAATATAATTTAAGCATTTATTTCTTTTAAATGATTTCTTTAGTTAGATATGCTATTTTATGCTTCACATCTATAGTCTAACGTAAGTCAGTGTTAATAATTACACATTTTCAAAAGTCATAAAAAAATTGCTGTCAGTTACTTTCCAACTATGAAACAGTCACAGTATGATTTTATTTGCTAATATGATGATTGATTCAGCAATTTCAATCTTAAACATCAACATTTAAAATATAATAAAGTAAGTATTTATTACATATATATTAGTGTATTAGTTTGACGTGAACAATTTACTAATTTGGCAAAAATTTATCGCGAAATATTTAAATCGTGAAATGTTACATTATATTTAAAAAAAATTAACGATCTTTGAAAAAAAAGTATTATGGTGTCTAGTGATTTTTTTCGTTTTTATGGAATCATCGTCTGCAATTCCTTGCAGTACATATCTTAGTATATCGTTTGACCAGTACACAGTAAATTGTAGTGGACAATACTAGAACATGACTACCAAATTATAGCATTAGAAAAAGCTTTATTATTCAAAAAAGTTTTGACTGTTTGCATCCGGGATTCGAAGATTATTAAAAATAATATTCCCTTTTTTATAGAATTAGGGTGACAAAATAACCCTTAATGAACCACACGATGGTACATGGTCGCTGTCGCTTACAGATAACTTTATATATATATATATATATATATATATATATATATATATATATATATATATATATATATATATATATATATATATATATATCTCTTCGATTAAGTACCATGAGTACTAAGAAAAATGTCATGCTACTAAAAATGTCTCTGGTCCTCTACTCTCACAAACACAAAATAGTGCTAAATCAGCTTAAGCAGCGACATATGCGGTTATTATACTGCATATTTCGCTGGCCTTCTGTGAGAGCGTGGTTTTTCCCTGGAATACGGATAAAAAGATACTACATTAAAGGAAAAAGGATACCTATTTATCAAAATTAACATCACAAGCTGTACAAAAACAGACATTTGTGTAGTGGCTGACGTTTATATCATAAGATAGAACTTATCCATTAAATAAATTGTAGTTTGACTTAATACGAGTATAAAAGGTGAATCTATTGAACTATTTTATTCATTCACCTGTATTTTTTGATTAAGTAATACTGTATGGGCCTTAAAGGACTTATTTGTACTTAAAAAAGGATAAATAACAAAATTTTATCAGCTATTAGTATTATGATCCCCTACTGGACAGTGAACACAACAAGTTCTCTTATCCCACAGAGGGCTTTAGAACCGGAAAACATCGCTGCACTGCCGCAATTAGTTTTGGTCCACCAAAACTAATTGCATGTCCGTAAGATAATTCTTAATGATTTCTAAAATATGCAAAATTTATGCAAGAATTGAATTGAATTATGTATGCATTTTTGACGTGCATTGCATTTTCATAGGTCTCCTTTTCTGCCTCGGTTCTAATAACTCTTTCTAGCTAGTACAATTATAAGCTGTGAGGCATTCTAAGAGGTACAAGTCGCGGCACGTAAGTCTAGCGCTGAACGAAACGTGGACGGGACGCGCACGAATGCGACTGGAGAGCCAATCAGCGCTTGAGAACGATACGTACAAGCCAATCAGCGCGACTTAAGCGCAATAACGGTCACCACTAGACTTTCGCATCGCTACTTATAACAACACAAATGTGTAGCCATCTTTGTTTGAAGTTAGTTGCAGGTGTCCGTGGGCTGTAATAGCCACTTACCATCAGGTGTACTAAAGGTTGTTTATCTCTTCAGTTTTATGAAAAAAAAATCACATTGCTCACAATGTTTTACTTCACCACTAAGCATGTTGGAAATATAAACAATTTCATAAGTGCCGGCGGAAAAAGTAAAATAAAATATTCATAGGATATCGGTAACACAAGTCTTGATAAGCGATCGATCGTGCTATAATTGAGAATTTTAATTGTCTAGAAACTATATTGGCGTATTGGCGAACGTGAGCAAATTAACTGAATTAATATTGGTTAATGTTGATTTACGAGTATCTCTCACTTTACCTAAGGCCAATAAATACCTTTGTAGATGAATTGAAATAATTGAACAGAAAAATATTACTCGGCTTGACCGGGAAGGAGCATCATAATCAGCCTGCGATAGCCCACGGCTGGACATATGCCTAACCCACGGCACGCTACTTAGCCCGAACTTCGGAAGAAGTGTGTGGATACACCAGCGTAAAATTAATAGTTTTATATAGTGAGCGATGAGAGAGAGAGAGAGATTCTATATAGCTACTAATTTTAAAATAGCTCGTATTTGTATACCAAAAATATTTAATTAGGTATATGTTGGTCTACAAATCAAGAATTTTTAATGGAATAATTTTTTTGTATTTTGTATTTAACATAATATGAGAAAGCTTAATTTATTAATCAGATACGATTTAATTACGATTAAATTTAAATATTTATTACCATATCTAAAAAAATAATAATACAATATTAAAAATTAAGTTACATTTTAAGATGATTTAGACTAATAGTTTTATATTCTTTTTATTACTGTATCCTGCAAAAAATTAATGAAATAAACCTAGCAAGCTAACAGCATAGCAAAGTGGCGAAGCAATCAGCTTTGTAGCGGTTTCTAACAGAAAAAAAAATTCAAAATAGGAGGTTCAGATGCCTGGGTGATCAGTAATCGATTGCTGAAAACAGAATTTGAAAATTCGAAACCGTTCTCGAGATAATCGTGGGACAGACGGACAGACCGACGGACAGACGGACAGAAGGACAGACGGACAGACGGACAGACGGACAGACGGACAGACGGACAGACGGACAGACATCGTGAAATCAATAAACCTAGCAAGCTAACAGCATAGCAAAGTGGCGAAGCAATCAGCTTTGTAGCGGTTTCTAACGGAAAAAAAAATCAGAATAGGAGGTTCAGATGCCTGGGTGATTAGTAATCGATTGCTGAAAACAGAATTTGAAAATTCGAAACTGTTCTCGAGATAATCGTGGGACAGACGGACAGACGGACAGACGGACAGACGGACAGACATCGTGAAATCAATAAGTGACTTCGCAAGCTTCGCCACTTAATAAGTGACTTCGCAAGCTTCGCCACTTAATAATATGATAGATTACATTTTTACATACTTAAATTTACCATGGTTTATCATTAAATAATTTTTCATGTCTTGTAGTTAAAATAATACTAATATCATGTATGACGTGAGCGTATACGTGAAAGAAATGACACAATTTTTTTATAGGATAAGGGTGACAAGCAAGCACACAGGCCACCTGATGGTAAGTGGTTGCTGTGGCCCATAGACATCTACATCTATCCACATATGCGAATCAAAATGCAGATGCGTGGTCAGCCATAAGGACTGAGATGGAATGCCAAGTTTCCAGTAAAAAGAGTCTCCGGTTGTCTACACTCACCATACGAAACACAGCAGCATTGAGCCGCTATTTTACGCTGGTATTCTGTGAGAGTGTGGTTCTTACCCGGTCGAGCCGACCCATTCGTGCTATACTATACAATTAAAATATCTGCAGCATGGCTCTACCACGTAGAAAATGTAATGAATAGCTAAAATGCTATGGAGGAAAATAAAAAAATAATATTGGTTAGCCAAATGTAAAAAAAAAATACAAATGAAGTTGAAGAATAAAGAATGAAGTGCAAATTATAATGTGTAAGATATATATAAGGGAAAGTACCTACTATGTTTTTTTTATAGGATAATGGTGACAAACGAGCACACAGTCCACCTGATGGTAAGTGGTTGCTGCGGCCCATAGACATCTACATCTATCCTCTATTACAAATCAAAATGTAGATGCGTTGTCACCCGTGAGGACTAAGATGGAATGCCTCATTTCCAGTAAAAAGGGCCTCCAGCCACCTGCACTCACCAAGCGAAACGCAGAGGTAAACCTCTACTTCACGCTGGTTTTCTGTGAGGTCGTGGTACCACCCCGGTTCGAGCCGGCCCGTCCGTGCGACAGCAAAAGCTGCCGCGTGGCTCTAAATGTCCGGAATAGATGACATGTTTTGATGAATACGAATAAATAATATTGTAAATGTTCGCGAAAGTCAAAACATAATATTATTTTATACATAATTATGCCTGATTATGTCATATACTTCTGTGAATACGCGATTTTTACTTGCGAGAGAGTGTGACCATACGCTCTGCTAAATCTTGGTATACACTAGATTATAATTTTTATAACTCTTAATTTTCCACTACGTTTTTATTAAGATTATTAATGAACTATGTTTAGAATAGTTTAAAGGTTTGATAAATTACCGATAACTTTATTTTATACTTTTTTTGTCAGTGGGAGGTATAGTATAGCCCCCACGACAGTACATATATATTAGTGTTAAGGTAGAATAAGTTTATGGCGTATAATTAAGGTGGAAAGTGTGAGAGTGATATCAAAAGAAGAGTGAATGCAGGAAACATGGTTAATGGAGCTTTGCACTCCTTTATGAGCAGTCGGAAGGTGTCTAACAAGGCTCGTTTGGCTATGCATGAGGGAGTGTTGGTTCCGACACTCATGTACGGAATTAAAAGTTGGGTATGGCAGAAGAAACATGAAAGCAGAATAAATTCAGTTGAGATGAGAGCGTTAAGAAGTATGATAAGAGTTAAACTGAGTGACAGGATAAGAAATAGTGAGATAAGGAAACGTTGTGGTCTGAAAGAAAATGTAGTGACAAAAATTGAGAAAGGTATGCTGAGATGGTTTGGCCATATCGAGAGAATGGATGAAGAACGATTGACGATAAAAGTGTATAAGGCGACTGTGAATGAAAGTGTTGTAAGGGGTACACCTAGGCGGACATTTTAAGACCAAATCAGGGACGTCTTGAAAAAAGGCCAGGTCAAGAGTAACCTAAACCAGGGATCGGCAACGGCTCGCGAGCCACATGCGGCTCTTTGGATGTGGAGCTGCGGCTCTTTAGTTTCATACGCAAATATTATTTATTTTATATAAAAAAAACCTTTAAAAATCGATCCACACTGAGCCATTTGGAGTTGATACTAGATCTCTAGAAATGCAATTGATGGATTTAAAAAGTAAAGCTTTGTGGAGTTGAAAATTTACAGAGTTGAAAGGCAAGTTGAAAGAGTTGGAGGTCCAGAAATGTATGTACGTAACGCAACAAAAATGAACAGCTTTAAAAGAAATGCTGCGAGTTGAGGCTAGTCTTCCGGATTTGCTACAGTGAGGTGAAGAAGTTGGCGTTTGGAGTGCTGACTATATTCAGATCGACATATTCGTGCTAAGCAAGCGTTCTCTTGCATGAATATAATTAAAAGTAAAGTAAGAAGCCAACTAACAAATGATAATTTAGAGTGGTGTTTGAAACTTAAAACAACAAGTTATGAGCCAAATTTATCCAAACTTTCTAAAACCATGCAAAGCCAACGCTCCCATTGAATTTGTTTGCTTAAATTTATGTTATTGTTTTTTTATTTTAAGTAAAAGTTACATTATTTAGTAAAGTTTAAATTATCTACTTGAATAACCATACAAAGCCAAAGCTCCCGTTGAAATTGTTAGTGTTGTATATAAGACTTACAATGTAAATAAATGTTTAATTGTTTTAATTTTTTACTTTAGTAACAAGTGATTATCTAATAACACCATATATATATATATATATATATATATATATATATATATATATATATATATATATATATATATATATATATATATATATACACTATTTAAATATGAATAAATATATATTTTTCTTATGAATAAATACATTAGTTTTTTTTAGAAAGAAATTTTATTTAAGAAAGTACTATTTATGGTTGGCAAGAAAAAAATTTGTGACTCTTTAAAAACTTTGAAATTTTGTAAATTGTAATATTTGACTCTTCCGACTCAAAAGGTTTCCGACCCCTGCCCTAAGCCGTAGAGCATGTATGAAGAGAATAATAAAAGTGGACGAAGCGAAACAAGTATGTAAGGATCGTAGCAAGTGGAAAGAAGTGGTCTCTGTCTACCCCTACGGGAAAGAGGCGTTATTATATGTATGTATGTATGTAATTAAAGATCTAGAAAAAGCAACACGTTTCTCTCATTCAACACATTTACAACATTACACAACGCCCTCGGAACGATATGGGGTAGTGAATATTCTTACACCGCCACTACACTATAGGTTCATAGATATCTAAAAAAAAATATAAAATTATCGCTTTTTTCTTGACAAGCACTCCACGCTCTGTAATATGGAACATTTTAAATCACGAACTAACAGTCCACCTGGTGGTAAGAAGCATTGAATTTACTGCAGTCTATGGTTTCCTGCAGGCAAATTCAAACTAAGAAGACTTGCCACCTCACAGCCTGTGATTAAAATATAATCTTGAAATAAACAATGAAACATTAACAAACGTCACACTTGATTCCATATTGAAAATCAAAATACTTGTTACTTAGCTCTTTTAACGAATAAATATAAAATTTGCGGCATTTAAATCATGAACTAATTTTCTCTTCTATTTATAAAATTTGTTATCTAGTTTTTTCTTTTTCGATAACCACGTAGAATCTGTATTGAGGCGCGTCTCCACCAAAAATGTTGACAAAATTTATGTTTCCGACATGAAACAAATGTCGTCAACTTTTGTTGATTTGTCAACATGTCGGAAACATAAATGTTGTCAACATTTTTTGTGGAGACGCGACATTTGTCGGCAACACGTGTTGACAAATGTTGAATACTTTGGTGGAGACGCGCCATTACTGTAACATTGAAACTTTTGTCGACGTAACATCACAATATATTTTTTAGGTAACATCTAGTTACGCGTTCTTTTAATTATCATTTTAAATAAAACATTTTCAATATTTTCCGCTCGCCGCTGTCTCCAACTACTTCTCGGTACTTTATTTACGTAACGTTACAAATTATTCACGAGAGAATGTTATAGTTATAACTTGCAATATAATTGGCTGAGATTGATTGAGTTATGCATTTTAGTTGGCTACGAACGCGTAACTCATTTCTGTAAAAAAGCCAAAATAAGAAATTAAAGATGTTTTTTTGCGTTTTAAACACATTCACTCTTTTGCATTTGGATATTAGAGTTAGACTGACTGAATTAAATGCTGTTAATAATTAATTTGAGACTAAAGTAATTAATAGAAACTTGTGTTACTTCGTGGGAATACATGCCACGAAAATTGAAAATGGAATGTCGAATTCTTTTTATTATTGAAATTAAATACTAAAAACTTAATTTCGTAACGAACCGCCACATTCACGTTTATTTTGAATTCACGTAGACTTCTAATATACTTACATAATATATAAAACCTATTTTCCATAATTGATGAAGCACCTGATTACACCTGTAGTAATTATTCTCTAAAGGCAAGAGATAAAGTACACATAGATTGAATATAGTTAGCATATAATAGAGCCCGGAGACAGATTTTTAAATAATACATACGGTACGTATTTAAATAAAGTACTTTGGGCAGAACTTCAGACTCCAGCGAAGCGATTGAAAGTCGAAATTACAGACGTGGGTATATTTCAGGATTTTTTTTAAAAGTTTATGCTGTTGGCCCTGCGGCCTTTACAACTTAATCAAAATAAACTCGTAATCGAGGTCTAACGAGCTATCGAGTGCGACGATTCTGCCGGCGGCGAGTCGACACTCGATAGCAGCCCCTGCTTTTGGAGTGAGGCTGCTCGGTGATGCGAGAGCCCCTCAGAAGGAGGTACAAAAGCTTGGCTTGAACTAACATCGATATGTGGGAGACGGGTCGCAAAACTAAAAATGCCCGTATCACGGGTATTCAGCCTCGTGTACGGGGTTGTGTCTGCGACCTCGCGTGCGCCTACTACTAGTGTGTGTGCGTGCGTGCGTTCGTGCGTCAGTGCGAGCGCGCGTACTTGGGAGCGTGTGTGCGTGCGTGCGTGCATGCGTGCGTACGTGCGTGCGTACGTACGGGAGCGCGTGCATGCGTGCGTGCTTACGTGCGTGCGTGCGCGCGGACGTGTGTGCGTACGTACGAGCGCGCGTGCTTTCGTTAGTGCGTGCGTGCGTTCGTACGTATATGTGGCTTGTATACGTGTGTGTGCGTGCGTGCGTGTGTGTGTGTGTGTGTGTGCGTGCGTGTGTGCGTGAGTGCGTGCGTGTATGTACGTGTACGTGTACGTGTGCGTGTGAGTGCATGTGCGTGTGCGTATGCGTGTGTGAGTGCGTGAGCGTGTGCGTATGCGTGAGCGAGTGCGTGTGCGTGTGCGTGTGCGTGTGCGTGTGCGTGTGTGTGTGCGTGTGCGTGTGCGTGTGCATGTGCGTGTGCGTTTATATGCGCGTTTGCATATGCTTGAGCGTGCACGTGCGCGTGCGCGTGAGTGTGGGCGTGTGCGTGTGCGTGTGCGTACGTACGTACAAGCGCGCGTGCTTTCGTTAGTGCGTGCGTGCGTTCGTACGTGTATGCGGCGTGTATACGTGTGTGTGTGTGCGTATGTGTGTGTTTGCGTGCGTGTGTGCGTGTATGTGTGCGTGTGTGTACGTATGCATGTACGTGTGCGTGTGAGTGCATGTGCGTGTGCACATGCATGTGTGAGTGCGTGAGCGAGTGCGTATGCGTGTGCGTGTGCGTGTGCGTGTGCGTTTGCTCATGCGTGTGCGTGTGCGTGTGCGTTTACATGCGCGTTTGCATGTGCTTGAGCGTGCACGTGCGCGTGCGCGTGAGTGTGGGCGTGTGCGTGTGCGTGTGCGTGTGCGTGTGCGTGTGCCTGTGCCTGTGCGTGTGCGTGTGCGTGTGCGTGTGTGTGTGCGTGTGCGTGTGCGTGTGCGTGTGCGCGTGCGCGTGCGTGTGCGTATGCGTGTGCGTGTGCGTGTGCGTGTGCGTATGCGTGTGCGTGTTCGTGTGTATGTGCGTGTGCGTGTGCGTGTGCGTGTGCGTGTGCGTGTGCGTGTGCGTGTGCGTGTGCGTGTGCGTGTGCGTGTGCGTGTGCGTTTACATGCGCGTTTGCATGTGCTTGAGTGTGTGCGTGTGCATGTGCGTGTGCGTGTGCGTGTGCGTGTGCGTGTGCGTGTGCGTGTGCGTGTGCGTATGCGTGTGCGTGTGCTTTTGCGTGTGCGTGTGCGTGTGTTTGTGCGTGTGCGTGTGCGTGTGCACGTGCGTGTGCATTTGCGTGTGAGTGTGCGTGTGCGTGGTCTTGTGCGTGTGCGTGTGCGTGTGCATATGGGTGTGCTTGTACGTGTGCGTGTGCGTGAGCGTGTGCGTGTGCGTGTTTGTGCGTGTGTGTTTGTGCGTGTGCGTGTACGTGTGCGTGCGTGTACGTGTGACCCAGGCTTCAATCAGCTATTAAATACTCGAAGCGGAGTTCATTAGTGAAAATTTAACGCAATAAAATCCGTAAATTTAGTTTTATTTAAATACTAGCTGTTCTCCGCGACTTCTACCGCGTGTTATTTAGGTTTTAATTATGTTGCGCAGAACCCAAATATTTTTTCTAAAATATAAGTAGCCCAAATTACTCCTTATAACATCAGCTATCTGCCAGTGAAAGTCCCGTCGAAATCGGTCCAGCCGTTTCGGAGATTAGCCGGAACAAACAGACAGACAGACAAAAATTTTAAAATTTGTGTTTTGTTATAAGTACCGTATATACTTTCATTTGCATTTAGTAAAAAGCTGGTATTTTGACAACATTACAAACAGACTTAAATTTTAGTTATTTGTATAGATTTAACGTTCATACTTAAAAACAATTTTTACTTTAAAAATTAGACCCGCTAACATTAATAATCCGTGAACCGAAAAACTGTACCGGGGTCTTTCTAGTGAATCTGTTGCAACACTACCACGGACCTCTGATAAAAAGCATGACAAACGTCTATTATAGCTGAGAACAATTCAGATTATATTTCGATTCTGCCTCATTTCGCAATATTTCACCTTGTCGCGTACAATGGCACGAGGCACGATTTGAGTTTAACAGTTTGTATACATTTTATGAAGTCAATTGTGAAGAAATTATATTTTATTAAAGGATGTTAATATTACATATTCTTTGTTAATAATAATATTCGCGATTACGACCGTTAGATCAACGTGGCAGTAAAATTACATTCGGACCTTCGGGCCATAATAAAGCTGCCGCTTGGTTCTAACTAACACTAACATTGTTTTATAATTAAGTTTAAATAAAGCAACATTGTTTTAATAGCTCTTTTCTTGAATACATTTTGTAAGGTAACATGATCACATATACATCTCAATGTACGTTTATTAATCACGAATTAGTAAACATACATTGAAATGAACAATGAATAGGTACACGAATGAAATCGTAAAAAAATTATGCACGACCGATCTTTCGAAATAAAACATTGTATTTGATTTGCCATCGCTGGAACAGGCATCTGGTTTTAGTTGAAAGTGTAAGGTACAAAATTAAAGTTACATGCAACCTACATATACCCCACAGCTGGGCTCAGAACGCCCCTCAGTTTTGAGAAGGTTTGTCTATAACCTTAAAAAGTCCAACGCGCTGCTGCGGCGAAAACTGGCGGACTTTGTCGTTGAAATATTTTAATTTCGATGGTAAATCGTGTAATAGCAATTTTATTTTTGTGTGCCATAATTGAAATTGGGTTTCTGATTTACTATAAAATAAAAGACTGAGCTAATATGAGTCTTGGATTATGATAAAGTTACAAGTCAAGCATAAACCAAGCAACTACTAAAAGGCCGGCAACGCATCTGCAATTCCCTTGGTGTTGCGGTTTTTCATGGCCGGCGGTAGTCACTTACCATCAGGTAAGCCGCATGCTCGTTTGCCCCCTATTCAATAAAAAAAAAAACTGACAGGTGGTGGTAAACCTACTGTACAAAATGAAAAAAATATAGTTTCCAGAATATTTGTAATCAATATTTAATACATTAATACACAATACATTATATTATTCATATATATTACATTCCCTCAATTTATATTTCGTAACAGTTTGAGTCTTGCTGTACCTATTTTCAAATAATTATTTTATAGTAGTAAATGTTCTATGTTGAAAATTAATATGGGGTGTTTAATATATATATATATATATATATATATATATATATATATATATATATATATATATATAAGTTAAAATGAAGTTCGTATCATCATCTGGGTGTCATAACTATCACGGTGAAAATGAAAAATACGGTGCTAAAATAGCGACAAACTAGTCGAAGTTACATAATCAACGAGAAAAATAACTTTTGAAATCGTAATATTATTTAATCCCAGACTAGTTACATACACCAAAACAATACAATTACCATCCTTTTAATATGAAAACCCTGAAAAGTCAGTAAATCTTGCAAATTGTGCGTTAATTAAAACTAGCATAAGCACTTGGCAAATAATGGTTTGCGTAGTCTAGCTACATTGTTATCTGAACTACCAGTGTAACATCTTTACACAGGAAGAGAAATCATTACATACTATTATCAGTGTTATTAAAATGAACAAGGCATGGATTAATAACAACGTTGTATTTGTATTAAACCAACAAGTAAATCGGCTATTGCCCTTGTTGACGATTCAGTAAGCTTGTAATTAAATTGTCAGTTTTATACTAACATTAAATTTAATGTATTTTGATTTGTTCTTTCAGATATAATACCGGACACTTTTAAACCCGATTTTATTGGTTATAATATCAAGTATATATTTTTATTAAGACATTCAAACAAAAAGTAGTAAAACGAATCAAATCGCATTAAGTAGGACATCAAGACGACTTGAATATTTTATTATTCCCATTTTATCATTGAAGAACAAGGTGCACGGTGGGTATCTGTTCTTTTCTTGTGGATATATTATGAGTAGTAATAATAGAATAATAATGGTCTCCAGACCGAATTCCGGTCACAGCGGCTAGTCTCCATTAAGACTGACTGACAGAATTATAGAGTATGAATGTGTGCACAAATGCAGGTAACTTTCCATTCTTTGACTCTTATGTTTTAGTTCATCCATTATAGAAAAGGGTGGGAGTGATATGCCAGTATCAGTCAGTATTAAATTATTACATCTGGGACTACATCACATCAGCACTTGGGTTATGAAACACTTTCTTTAAATTTATAGTAGCAATTAAAATTTATAAATATCAATTTCATGCAGCATAGTAGTATTCGCGTAAATATTTTTCTATTTTTTATCAAACCGTAACAGTTTCTTAAAGGAAGATGGGCAGCACCATCTTTCTGAGCACACTGAAAATACAGGAAAATTGCGGTTCCTAACTCACCTGGCCCGCCTAATGGCAATTATGACAATCATTCCTTGTGAAGCAATCAATTGGAGAGGCCTACGTTCAGCGGTGGACATGTAAAGGGCTGTAATTATTTTTTTTTTCTCACCTGATGGTAAGTGACTACCGCCGCCCATGAACAGCCGCAACACCAGGGAGGGAATCGCAGATGCGTTGCCGGCCTTTTAAAAAGGAGTAGGCTCTATTCTTGAAGGTCCCTAAGTCGTATCACAAGGAAGTCGTTCGAGGAAGAAAACATCTTCTTCGCTCAGTGGTGGACCGCCAATCACCCAGACGGTGTGGATGTTATCGGGAGTTCTGCCGCGATGTGCGTTCGTGAAATTTGGTGGCTGGGATTAATCCGAACAATTCCTCAGAGCACTCCCCGTGGTAGATGCGAAAGAAAATGTAAAGGGATGCGACATCTCTTCGCAGTGCCAATGAATCGAGCTGATCGGAAAGGACTCGGTCGTCGACGATTCGAGCCACTCTACGCTGGATGCGGTCAAGTGGAAGGAGCTGGCACTGGGGAGCCCCTGCCCTGAGATGGAAACAATATTCCATGTGAGGCCGAACCTGCGCCTTGTAAAGTTGCAGGCGTTGTGCCGGCATGAAATACTGTCCCGCTCTGCTGAGCACGCCAAGCTTTTTAGAGGCCAATTTGGCCTACTCTTCCAAGTGACCACGAAACTGCACGGCACTCGATATTTCGACTCCGAGGATTACGATACTGGCTGAGGCAAGAAGGGGAGTGCCTTGAAACTGAGGAGATACGACTCTTAGCTCTTTTTAGCGGTAAACGCGCAAACTTGTATCTTCTGAGGATTAAACTGGACTAGATTTAGTCGCCCCCAATCCGAGACTTTGTTCAGCAAAGACTCGACTTCAGACACAAGTTTGTTCCGGTACTCGGCGACGTTCTCCTGAGAAATATTGGCACGGCCGGTGTATAGAACATCACCAGTGCTGTCATCCGCATAGCAATGAATGTTACCAGTTAGCAACATATCATTGATATACAGAAGGATCAGCGTTGGTGATAGCACACAGCCTTGTGGACACCAGCTTTAATAGGCTTGTAGTCGGAGCATGCACCGTCTACAACGACCTTGATGCTGCGATCTGCAAGGAAGCTGGTGATCCAATTGCACAATTTATCGGGAAGCCCATAGGAAGGGAGCTTCGAAAGAAGGGCTTTGTGCCAAACCCGATCAAAGGCCTTCGCAATGTCCAAACTAACGGCCAACGCCTCCCCCTTGGACTCTACTGCCTCCATCCATCTATGAGACAGGTAAACCAGAAGATCGCCAGCTGATCGACCCCGACGAAAACCATATTGGCGGTCACTAATCAGCTGGTGATCCTCAAGGTACCGCATGAGCAGGCCGTTAATAATGGATTCCATTATTTTGGAGAACAAGGAGGTGATGGCGATAGGCCTATAGTTGAACGGGTCTGAGCGGTCGCCTTTTTTAGGGATCGGGTGGACAAAAGCTGTCTTCCATGAATTCGGGACTACGCCTTGGGAGTAGGAGTACCGGAAAAGACGCGTTAGGACCGTTGCCAACTCCGGAGCACACGTCCTCAGCACAGCACAATTGGGGGGATTCCGTCAGGCCCACTCGACTTCTGGTTGTCCAGGGAGAGGAGTGCTTTACCAGCCGAGCGCTGTGAGAACAGCACATCCGGCATGGAGCACTCACACCGCGGGATGGTCGGCGAGAGTCAAGTTGGACGCAAAAAGGGAGCCTAAAATGACGACTTTGTCTTTTGCGTCTTGGGCCAGTGAGTCGTCCTCCCTTTGCAGAGATGGTAGTGATGGCTTGGTTTAATTATGATGATTATGAAGATGAGCACTAAAGGAAACCGTTTCCAGGCTCTTTTTATAACATCTCCAGTATTCGTCCATTCGGCCACCAGTTTATTAATCGTTTACTTTTTTTAATTATTTTTGTTAATGATTTTAATCGTGCATTTTAGTTATATTTTTGATTTATATATAATAAGATTATATCATGACGTCCTATTTCACAATGGAATATATTATTCTTTTTAAATTTATTTCATTACAAGGTTTTTAAGCAGACCTTATCTAGCCTTGGTATTTTCATTATAGTTTCGCAATCGGTTGATTTAGTAATACGCATACGATGAAATAAGAGTTTTAAATCAAATAATTGCTGTAGCTTTCATGAGGAATGCAATTCGGTTTAGTAAGGAAAAAATATCGTTGGATGAGATGTCATAGGATGAATACGGAATAACCCGAATTTTACGTTGCCGGTTTACTGTCATCGACAAATAAAAACATGTACCTATGGAATAAAATATTGTACTGATATCCATTTTGTACGGATTAAAATAATTCAGTGAGACAAACGAGCACACAGTTCACTTGATAGTAAGTGGATTCTGATTGATTAAGAAATACAGATGATACCCCTGAGGACTAAGATAGAATGCCTCGTTTCCAGTGAAAATGGTCCCCGCTTCCTTACTTTCTTTACTCACTATACGATATAACCCAGCATTAAGCAGCTATTTAATCTTTCCCGGTGGAGCCGACCTTTTCGTGCTACAGCCATAACATAACTGCAGTATGGCTCTACCATCAACCTGTGATTAGCTGCTTTCAAAATAAAAATAAATTGTTATTTTCCTTATCTTATTTACAGTCTGAAAATCTTTATTGTCATCATGTTAAGCTGGTTGCTGATGCCATGCATATGAGTCAGGGAGGTTTTCGCGTAATCTTAGCTAGCATATTTGTGATCGCAGTACCAAAAGATTAGCAACTTCGATGCGAATCTTTCATAATCATCAATCATTTCGGCATCGGTATGACTGTTTTACTACTTCGGGTATTTATACCGCATTGTATCACGCCACCATATCGTAGAGCCATTTTCTTGAGTCGTCTCTTACGACATAAGATGAGGTAGTCATGAAGAGTTCTCGTATAACGATCCCACGCGGTGAATAAAATGTTCAAATTAACTTCTTTTCATTTGAATTCACACTTACCTATCTTTAGTTTTGATTACATAAAATACAAATGTGTTACTGTGATACTGTCCATCAAAAGTCTACTGTCACCGTCCACATGTAAGTAGGCGGGTCGGCAACTGCAGTGTTTTATTTTTCTGTAGTTATTAGTATATTTAGTATTATTAGCAAGACGCTGCGGTCCATCTTCTATTTTGCTACTCTTTGTCGCCTCGTACGACACTCAAGCGACGATCTGGGGTAGTGATGTTCTTATACCAGCATTTATTGATGGACGTAGAAAGAAAACATCGATGATTCTTTCGATCTAATGCATCTATTATATCGATATATCCATAAATACATCGATGTTTTCCATATATCGATTGTTTTTTTTAAACTCTACTACTCATCGAACCAAAAATACAAAGTCAGCATCGCCAAGCTTCGCAGGTTTGCCTCTACGATTGCATTGACTAAAAAACATCGATGTTTACTCGATGTTGACGAATTAAAATAAAAGCGGCCAAGTGCGAGTCGGACTCGCCCATGAAGGGTTCCGTAACATAATTTATGACGTATTCAAAAAACTACTCACTAGATCTCGACCAAACCAATTTTCGGGGAAAGTTTACATGGTAATGTACATCATATATTTTTTTAGTTTTATCATTCTCATATTTTAGAAGAACAGGGGGGGACACACATTTTACCATTTTGGAAGTATCTCTCGCGCAAACTATTCAGTTTAGAAAAAAAATAATATAAGAAACGTTAATATAATTTTTGGAGACCTATCCATAGATACCGCACACGTATGGGTTTGGTGAAAAAACATTTTTTCAGTTTCAGTTCTAAGTATGGGAAACCTCTAAAATTTATTGTTTTTTTTTCTATTTTTGTGTGAAAATCTTAATGCGGTTCACAGAATACATCTACTTACCAAGTTTCAACAGTATAGTTCTTACAGTTTCGGAAAAAAAGTGGCTGTGACATGCGGACGGACAGACAGACAGACAGACATGACAAATCCATAAGTGTTCCGTTTTTTGCCATTTGGCTACGGAACCCTAATAAGAAAACATCAGATTGATTCGACGTATCAATAATTTACATCGAGTGTTTTAAATACATCGATGTATATCGTCCATCAGTACCGGCACTACACGCTCAATCAATGTCAATAAATACAAAAAAAAATGTGGCAAATATTCTCTTGTATCTTATTGATATATTTTAAATATTTTTGATGAAAATGGATCCCGGAAGTTGGTCGTACTTTATTTTTTTTTAACATAAATCGGATTGTTATATTCTCATTTATAAAAAAAAAGCATGCTGTGCCCACATTCATATCATCTACGTATCCTACTGATAAATACAAACGAAACTCGCTTGTGGATTAGGTATATTAACTTTATATTAATCTTAAATAATAATTTTATCAATTTGTTACAATGGTAGACTATTTTCACATATTCAATAGTTCGGTTAGCGGATGCCTTTTTTGTGTCTCATTAGACAGTTGACTTTTACAACTCTTTTATAGCGCATTTAATATATAGAAGGGTGACTGATGGTGACGATCATGATGATGATAATATCTGGTAGTGGTGATGTGGAAGATATATAACGACATATTCTACATGTTCGCATGGTATAATTAAGGGCACAGATGATAAAGCAGCCGAACAGCGCGTTTTTCTTCAACCAATCTTCAACCTTGTGCCCGCGTCACGTCGCGAAAACGCAAGTCACACATTAAAATTGACATTTTATGTCAACCAATTTAAAGGAAACAATCACTAAATGTAATGCTTGCCAACTTACCTGTGTAAATATTAGCGTGCACAAATGCGTAGACGAACAAAGTATAAATGAGGCCATTCCATTTTTTAATTTAGGTAAATACTTTTTAGCTTCAGTAGATGACAGAAATATATATTTATTTATAATTTTTAAATCTATACAAATAAATAAAATTGAAGTGTCTGTTTGTAATGTGAAAATCACAGCTTTTTACTAAATTCATATGAAATTGTATACGGTACTATTACTAATAACAAAAATACAGTTTTTAAAGTTTTTATCTGTCTGTCTGTCTATCTGTGTGTTCCAGCTAATCTTCGAAACGTCTGGACCGATTTTGAAGGGATTTTCACTGGCAGATAGCTGATGTCACAAGGAGTAACTTAGGCTACTTTTATTTTAGAAAAAGAATAAGGGTACCGCGCAAAAAAATTAAAACCCCAAATTACACACGGGCGAAGTCCCGGAGAACAGCTAGTTACAAATAAATGTTCATAAGGATTATAAATAAAAAGTAAAGCAATATGTTGCAGCCTATATACGTTCCACTCATGGGTACAGACCTCATTTCTAAGAGGGTTTTAGGGCATGGAAATGTCGGCTGAGTTGCACCAATGCGGGTGATACCTACTTCACATGACTTCTTAATATATTTTTCTTAGACATGCAGGTTCCCTCATGATGTTTTTTTTCACTGTCAAGCACGTGGTAAATCAGCACTTAAAATTGCAATTAACAAATTCATTGTAACCGACTGGGATCGAGCCCAGGTTGCCCGCGTATAGTGATATCTAGAGCCAGATCTTAAGCCCTGAGCTACCATGGCTTAAATCTTATTAAAATACTGCTAAATAACTGAAAACGTTCGTTTTTATACAAGTAAGCGTGATAACCGGGGGAAAAAGGACGGTCTATAGTCCCTTATTTCTATCCTAAATTAAGATCACTTGTAATAATAGACCGGGGAAAAAAATTCTTCGTATTTTTTATACAAATTGAAGACATTATTTTTTCAAAGTTTAATTACATTCAATTACAATATAGTATATGTGCCATTTTGATCGATAACTTGTTGCTATCTTGTAGGTAGTGACATACATAATTCCGTTGCTGTAGAAATCTTGGAATTTTTGATCAAAAAAAAATGAGACAAGTAGTATTGACAGTCCTCACCACAGAAGAGACAGAAAAAGGTGAAAATTATAGCGTGCACGTTTAGGTCTATATAGTAGATGCATTAACACTTCCCAACAAAGCTCTCTCAATTTTTGCTGAGTGGCCCAAGATGTGTGTGATCTAGCGTTATCATGATGAAAGACTATTCCTTTTCTGCTGATCAATTCCAGCCGTTTTTTCTCAATTTCTTACTTGAGTTTCATTAGTTGTTGACAGTAAAGACCCGAATCGATGGTTCCGTCCGGCGGTAAAAGCTCATAATAAACGATGCCCTACCAAACCCACCATACACACAGCATTACCTTATTGCCTGTTAATCCGAGTTTTGCTAGTCTGTGGATATTAACTTACGTTTCAATAACGAATCGCAATTTGGTTTTAGGTTTAGGTTTATTAAATTTTTATTACATTAGATGTCTTTCAGTGAGCTCGTGTAGTTAGGTAACCCAGCTATTGAGCTATTTTGTATAGCCAGGGTTTTTAAATGAATCAAAACTGTTTTGTGGTTAATCCTCAATTCCTCGGCTATGACGTTACTACTAATAAGCCGATATTGCTTTTTAAAAAATTTGGGCGACCTGACCGAGCTGCATCTTTGACTACAGAATATTGTTACGAGCTTGGGGTTCGAGTCAATTAAAAACAAAAAAAATCTAATATGTTCGAGTACATATCAGCCCCGAAATTTCTAGAAGGATCTTGACTCCCCTAGTTCTGCTACTCGCTACTAGAGGGCGCTAGTGGTAAGTAGTGTTGCCATGTACAAGACATTAATAGTGGCGCGCAACGATATTATAAAATACAACAACATAACGCTAACAATTACTTACTTGTAACTTTAACCCAACAATAAATAAAAATTTCAAAATCGTGATTTAATAAATTACGACTGCAACTGACTAAAACAATGGAATGCTAAAATACACACAATCAAGCCGGACCGAGTGTACCGGTTGGTGTTCATTAAGGGCTCATTATATGGTCCGCTTCTGTTTCACGATTGCTACACAGTAGCCTCAGTTCTCGTGCGAGTGGTCTTTATAAAGTCATTGACGGAGATAGGCAGCCGGCTCGCCGCTATCATTAGCAGGCGCGTTCCTTAGCTCTGCTAATTAAAATGGCTGCAGTTTGCAACTGCTTCCCGTCAACGTCCGTTGGTGCACATTTGTTGTAAATCTATCACATAATCACATCAAATTTAGCGTTAAACAAATTATTTTACATGTATTTCAGTTTTAAATCACCATCGTCATCATCAACTGGTAACGATCTACTGCTGGGCAGGTACCTCCCAATTGTATGGATGATATACCATAATTGTCAAACTTGGCAGACGGATCTGACAATCGATCGATAGATCTGTAAGCCAAATGATCTTTCATAGTCTTCTAAAACACTTACTAAACAAAGTTATCTTATTTAATCGTATTTGATTAACGCGATCAAGAAATGTTCTGTAACCTTAATTTTAAAACATGACTTAAATAAATTCCTAATATAGGACATATATCTGTTAACTTTTATTTAAAAACGACATTTGTGATATACTTTTAAGGCAAACGTCCATTAACACACATTCTGTCACATTAGCTAGTGCAAACTTTAACTCTTAAAATAAAAAATAAAAAAATCGTTCCGTTATTTCCACCTCTAAGTATCGTCTATCTAATACGATGCTCATAGGTGGAAAATAATTTAAATGCCAACTCTAACCCACTCGTCATCGTGCATTTAAGTTTTCTTTAAACTTGATGTGTCTTAGCACCAAAAATGAAATTAATTTATTATTTTTTAGTTCTTTTATGTCAGTGTTTATTTTTTTTATTAAAGCTTTTTTATGTCAGGACAGCATAAATTTTAATACTATTAATAATATTTATTATAGTTTATATGTATTGTCAAAAGTTCGTATTCACTCGTTTGATTTTAAATGATTCAGGACGCTAAGAAATTATTTAATTATTAATAAAATGTAACTTTAATTTCATATGAAACAATCCTATTGTAAATATTTATGACACACTTTCACACTCTAGTTACATTAACCTACCAACCTTGATAATATGGAACTATTACATCAGACGGACAGGTTAATATTCAAAAACCTTATTTTACCTGTTTAATGCAAGAAATCTAAATAAGGAAAGCGATGATCTAACTTGTTAATTCCGCCTCAAACATATCGTTTTAGTGGAAAATATGAAAAAGAAACAAGTTCATACGAACAAACATAAACTCTCACACTCATCACCCAGAGGGGTAGGCAGAGATTTACATTTGGCAAGTTCCTGACACACCTCCCTCGCTTCTTACACGTATACGTGCTCATCGGTATAAGGTGCTCTTAATTTGTACCATTTTAAAATGTTAACGGCTAATTTGGTCGATAAACTTCCATTTATGGCTCGCCCACCTTTGTTGACTCTGTCACTAAGTGGCACAATTATTATTATCACATAATTTCTCAACCTATCATTTATAATAGCCCTTACAGAAACAGCATTAAAGTTAAAAAATACTATGCCTACTACTTTTAAAACCTTTTTAGTTCTACTCTCTAGAATTATTTATTCTCTGGTTCTACTTCTTCATCATCCTGCGAACAGTTCACTGTTCTTCATGATGTTTCTCTTTAAGTTAGCGATCGCAGTATTATACTTCTCACATATTTGACGTTTCTCCTCGGTCACCAGATTTCGTTATTGTGTGGAATATTCGAGAAATTTATATCACCTTTTACAAGAGACTATTTTATATTTTTCATCCAACATTCATAGTGTATTTGATCCCGTAGATATTTAATAATAATGTATTCTCTTATTATTCCGCTTCCATTAAATTATATTACATGGTCGTTTCTTGTAATTATCTTCTGACAGAATTTTAAAGGTTTTTGTTATATTAGAATAGCAAAAGACCTCACAGTCTATCTGACCTAATTAAACATCGCAGCACAGACACCTACAACCAACCTTTTTTTTTTCTTTTTTTTTATAGGAGAAGGGTGACAAACGAGCACACAGTTCACATGATGGTAAATGGTTGCTGCGGCCCATAGACATCTACATCTATCCTCTATTACAAAGCAAAATGTAGATGCGTTGTCACCCGCGAGGACTAAGATGGAATGCCTCATTCCCAGTAAAAAGGGCCTCCGGCCACCTGCACTCACCAAGCGAAACGCAGAGGTAAACCTCTACTTCACGCTGGTTTTCTGTGAGGTCGTGGTACCACCCCGGTTCGAGCCGGCCCATCCGTGCGACAACAAAAGCCGTGTGGCTCTACCACTGTTAAAAAACCTTACTTAAACCTTAGACAAATATAGTCACAGATATGTTATACTTAGCGTACTGAGTTAAATACATTACTGCTTGGAAGGCTAAGTGCTCGCCGTTAATTTCACAATACGACAACAACCGGGGCTCAATTTTTTTTTAAATATTGATCCCCGCCGTCAATGATAATAATCTCGGCAGTAAAGAAAATTATCCTGAACTATAATATTTCGTGATCATATGAAATTTATACATGGTAGAGCTACGCTGCAGCTATATTATGGTTGTACCACGAATGGCTCGACTTAACCGGGGAAGCACCACGCCCTTACAGAATATCAGGGTGAAATAACAGCTTAATGCTGCCGTGTTTCATATGGTGAGTGAAGATAACCGGAGACCTCTTTTACTGGAAACGAGGCATTCCATCTTAGTCGGGAAGACAACGCATCTACAAAAAATGCCATCGCACATTGAAGCAGAGCATAGCATATATAGCTCCATAAAGAAAAAGCTTTTAATGTAAGGCTGTAATTTTAATTTCAATTTTAACGTCAGCAATAAGAGACCCTGACGGTCTTACAGGCAGAAAAGAGTTCTTCTTCCTGTAAGTTAGAAGAATACTTTGTAGTAAATTGTTACAATGATTATTTCATTCAAGCTTTTATTATTTTGCAGGATTTTGTGCTTTAATATCTTTTACTAAAAGACATTCTTCTTTGTGTTATTTAGAAATAATTTTCCCTTGGTTGGTATAAAAATAGTTTGCGTCTGAATAGAAGAAGAATTTTAGTAATATAATCTGCTACCATTATCTTATTTAGTGCAAGCATAATTGCATTATTGCCGTTTAATAGTGATTGGTTACGCAAAGGCGCTATATTTTCAAGACTTTCTACTCATTTCGGCCTAAACACACTAAGAACTAAGCCTGCTTAAAATATTTAACGCAATCATAGTTTTCAATCTCGCAAGAATGTTTTACTGAATAATGACCACAGTGCTATACGTTCAGTTTTGATATATGCCATAGCATACTAAATATTAAGAATATTTTATTTTAAACATTATCATCGTCGCCCACCCATCCGTTAGTCCACTGCTGATAATCTCTTTTGAAATACGATAGCAGGCGTACGTTTCCTGAGAGAAAACACATATACTCCTCACGCTGGTCAGTTGAGTGTGTGAGCAGATTCGAGATTTTTGTATAGAATAAGAGTAACAAGCGAGCACATAGTCTACCTGATGGTAAGTGGATCCTGTGCCTCGATAGATGTCAATGTCTATCGAGGACAAATGTACATCTACAAACTATCCTCGATTAAGAATCAAAATGCAGATGCGTTTTCAACCCTGAAAACTAACATTTAATGCCTCGTTCCTGTAAAAAGGGGTTTCGGTTATCTACACTCACCATGCGAAACACAGCAGCGTGTTCCGTGAGAGCATGGTCCTACCCACGTCGAGCCAACGCATTCGTGCTGCATCCATAATATAACAGCATGGTGCTACCACGTAAAAGATAGATAGAGAAAGATAAAAGATATATAGAAAAATACAACATAAGATTAATACTTTCTTTAACATATACAATAATTTATAGTATATTTGTATAATTTACTGTTAATCACAATGTTTACATACCCATTAATCAATGTTGTATTATGGAGATGAAAATAAATTGAATTGAATGAACTACGCATATGAATTCAGTTTGTAGTCTTGAGATAAGGAAGGGTTACAGAAATATAGTAGGACATTACGTAAAAAAAATTAACATACACTTACGCCTGTCACCCAGAGGGGTAGGCAGAGACTATGGACTTCCATTTCGCACGATCCTGACACACCTCTCTCGCTTCCTCCACATCCATATACTTACACATACACGTTCGTCGGTTAAAGGTACTCTTGATTCGGCCCATTTTCAATATATCGCCAATTTGGTCGATAATCTTTCGCCTAGGGCGACCCTTCCCGACTCTGCCGTTCACATCTGCAACATAAATTTGCTTTGTCACTCTTTCCTCATTCATTCTTTCTACATGACCAAACCACCGAAGCATTCCTTTCTTAATCCTGGTCACAACATCATCTTGCAAACCACACTCTTCTCTTATTAAACAATTTCTCACTCTGTCATTCAGATTCATCCCTAACACACTTCTTAATGACCGCATTTCTACAGCATTTATTCTACTCCCGTGCTTTTTCTGCCCCACCCAACTTTCACTACCATACATCAAAGTAGGGACTAATGCAGCATTGTGAATTGTCATACGTGCCTTTTTGGACACATTCTGACTTTTCACAATAGGGTGTAGAGCCCCATTCACTCTATTTCCTGCAATCACTCGTCGTTCTATATCCTTATCATATCTACCATCCCTGCTAAACATAGATCCTAAATACACAAACTCATCTACTTGCTCGACCACTCCCTTTCTATTCTTATATCACAAAAAATTAACTCTTAATAAATATTAAGAATTGTTTAAAAAAACTAAAAAGAATAAAATAATTTCCACATAATAGCTTTAACCGGTTCAGTGCGGGTGGCACCCCAGGCGTGCCATCGATTACTTTTGTGTGTGGCGTATGACACGCGAGTCGTGTCTTTTTAAAAATCGTTATAACTCGCTCAAATTGCGTTTTTGGAAAATATATCCAGAACAAAATATTCATTATTTTGCAAGTAGTTCATGCATGCGGCTTCTTTTCTGGATATTTTGAAACTTTTAGGGGTTGACAACCTTTTTTTAACTTGTACATGGTACTCTTTTTACTTTGTGGGTTTTCAATCATGTTGTGGAAAAATAGTCTAATAAGTAACAAATAATAGCACTAATTGCGATCGCTCACAAACTAGTTGTAAATAAATTTCTGGAAAACAAGTGTCCGGTTAAAAAAAAACAATGCGTTTGACTTATTTTTTAATTTTGCTTAAAATGCTTGAACTGCCGTTGTATTACTATCATATGACCGAATAGACCTACGAAGTACCATGTGCTCTTGTGATATGGTATAAGGTTTATTTTTGCTGGAAACAGTTTGAAACCGTTCATGCATAAAAAAAGTTCGCTAATAAATAGTATTATGTCAATCTGCCGTCATATAGCGCCGGCGTTTGTTTCCTTTTGAAAACACTTGTTTTGCTATTCTTACTAATTAGAAGTTTTCGAATAGACTTTACTTTTACATTTGTATAACATTAAATAATATTTAACATTTGTAATATTAATGAATCATAAACCGTATTTTTTTCCAAATTAAGGTTCTTGATTGTTTGATATTTATAAATATTATTATTAGGTGAAAATTTAAATTAATAAAAACCAAGGTTTTCCAGGGTGATTTAGCTGTACCTACTTATATGAATAACTTTTTTATAAAACAATAAATAGTACAAAAGGTTTGTAATCTCTTCATAAAAAAAGTCACTTACTCTCAATTTGAAAGAAAATACGTAAAAAAACACGTAGTTACCCACTAAAAACAAGTATCCTTCCATTTGTAACTTATGTTTGATGTCAAATAAACTTAATTAGGTCTAAACAAGTAAAAAATCATAAAAAAGAACATTACTTTTACACATGGTTGATGGCACAATAGGCGTGTCATCAATGTCTGTGTCGAAATATTTGTTCGCTGCCACAGCTAAAAGTTGTCGAAAATCGGTGCCGCAACGAATCGGTTAATTTATAGGTTAAGTACGACAAACAAGCGCACAGTCTACCTGATGGTAAGTTGGTAGTTACTGTGGTCCATAGATATCTACATCTATCCTGAATAACGAACTAACATGCAGATGCGTTGTCACCCGTGAGGACTAAGATGTGTATTTCCAGTAAAAAGCTCCGGTTATTTACACTCACTATACGAAAAACAGAAGAGTTGAGCTGCTATTTTACGCTGGTATTCAGTGAGAGCGTGATTCTTCCCTAGCCGAGCTGATCCATTCGTGTTACAACTATACTACTAATATAGCTGCAGCTAAGTCGACACTAAGACATAGTATATCGAAGAACGACACGCCGACTTCAGAAGCTTTTAGTTTTTGAAGTAGTTTTTACTTTGAATTAAAAGTATATGTTTTTGGACCTTTTAAGCGGTCTAATGAATATCACAAGTTTAAGACAACAAATAAAATGTCTTCTATATGGTAAAATCAAACACTATACCCCATATTGTTCCACCCCTAAAAGTGAAATAGTTTCTTCAGATTTATGGGACTATCCCTAAATCAGATGAAGCTGTAAAAGCGAAATAGACGAAAATCACTAACGTCACAGAATATAATTTAAAATTAAATATTTTGCACAACCGACTTCAATATAAATTATTAAGAATAACTCAAAAACTATTAGTTAGAACTTGATTCATATGGGACCACATGTGAAGCACAAGCTTTCAAATAAAAAAATAATCATCGAAATCGGTTCACCTAGTAAAAAGTTTTTTTTTGACCATATTTGGCCCTTGGTATTGTGGTAATGTCACAATAATTCTGCCAATGTCCGGTCTTTGGTCGTAAAAAGTTATGAGGTAACACACATAAAAAATATACAGTCAAATTGAGTACCGTCTTCTTTTTCAGGTCGGTTTGAAAAACGAGACTACCCCCAAAATATAACCTATTTAATGACCTGGAACCGCCTCATTTTAAAACTCGGTTAAAAGTTATAAATTTAAATAGTATTCTAATTCGGACAAGGCAAAGTAATCTGATTTTATAGCAAATATAACTTCGTGTGTTTACGACCTAATTCTAAATAATCAATGTACAAGCATCAGACTGCGGAAAAGTATTAACTTTTACGATACCCTTGAGGTGTGGGTTGACTACAATTTCTCCTTTATTTGCTACGCCCTATGATTATTATTTATTACACTAGAAATATGTACATAATTTTTAATTACTCTCTCTCTCTCTCTCTCTCTCTTTATATGTCTTAAGAAATTAACCATTACATGAAAATTCATATCTACGTAAAAAGGTATACTTTGTGTATTCTAGTCTATTTGAAATATAATCAATCTACCTTTGTACATTGTGTGCATAAAAATAATAATAGGACAATTATTGAGATTCTAATGATAAGTTTAGAATCTGAGTTATTATTATAGAATAATAATTTTATATAAAATACGATTATAAAATAATATTATTGAATATCTTTACATATTACATAATTATTATTATTATAAAAAATGATTTTCACTTAGCACAGTTTGCATTTAACTCTGAAAACTAGCATTCGTTTTGTCTAATAAGTAACTTATTAAAAATATTTCCTTGAATTTACATCATATATTTTGAGTTCAAATGATGTCATATATTATTAATTATTTTTTAAAGGAAAAAAAAATAATATTACTCTTTTTTTTAAAAGTAGTTTTTTCTTCCACTGGAGGCAACACTAGCGCCGGCGAGTAAAGGGCCGTAACGAACGACTTGGCAACGTCGTCTACGAGCGGAATTTATCCTCTTCCGATCCGTTCAGAAGTCTCCTTTTGTACCAAAACTTAGTCAAAGGAGGCAGCTATAGATCTCCATGCTGATTCAGGCAGGGAGAGGTTCTGAACGATCCCGCTCATCAGAATCGTTCCGTTCCTACCCTGAACATACGGCAAGTGCGGGGCGCGGAATCCCGTTCATGTCCTTCAAACACAGTAGAAGCATTTCGCCGTCGCTTCACATTCTATCTTAAACAGATAATCACGAAAGTACCCGTGTTCAGTAACTATCTGTGAAAGTCGGTTTTGAAGTGCGGCTGGGTCTCAGTCTTTTGTAACTCGAATGCGCGCATAATGATCCGCGAAGAGTAGAGGTTGCAAATTTGTCCTACCAATCCATGTGGAGGTATTTTTTTTATAGAATAGTGGTTGACAAACGAGCACACAGTCTACCTTATGGTGAGTGGATGCTGTGGCGCATAGAAATATTCATCTATCTTTAATTTAGAATCAAAATGCAGATGCGTTGTTACCCCTGGCGATTAAGACAGAATGCCTCATTTCGAGTAAAAAGGGTTTGCGGTTCTCTACACTCACCATACGAAACACGAATACAAGCGGCATGGAGCTGCTTTTTTTACGCTGGTATTCTGTGAAGAGCGTGTTCCTTCCCCGGTCGAGCCGACCCATTCGTGCTGCTACCAATATATAGCTGTAGCGTTACTCTACCACGTGGGTCATTTTTCAATAATCTAACTTCACTTTCGAAATCACCAAAATATTATATCAATGAGTCTACGATTGTCGACGTCATTGAAGGCAATAACAATATAATATTATTCAATTTTTTGTAGAATTCTCTGTGCAGTTTTATTTTGTAATAAATCAGTCATCATGTGTACAAATCACGTTCTGCCAATTTTCAAGTTGAAGTGGAAATTATTTTTAATTCAATTTGCGCATATACTCTGCGCTTTACGTAAGTTCATTTGAGCCACTTCAATTTTTATAATTATTCTGTTTCGTGATTTCCACTAAGTACATTTTTTCTTCAAGTACCTGCTACGTGAGTACATATTATATTGTTACACGATGACGCATAAACAGATGGCGTGGCCAATTGCGTCACTAAGATGGTGGGGTTTTGCGCCCAGAAACCTTTATAAAAGATTTACTGGTGCTGTTGAAGTATGCTATATACAAAACCCAAAATATTGGGCCAAGTTAGCTCAATCTGCAGATGAGAAAACACTTCACCTCACTGATAAATTCCATAACAGTTAACTAGACTCTTCCCAATACGTCTTACAAAATGGACTCCTATATGTCAAATATTTTCCCATCGGCGAAGAACCCCGCCTATTGTGCTATATTCGCAAAGGCTTTTTTTAAACTGAGCCTACTTCATATGGTTCATGATGACCAAGACTTTTTTTAACAGTGGTAGAGCCACGCGGCAGCTTTCGCTGTCGCACGGATGGGCCGGCTCGAACCGGGGTTGGTACCACGACCTCACAGAATACCAGCGTGAAGTAGAGGTTTACCTCTGCGTTTCGCTTGGTGAGTGCAGGTGGCCGGAGGCCCTTTTTACTGGAAATAAGGCATTCCATCTAGGTCCTCACGGGTGGCGGCGCATCTACATTTTGATTTGTAATAGAGGATAGATGTAGATGTCTATGGGCCGTAGCAACCACTTACCATCAGGTGGACTGTGTGCTCGTTGTCACTCTTATCACATAAAAAAAAAATTGGGTACGATAAAACGCTAGAACTTATTTTACGTCATTTCTGGTTTCCTGGATAACGCTCATTTGTTAGAAAATATATGAAGCATTGTATTGTGTGTCTGTACCACAAACGGGTGCCGTATGTATCAACCCATCGAATCTTGGCTTACACTTTTGTAGCCTATAGCTCTCGTTTAAGATTGTTAGCTTCCGACTATGAAAACATTCCTGTATTGATTTTCATGTGTAAATGCTACTGGCACAATTTACAAAACAAAACCTTTTTACATAAATCACTGCAATCTTATCGTCTCTTCCAGCACAACTGTGAGGCTTCTATGATACATTTTTTTAAAGACAGCAAACGAAACAAAAAAAGAAAACAAAAAGGCTATATTGATCAGGAAAACCAATAAATTTGTAGTCATGATAAACAGTAAAAATAGATCAAATAAAGCGACTGTGTTAGACATGAATAAATTTTATTGCTTGTTAAATTCATTTATAAAACAGGAGTAGTAGCTAATCCACTATGATTGTCAGATCGATTGAACAGTGTCGTAAAGCTAGGCAACAAAAGTAAAAGCAATTTCACAATCCAGAATGTTATACAATTAGTGTAGAAACGGTGCTATGTAACTCAGTTTTTCTTATAAATTGAGCAGTTAGTTACTCAATTTCTAGTAGCAGCGACAAATTAATAATTTATTTTTATCTGCAGTTGCAAGACTATTAACAATGAACTTATATTTAATATTTTAGAGCAGTTCTTTGTTATTTTTTTTCAGTTACATGCTACCGTCGTATTTATGACAACCAGCGTGTTAATTAGTTTTATATTCATTTTCATTCATAAGCTTACAGTTTTTAATAGGTTTTTTTAGACAACCTTTTCGTGAAGTAAAGTTAGGAAGCAGTGCCAGAAGCATGGAAACAGTCACAACACGACCAGATTCGCAAGATTTTTGAAGTTTTCCAGGTTCTACACCAGAACCACCCGCAGTAGTGTGTCAGTAAGTACTTTGAACCCCAGGCCCAGTCGCCTCCTATGTTAGTATGTGTTTAGATCTTCTTCTAATTGCAGTAGCTGCTATCCGTTGCATGCGATACCTCATAAATCAATTATGAAAAATATGGTATTTAAAAAAATAAGATGTGCCAATTAAAAATATTTCGAAAACAGTCAGACTTTTATTAAAATGAAATTTTAATAAAAGTCTGACTGTTTTCGAAATATTCTACTGAGCAATAGCTGTGACCTGGCTATTTGACAGTCCGAAGGTTAACCACTACTGGCTGTCATGTTGTGTACCTACGTTTTTTGAAACTATAATGTTTTTTAGGTACATTATAAGTAAATAAAATATGTTTCGAATGTAAGCTACATTGCTAGCTTCTCTCATAGATTAGTATTCCTGTTTACTAAGTGAACTGTGTGGTTTAATGTTACTGAAATAATTGTTTTAGTTAAGAATATTGCAAAATGATTGAAAGCGATAATAAGTACGTTATTATTTTTTTTTAAATATTACCTTCTCCGTACTAAGGACGCCACAATATTTTATATGCGTTAATAAAAAAGTGCCGAAACAAACCGCCTTAACGTGATAAAGCCACGCTGCAACTATATTATGGTTGCAACTCAAATAGGTCGGTTTAAACGAGGATAAAACATGCTCTTCACAAAATACTAGCGTACTATTATAGTACGCTAGTATTCTGAGTACTATTGTAATACTAGCGTATTTTTATATTATGGTTGTAGCACGAATGTGCCGGCCCGGCCGGGGAAGGACCACGCTCTCACAGAATACGATATAGAAATAGATACTACTATAACTTTTTAATATTTAAAAAAATATTATGGGTTTCTATAGATAAATAAATTTAATATCCCGTGACAAGCCTTAATAGCCGTGATCGTCTAGTGGTTAGGACCCTACGTTGTGGCCGTAGTAACCCAGGTTCGAATCCTGGTCACGGCAATGTGTACACATTGTCACGGTGAGGCTAACTTTTTATTGTCTGTAACAAATATGTAAATTCTTATAAACTGATTTATATTAGTTTATTTTATTATTTTAATTTAGCTTAATAAAAAGAAAATCTCGGATTATAATATCTTCAGTTCTTTTAAATTTAACGCCATCTATTATCACGCAGTGGAACTCTGTAGTTAGTGACATCTGTACGAACATGTACGTACTATTAAGTCTTGTAGAGCTTAAAATTTTACTTATTGTGGGTATTATTTGTGTATTTTTAGAGTTATTACATGATACGATTACTTATGGACTTATGGTCTTATTCACAGGTATACATAATATGTAAGAACAAGTAAGGCGCCAACATTTTTATCTCTTTATATAAAAATCAATTGCTGTACGTTAGTCTCGCAAAAACTCGAAAATGGCTGGATCGATTTTGATAACATTTTTTATGTGTTTGTGTTTGAATGGGCCCTTGGATGATCTTAAGGATTCACAATTGGGCCCAGTAGGTGGCGCTGTTGTCGAGATCCAGATATCACCCGTGCGAAGCCGGGGCGGATCGCTAGTATTATTTATTTTAAATATATAACAAAAAGAGATTAGAAGGAAAACGCACTCGTAACATAATTTTAACAGCGTACCTAAATTAATTTTATCGAAAGGTTGTAAACTTATAAATCACAGGCACGCATTCGTCTTTAAGTTCTTGTATCCGATGAGAATGATATAATTAACTGATGTTATATAAGAAATTTTATTGATAAATAATAGTCGTATAAAATGTCCTAAGCATCCCATGTGTATCGAATTCCACTCTATATTCGTATCGTCTTATTTTTGAATTCATTTGAAAAGTTGATAAGTAACGTAAAAACTAAAAACGTTACCTTAGAGTACCGCTTATTGTAAAATTTAAGCTGTGAAAGTATATATATACCTGGAAAGGTTATAAATAAACAAGTGGCATTAGGATCCTTAAAATAATTCATTTCATCCAAATATCATTATACAGTGAATTCCATGACACGCGATAAGCCGTAATAAACAATGGAAAATAGGTATTAAAATAACAAAGTTGATAGAGGCCACTATTTGTTTGAATATTATTTTTGAACAAATCTTGATTAGTACGTAGATACGTATTAATTACGTAGCGCACAAAAGCACTTACCATCAGGTGGGATATTAGTCACGCACTACTCATGATAGTTATAAAAGCACGGAACAATATCCTTGTGTGTCCTCTAAGAACCTTATTGGTATATTTTATTTTATAATAGTTCATGAGTTTTTATTTAACACTTAGTGACGGCTGTACGTACGTTGCCTTCCAGTAAGGTGTCTTTTATCTATTGCACTTGTACTCGTATAACACATATTTTAACCCATTATATGCCCAGAACTTTTTAGTGCAGATTTTTGTATGTTATTTATTGATAACCACAGATAAGGGCTGTGGTAGTATTTTTTAGTTTTCAGTTCTGAAAGTTGTTTTTTTTTTTCAGTGGGTCGAAAATGAATCTTTGGGCAGATAAGGTCGTACACTAGTAAAGTAAAGTAAAGTTACAGCCTATTTACGTCCCACTGCTGGGCACAGGCCACCTCTCGTTTCTTAGAGGGTTTTAGGGCAAAGAAATGTCCGCCACGCAGCCCCAATGCGTGTTGGCGAACTTCACATGTCTTTGAAATATTATGTAACACTACACTAGTACACTAGTATGGCATAAGATTAATCAGCGTTTATTATTAGTTTAGACAACTAAGATAGGAATTATTAGGTAATAAAATTTGTAATGCTGCAAAGCATTTGTCATGCAAATTGACGTCACATTTCACACTGGTGGCATATTTTGTCTTTTTTATTTATTACACAGTGTACATCTTCTTCTGACTTGACTTGTGAGAATATTATGTCCAGCTGAATGTTTTCTAACAGAAACAGGTGTACATAGTTGTCTTTGCCTTCTTCTGTAGTCCGGCTGAGTTCTGGTATTCCCATATTTCTGGAGTAAATGCCTTGCAATGGATCGGATAAATTCCAGTGTGTTTACATTTGTCCCAAAAGATCTGGCGAGCAAAGAAGCGTTGTTGATGGCGACGTCAACTAGCCACATCAAAATGGGGATATACCATTTTTTATCTCTAATGTCAATACTGTATATTATATAGTAGTCTATAGCATCTAATCTATCTACACCATCTATAAATCGGTTGTACTGATTTACAACGTTTGGCTGATTAATGTCAATTTTCTGTTTAGCAGCAACTGAATCTACGTGCCTTTTGAACGGGGTGTACTCCAAATTCATTTGGCAACAACATAACTTCGCTGTTGACCACACATCTTGTCAGGGACGCAAATCTCGCTTTACCCATTTACATGTCAATTTTTTTGCTGCTGCCGTTGCCTGAGCAAAATACGAAATCGTTTAATAGCATATTTTTTTAATTTATCTACCTCGGTTATCCTATAGCGAATAACCTATACGGTTTTATGAGTGCAGTGGATAAGCGGTAGGCTGTAACGATGAGGAACTATGGGTTTAAATCACGTGTGTTCGTACGGCCTGCAAACAATTCAACGCTTACACCGCAAATGGGTGAACATCAATTTTTTTTTTAAATGCAGGAGGGCACGTAATCGTTTATTTTTCCCCGAGTATTAGCTTTTTCATCAGAAAATTTAAAATATTAAATTTAATGGAAAATTACAAATACGACCGTATTGTATGATAATAGAACTAGACGATGAATACAGCTTTAACGTATTACAGTCTTGAAACTTTGCAATAATACAGTTCATACATCAGAATAATACATAAGCTATAATTCATAAAGATATTTTGTAAATTGGCCAAAATATAACGATGAAAATTAAGTCTGAAAAAAATCTGCCATCTGCACACGCGTCACGCAAAAACCTGTGAACCTGTGAATCGATTTGGATGGTACTTTCACTGGCAGCTAGCTGATGTTATAAGGAGTAACTTAGGCTAATTTTCCTTTAGGGTTCCACGCAAAAAAAAAATTCACGCGGGCGAAGTCACGGGGAACAGCTAGTATAGAATAATATAAATTGTAACTTTGGCATTAAAATGTTATTACGTGATTACTGAAATCGTCATACTTAGGCTCAGTACGACTGGTGATCATGAGGTCCTTGGCTCGCATCCCGGGTCGAGCCAAAAAAATCAGTTAATGCGTTTTTCCGTCAAGAAATTCTCAGTAGCTGACCGGAGTCATGAAGTTGGCGGTGTCTTATCCCCGTACCTTGGAGATCACGTAAAGTCGTTTGACCTGCGTTTGATAATCTCATTTATGCGGGAATAGAGAGCATTTACCTGTGCTTGCGCATATACTTTGGCACTATAATCCTATCCTGCGCCGATGGCTAGATCGAAATTCGGGCTGGAGCACATTAGGTATCATAGTTAGAGAACTATTGAATGGATTTAAAGGTTTCTTTAAGAACTTAGTATGCGTTCTCTTGACTGTAATATACCTGCACCTACGAAGCATGAATGTAATGTTTTAAATAGATCTTTATTTGTCTACTCTAAACTCTACTACTTTTGTCCAGATAATGGAAGTACCAGATTCATTGTCTTTATGTAGACTTAGCATCTTTTTATTTTATGATAACTCTTTGCAGTCTTAAAATTCAAACTATTGTAATGGTTGAACAAGATACGCGCGTGAAGATCTTGCCATTTGGATAATGGGATCCCACTGAGATGGACTGAGTTATGGCACTATGCGCAGGGTCACCTTCATTCTAATCGTGGTTTGGAGCAAGAAATCTAAGTGACTTTTGCAAATGTATCACATTATCAATACAGTATAATTAAACAGACGCGACAATATATTTTTTATTTCGTCCCGCATATTAGTTACCATATAAGCTGATTGTTTTAGTAGTCTCTACGTCATGGTTACTCAAGAAGATAGATACAGCTATGGCAATTTTTGTCGAACTGCGTCTACTTTTCATTTCGGGCCACGTGAAACAATAACAGTCCACTTGACGGTAAATGGATGCTGTGAAAACAGAGATGTTCAGGCTTTCAACACAATACGAACAAAATTTAAATAAATAAATAAAGTAAATATAACTCAGGTTGTGATTAGGTATTTATTTTATTCATACCAAATAATTACAACATATACAGTCTCATTTGGTTAAAGTCCCTGATCCAAGCCAAGTAGGTCGCTAAAGAAGAGTATCGATATCCGTTGTTCAGCCGTTGTTCGTAATTTATATAAACTTATCGCATAACAATCCAACTACATAGTGCACTTAGATTTCTCTATTATTTATCTATTTATTTATTCTATTATTCTGATAGAATTTACAGAAATGTATTTTTTCAAACGAAACCAAAACAATAGCAGGATAGCAGGTCTGACGTCTATCTATTTTGACTTGTTATAATCTGTCAACGTTATTGCCTTTTTTTTGCGTGGCACAATGCTGATTTGCCAATGAGATGACAATATTATTGTTATTTTAAATGAAAATAGATGATTTCATTGTACCCCAATTCCTTGTGGCATATATTAATCTGATATATATTTTAAAGTATAAACGTTTTCATAATATATTTGAGTTTATGACAACTTTTGAAATATGTGAGTGAACGTATTGTGCGATTGGCAAAATCACAGGAAGCCATAAACGCAGCACAATAGTATTAAAAAATAAGTACAAAGTTCAAAACCGAAAAAGTCCTTTTTATTTTGATTTCACAAGTCAGAAGTGTCCGTTACTATCTAATGAATGTTATCTAATGCATAAGGATAAGAATTTTAGTAATTGTCAAATATATGTTACTTTTTAGGCGAGTTTTAACATTGTCCTTTATCATAACGATTTGCATTTTTTAAATCTAGGTAACCGGTTATATTTTTAATTAAAGATCCTAAAGGGTTTACAAGAACTCTTTTTAGTATTTAGGTAGGAATCCAGTTGACTAACTTCTCGACAATCATTGTATTAGCTTGGGATTTAATAGAAAAGAAATCAAATTCTTTTGGTTTTTTGTTAATAGTTTTTACTAACTTTATCTGTAAATTCTCAGTGTCTTTAACTGTAATTCCAAGTCATTACCAAGACCAGCCAGATCTTACCAACCAACCAGTCTTTATTGTATTCCACTTAACTTTCTACAGAAATGTTTGGCCATTCTTAATAGGAAGAAAAACAGATTCTCTTTTGACCTATTAATATCGAATGGCCTGGATCATTCCGACTAGGGTCACCATGACTAGGATGACGTTTTATATTTTTAATGGATACTTTGGTAATTCTTTCACCTTTAATAATGGGTAATATTTCACGTGTTTTCACAGGTAACTTTTGCGTATCTTTGCTTTTTCTTTTATTTTATTTTTTTTGTGTGAAATTCCTGATCTTTTGTAAACTGTATTCCCTTTTCCCCACCTTTCTTCTTATTTAAGATTTTCTTTATAATATTTCTAACGCAAAGATATTGACATAGAGACGCTTAGCATGATGGCAGTGTTGGTTTTATGTGGTTTTATTTCATATTATATTCTCCTGTACGTTTCGCATTCATTTTAAATTGCTGATATTGTTTCCCGCATGTTATTCATATAAAAGTTTCTTTTTATCCTACTCATCGTTTCCTTTATGTCTATATGGCATGTTTTGCCTTCATGATGTTTTAGTATGATTGCTTTTTGTTCTTCTTCATTTTCTATAAATACAACTCTTTGCGTGCACTCGAAAAATTGAACCACATCTTTTTTTAAAAGCTATATTCAGCAATGGCTTTTTAATAGGCTGTAATGAATGATGAATACATTATTTATTTATGATTTATTTGCACACCAAGTACAAAAAGGCGGACTTAATTCAACAGGGCATTCTCTAATAGTCTAACTCCAAGCTAAGCAGAAAAGATATTGTGGGTGCAAAGTGCAAACAGCTAAGTTAAAAATATCTATGTCCGCATCATATAACCATAACTACTACTACAAACTAAGATACATGTTATAAACATAATTCCACAAATATATCATATAGGTATACATTCAATATATATATATATATATATATATATATATTTGACTGCCTCGTTGGTCTAGTGGTTGTAATGGTGCGACTGGTGATCATGAAAAAATCAGTTATTGAGTTTTTCCATCAAGAAATTCTCAGTAGCTGCCTGGAGTCAGGAAGTTGGCGGTGTTTCACCCCCGTGCCTCGGAAAGCACGTAAAGCCGTTGGTCCTGCGCCTGATCAGTCTCCAGTCGTGTCGGTTTACCGTCCCATCGGGCTATGAGAGTAAAGGAATAGAGAGTACACCTGTGTTTGCGCATACACTTGGACACTATAATCCTGTCTTGCGCCGATGGCTAGTCTCCGTTGAGATTGGCCGCAGTGGCCGAAATTCGGTCTGGAGGACATTATTATATTATATAATTACACGATACATACATAATTAATAATCCTAAAATAAAATAAAATTAATTATCCTATTATATTGGATATATTCAACGACAAAGATACCGAATTTTTTCTTCCAAAGTACCTAGATTTGTAGTGAATACGCTGTAAATCCACATGAAGGAAGTTTATAATAAAACCACAATATATTATTTATTATTCAAGTAAACCATAACATATTTCATGAATACTAAGCACCTTTTATAACAGCGGAGACATGTCGTCAAGTAGATATGGGTTTACTTAAGGGTAACAGATCCTGTTCTCTGATCCATCGTAAATATATTACGCTCTATATCAGGTTCATAAAAGTAGGTAAATGTGTTCAGGCGTAAAGTAAACGAATTTTAGAAGTACATTTTCGACATTGGGTGAAGCGAGTGTCTCTTAATGCAGGCTAATACAAGAGTCTTGTTTTTTTGTTTCAAAGTTCTTTTTTTATTTTATTTTAAGCAGACCACCCTCGCCACAAAATTATAATATAAACATTATATACTTGATATTTTAATATATATTTATCAAAGAGATTGCACTTAATTAATATGGTATATCTATATATTATATATTTTGCGCTTCTTTATAGTCTTAGTTCTCAGCCTAGTCAAAAAGCGAGGTTCTGAAATTCTTCTTTTTTAATGCATGTTCACCGATTTCTAGAAACGGCTAACCAATTTGAACGATTCTATTTTGTTATACTTTTTATTACTTTAGTTTATTTTTAAGGGTGGGTAAACAGGGGATAAAGATTGTAATGTAACTATTTAGGCGTTGATTTATGTTTTATCTTTTGAAGTTAGTTTATAATATTTTTGTATATTTACGCGAATATTATACATAAAATAAAACTAATCTTTCGGATTTAAATTAAAAACAATTGTTTTATTTCATTGGTTTGTTCTATATATTAGAAGAAAAAAGAACAAACCAACTTTTACAAAATACTGTTAATCTCATCTCACTTTACTTTTAGCTTTTAGCGAGAAGTAAAAATTATTTTAATCATTATGAAATTTGATTTCACTAAAAGAAACTAAATAAAATAATTAAGTCTTTCATTCAAACTTCATCTAAAATTAGAATATCCAATCCTGATATTGAATGAAAATAGTTGTAGCTCAATATTTGATTGGAGCCAATTTCAATCAACACTACGAAGCTTGTGATTTTGAGCTGCAAATTTTCCTCCCGAAGATACCGAATGCAAACTGCAGCTTCATTAAAGGCGCTTTTGACTGATTATAATTCTTTACAATATAATTTACACTACTGGTAGATTTTATTTGTGTAAAAGAATGGCTAAGTTCCTATTTTTATTTTTCTTACACTAAATAAATTTTAACTAATACGACTTTAATTGAATAAATGTGATAAATGAAAAGGGTGAGAAACAAAAGCGATTCTATAAAAAGTTGTATTTTTTATGATAATAACCCCTGGGAATGAAGTGATCGCTACCAAGCTATTTCTAATTTGTTTTGAGTTGTTAATTGTGTAACATATTAAATGATTGTAAACTGTTCTTTTTTTAAAGGAAAGGCCCGCTGGTAAAAAGTAGTGGTAAATTAAACATTCGAGTGATTTTCAATTATTTATAATATATTTGTATATATTATAAAATATTTCTTTTTTATTTCAAACGGGCATACAGTCCACCTGATGGTATGCTGTGCCCTTATACACCTGTATCTATTCTCTAAGGTCTTTAAGTCTCTGGACTAAGATAGAATACCTCGCTAAAAGTAAAAAAGCTCTCCGGTTTCTGCTGTTACTTTACGCTAGTATTCTGCGACAGTGTGGTCTTTCCCCGGTCGAGCTGAAGAGTGGATCTACCAAGTTAAACAGGGTTTTATCTGTAACACAAGGCTTAACATCCAAAAGTATTATAAAAAAGGTTTAAGACTTACACATTTTTATATGAAAGAATCTGTAAATAAGACATCCTAAGAGAATTGAGCTAGTTCCATAAACGACCTTTGTATTGTCTCGCAGCAGTAAATGGGATGGCTCAATTCTTATTTTCGGCTTATGCTTCTTTAACTATTTTAAGCCAGTGTTTCACTACTCATGGTAAATGTTGATGCAGCTAAAGATGGTAAACCACACCGACTTAGTTTAACAAAAGCGTATTCAATCTGGTGAAGACACTCACATTGTAGTCGGAAAGAAATATAGATACTGCAAAATTATTCAAATCCTTTGCGAAAGCGTTGAAATCGTTTTGTTTTTTTTTTATATGATAAGGGTGACAAACGAGCACACAGTCCACCTGATGGTAAGTGGTTGCTCTGGCCCATAGACATCGATATCTATCCTTGATTACGAATCAAAATGCAGATGCGTTGTCACCCGTGAGGACTAATATAGAATGCGTCGTATCCAGTAAAAAGGGTCTCCGGGTATCTACACTCACCATATGAAACTCAGCAGCGTTATGCTGCTATTTTACGCTGGTATTCTGTGAGAGCGAGGTACCACCCCGGTCGAGCCGACCTATTCGTGCTCAACTATACCAGTAATATAGCTGCAGCATGAGTCTATCACGTAAGAAAACGTTTGGTTCGTATGCGCTGTATATCAACTACAAGGTAGGGAAGACCAGCCGAGCGTCCACTTCCCCATCTCTTCGATCCCTTCGTCCGTGTCTTCTCATTAAAGGAAAATTCCCTTAAACATTTTGTCCTCTAATAGATCTTATATTATATATCTTGTGTATAACGCCAAATCAAATATAGCTTTTGCGAGCTGATCGTAAAATCAGACAGAATACGATATGTCTTGGATGATATTATAATAGAGTGTAATGATATGCCTCCCTGAACTGTTAGCTATTTCGTGTGAAGATAGGCGACGCTTAGTCATTAAAGATGAGATCCAATCAAGACAGTATCCGTAAGCTCGTGAAAAGTAAGAATAGGGAATATAATGTTATCAAATTAAAACCATATCGTTATATGTATATATGTATATCTCACGATGTATCTGAAGCTATCTAGATACTCGTACATTATCAAAGAATGTCACGATTGCTTTATGGCAAGGCACATTGGAACTGGCCTATTTATACGATTGGCCGCCGATATGATCAAGCTGGCGGCAGAACCAGTGTCATAAGTTTAAAATATTGGAGACTACTGTTGCCAGTCTTCTTGTTAACTACTTGCTTTTAATAATTTTCATTATTTTTTCGATAAATAGAAAACGTTTACAGAGGCGAACACTTTTGAAGAATTTATCGATTCCTTTATATTAAAAACAATAATGAAGCGGGTACTTCATGTGTAAGTACCAATTTTTATCTAATAATAAATCAAAAAGAAAAAAAAATGTATCTAAAACTATCTCCGCCCCAGCTTCGTAGGAGTGATTTCTTGATTTCGACAACAGCGCCATCTACCGGATCCAAATCTGAATCTAAGCCATCTAAGGACCCATTCAAATACACCAAAAAATCAATAAAATCGGTCGACCCGTTTTTTGAGTTTTAGCGAGACTTGTTAGTCAATTTTTATATATCAAGTTGCAGATTTAAAAAAATAATTTTTATAGAGATTATGACGATAATAGTATTAAAAGAAAATATCTTCGTAACTGATAAAAAAATAGAGCAACAAAGGCTTAAGTGAATCCATTATTGTTATTACACTATTGCCCAAGGGACGACCTTGGGCATCTTACGAGACGATATTGAGAAATGTCAGAAAATCTTTTGGCTTTCAACAGATGGTGGTAAAACCATCTTGTTTATGGCCGTAAAATAGACCGACAACAGCGTCAATGATATGAGCAACAGTCGCACTTACGAGCAATAGTTATACCAGGCATTCTAAAATATCTGTAATAAAACTGAAGTGATGAACGAACTTACAGTCTTCTCTCGTTATGCTTTAGTGGAAGCACATCCCGGCGGAAGTATTGGCGTTGAAATCTCCCAGGATGATTAATGGACGACCATCATCATCTCTGTCCTCAGCCCCTTCCCCCACTAGGTGGCTACGAAGTCCGATTCATCGTCCAACCAGCGAGAAGAGTTGGGAACATAATACGGCTCCGGTGCTACTGCAAGGGCAACACGCTCCTTCACAATAGTCTGCATTAGCAGATGTGACTCCTAGACAGAAACAACTTTTTCTTTTTCATAAAGGTCATATTGAAATGCAAATTTACTTTTTTATAGTAAAGTGGACGGTATAAAAACCCGTCTATCTATTCCCAGTAGTTACGATGTAAAAGCATTTTCTTGTACAGTTACTCAGTGGCGGCGTAGCGTGGGATGGCACCCAGGGCGGATTTCTATCGATCACCGGCTAAATAAAACAAAAAATGCTATACATGCTTCATCATCATAATTATCACAACTTCACTCCTGAACATAGGCCTCCCCCAAGGAATTCCACAAAGCACGGTCCTGAGCCACCTGCATCCATCGACCTCCTGCACGTATCACCAGGTCGTCACTCCATCTAATGGGTGGTTCGCCTTACACGTCGCCTAGCAGTACGAGGCTACCACTCGAGAAACTTTCTTCCCCATCGCTTGTCGGTTCTTCGGGCTATATGTCAGGCCCATTGCCTCTTCAGCTTACTAATCCGTATGACTATCTTAAATAACGGAATACTCTGGTTTTCAGCGGATATCCTCATTTTTAAGTTTATCATCCAGAAAAACCCCGAGCACAGCCCTCTCCATAGCTCGCTGAGCGACATTGAGCTTCCTCATACGCCCAGCAGTGAAGGACCACGTCTCAGATCCATGAGTCATCACTGGTAACACGCACTAATTGTGAAATTTCGTTTTCAAGTTTTGAGGTATACCTGACGAGAAGATGTGTCATAATCTCCCGAACGCTGCCCAGCCGAGTTGAATCCGTCGATTGACCTCTCGGTCGAAGTTGAACTAACCTAGTGAAATTATTTATCCAAGGTAAACATACTCGTCAACAACTTCGAGCTTAGTGACTGACAACCACCATAGGTGTGACATGGACGTTACACATGATATTTATTTTGTCCAGGTTCATCTTAAGATATATCCGTTGAGAGGCAGTATTGAGATCTTTTGATTGAGCATAGGGCTTAGGTCCTCCAGCAACTGCACTTTTCAGACTGCAGCAAAGCCCAAATTTCGATGGAATCAAAGGCTTTCTCACAGTCCACACTCACAAGCGGCGAATTGTAAAATATGCCGAAGAGTATGTGGTCTATAGTACTAAAGCCTTTTCGGAAACTGGCTTGTTCAGGTAACTGGAAGTTGTCGAGCCTGCATGCTAGACAATTCGCAAAAACAGCAAGTAGACGCGGCTCAGAAGAAAAATCGGTCTGTAGATCTTCAAGAAAAAGTTGTCGCCTTTCTTAAAGAACAAGACCACTGCACTTCTGTTCCACGCCACTGGAATAGTGCCATCATGGAGGATGGGATTATGGAGCTTCTGAAGGACTTCAAGTACCGGTTTTCTAACCGCTTTCAGAAGTTCCGCTATAAATCTATCTTCGTCCGGGGACTTGCCGTTTTTAGGTGCTAGAGAGCTATTCTAATTTCGCTCTAACTGACGTCGGAATAGTGTCGGATAAGAATTGCTCTTGGACCATTGTTCGCACTTGCGTGTGTCTCCAACGTTGACGTGTGCAGCTGCCCATAGAGACTCTCAATCTCACTCAAAATTTTAGGCTGCCCCATTCAGTCTTCAGCTTCGAAAAATGGCTCTTTCTAGCAGACAGATCTCTAGCAAAGACTTTGGAACCCTGGTTCCGCCCAATCGCTTCTTCAATACAAACTGTATTGAAGTTGCGTAAGACCCGCCGTATGTATTTGGAAATCTGTCTGTTCAGTTGCATGTATGCTGTCAAATCTGCTGAAAATTACTGCTTCATTTCCCGTCTAATAGCTATGAGATTAAGAGTGGGATCGGAGAGTTTTTTATTATTCTACGACGGGTCTTGCAAAACTCAGTCCGTCGTTAGCTCTCATAGTAGCTTATAATATCCATTTTATTGCAGTGTTCTAGGCACTGAAAACAATTTTGTAAGTCAAGCTGAATGTTTTGGGGATTTTGATTAGAACACGAGGGGCACGGAGCGTTGACTTTACCAAACGTGACCTCTCCAGCTTACTGTTTAGGTTCAGTGTGCCTCTTAGCATTCGGTGATCGCTGCCAGTTTTCACGCTCGCAATCACTTAGTCATCACTGAATAGTTACTGTAGTAGCCGTAATGAAGTCAATCTCATTTATTGTCGAACCGTCGTGTCGGGGATCGACGAGGTCCACTTCTGTGAGCCCGCTTCTGAAAGAAAGAGTTCATCATAAAGAGTCCCCCTTTATCCATGAAGTCAGTCACTTGGTTTCTGTTGCCCTGTCCCGGATTTCCGTACCTTCAGCTCATCGTTCTCTCTTGTGCCTAGTTTTACGTTGAAGTATTCCAATACCCTATAGTGGGGTTTGGAGGAATCCATGGCTCTAGAGATATCCTCATACAATTCCTTTACTCATTATAGGGATGTGCCGAGGTTGGAGCGCAAGCTTGTATGACCTGCAGGGAATACCGTTTGGTGATTTTGAGTATAAAGTACGCAACCCTCGTCGACACACTCCCAGTCTTTACAACGTTGTTAACAAGATACTTGTGGACGATAAATTCGACACCTTCTTGGGGAAGGATGGTTGCCCTCCCGGTGACAGAACAAGTTGCCAGGTTCGAGGAGTACCATGTCTACCCTCTCTCTTCTAACTCTTCATGCCCATCTTCTGCTCCAGTTTTCCTCTGTTGCCTCTTACGACACCAACGGGTAGTAGGTGTGGTAGTAGATAAAATAAAAAGATTTTAATAACTTGAGGTTTTGAAAAGCTTCCTTTACGTGAAGCTATCGAAGCAAAAATAATTAAAAAAGAATCTTGAACTCCAACTCTAACAGTGGTAGAGCCACGCGGCAGCTTTCTGCTGTCGCACGGATGGGCCGGCTCGAACCGGGGTGGTACCACGACCTCACAGAATACCAGCGTGAAGTAGAGGTTTACCTCTGCGTTTCGCTTGGTGAGTGCAGGTGACCGGAGGCCCTTTTTACTGGAAATGAGGCATTCCATCCTAGTCCTCACGGATGACAACGCATCTACACTTTGATTAGTAATAGAGGATAGATGTAGATGTCTATGGGCCGCAGCAACTACTTACGATCAGGTGGACTGTGTATTCGTTTGTCACCCTTATCCTATAAAAAAAAATCTTGAACACAGTGCTAGATTCGGAACATACTCAGAAAAGCCCCATTGTACGATGAATCTGAGAAGCTCCAATGAAGTCCAATGGTACTACGGGAATATCCGACGGTTAGAAACAAATCACTGATTGACTGTGTGTTGCAACGCGCGCTACCTTCTTCCTCGATAACCTGAACTCATTTATTTAGGACATTAAATTATGTTTGAAATTATATAAAAATAATATTTTCGATCCATATTGAGATATAATATTTTTATGCAGGTAGATACTATAGTAGGTAACTATTTGTTTATTGGTATGTATATTATATAATTTTTATGTAATATACATACCAATAAACAATATGTATGTATGTATGTATATTATTATAATTCTTCTGTAAGTATTCTCTGGCTGTGAGTGAGTTTTCGTTGTCACCCTTTAGTGCTTGGTACCCGGGGCGACCCCCCCCCCCCCCTTTATGCCGCCACTGCAGTTATTAATCAGACAATTTGAAACTTTTGGGAATATCTGCCATTCATTAATCAAGTACTTCATTCCAACAGTTTTTAAAAAAAAAAAACTTAAATTCTTTCAAAATATTTATTTGTATTGGGAGAATTCTGTTCATCAGTTTAATTTCAAAACCATTCAAATTTTTGCCGTTATCTCCCAGCTTGGGTGTTTGATTGATCGCTATACTAGACACCCGCCCTTTGACCTTGCCTTACCGTCACTCGCCTAAACCTTTAATGTCTGATGAAATATCAAATGATTACACTGCCTTATAAGCATAATATAAGACAGCATAAGATCTTTACGGCATTGCCTTTTAGGTACGAATGTATTAGGGATTTTTAAAATCTTTGGCTACTTTACTTTTAGTCAAATGTAAAGCGATTAATTGATTTTAAAATATAAAAATGTCAAAATGAATAACATATAAACCTTTATATTTGTAATTTAAGTATAATATCAAAGAATTACATAAACTTATGTAGGAACGTAATATTTTGTAGATGTGGCCATTGCCAATGCAGCCCATTTGTGTACTTAGTCGTCTCCTCCTGTCATAACTTCCATAAATTCTGCAAAAAAAAAGATTTTTATTAAATTATCTGTTTTTTTCATCATAAAACAGGAATAGAAGGATTAAAAGCTTGGACTTGTGTACTGCGAACAGTACACAAACAAATCAAAAGCTTATCTTAGATTTGGTGAGACAATTTAACCTCATACAAAGATTTTCTTGAAATTCGACAACAAGTGCCACTTAAAATTTATTTGTAAATAATAATATTTGAAAACGTGTGATTAATTAATTATGTTATTTATTAGTTATATATATTAATGTAAACCATACGTTATATATTTTCACGTATTTACTTTGAATAGAAGGTAAAATTGATAATTTGCTTACCATCGAAATCAACAGTACCGGAACCATCTGAATCAATTTCTTCAATCATCATGTCTAATTCTTCAGCGCTGATTTTGTCGTCTAATTCTCTTAAGATTTCTCTGAGAACACTTGTTGTGATGTAGCCGTTACCTGAAAGAAACAATAAAATTATAGTGTTTCTGATTAGGAAATCTATTCCTATAAATAATAATAATAAATCTCTTGAATCCTACAAATATGTTTACAGGGGTGGGGTTAGGAGTTCTTGAAAGATTTGTTTATTCTCAGTACACTGGAGAGGCTAGTTAGCACTAGTAGCACTTAGCACTGATTACACTGCTTTCAATTATTGACCAGCTGGGTCACTAGTTGGTCAGTAGATCGAAATTCATCCAAGTTTGTTAATTAGCAGAGTGCAAATACAACAGGTTAATCCATTTAGAAATGAACCTAGCATCGGAACACATATAGGCTGTGACATTATTTTAAATATGGTTGAGAGTGGATGGAATTTATCTCTTTGGAAGACCATCATTTGGGGGATGCACACTATCTCCACATCTCTTCAACTTGTTCTATCTAAAACATCCTTAAGGAGATAATTACCAGGAAACAGTGCCTCGTTTACATAACTACCCTTCTATACGGATGCAAAAATTTGTTTTTACTAAATTATACCCGATCACAATGCAAACCAGAACGAGAACTCAGATTCTTTGGCAAATATTTAAAATGCCCTTGATAAACTTTATCTTTAACGTAAAAGAACAAATCGCTAACGTGAACTGTTGACCAACATAATTTAATTAAAAGGTGACCCTCTTTTGACATCTGTAACGTGGATCTTAGTACAATTTTCCGAGATTGTTTGAAAGCAAAATCTTGGGTTAAAAGGGCCTTAGACATCTGCGAGGTAAATGTTTGCATAACTACAGTAAACTCAAAAACATAGCGTGGGGTCGCAAAATGTTTTGCCTATTGACTTCTAAATCGCTTAGTACTGCTGAAATGTTCAATACTGCTGTGTTTTGTATGGTGAGTGTAGAACCGGAGACCCTTATTATTGAAAATGAGGCATTCCATCTTTCCCTTCAAGGGTGATAACGCATCTGCATTTGATTCTTAGTTGAAGATAGATAAAGATATCTATGGAGCACAGCATCCACTTACCATCAGGTGAACTGTGTGCTCGTTTGTCACCCATGTTCTATTTAAAAAAAAACTATAATGATCGCACCCGATGATGATGGGGTACAGGTGAGGTTGGCACTTGGAGAAAATGGGGTACCTATATTATACTTAGAGCTTTGCGGTGGCAGTAAAAGTGAATCTATAACCTCATTTCGGTGGGGGTCGTAAGTAGAAACAAATGAAATTACCAGTAAAATTTTATACGTGGTAGAGCCATGCTGCAACTATATTAATAGTATAGTTGTAGCAGGAATGACTGAGGAAAGCCCACGCTCTCATATAATAACAACGTAAAATAGCAGCTTAATGCTGCTGTGTTTCATATGGTGAGTGTAGAGAAGCGGAGACCATTTTTACTGGAAAGGAGGCATTTTAGCTTAGTCCTCACGGCTGATAACGCATCTGCATTTTGATTCACAAACGAAGATAGATGTAGATGGGTCAAAGCGACCACTTATCATCAGGTGGTCTGTGTGCTCGTTTGTCACCTTTATTCTATAAAAATGGGTTCTGATAATTAACGGCATAACCATCTCTTTACGCAAGGCTTAAAATATCCAGAAGCGTGATGGGGATTAGCGTCAAAAAGAGGTATTTGTACTGCCATCGTCAATCCGCCTGTCATATGTGACGATTAAGACTAATCCTACTTAAAATGGGAGAGGCCCATACCCAGCAGTGAGTTACAGGCTGATAGTGAAGAAAAATATAAAGTTTCTCCTTTTCACACCAATATTTTATCTATGATTTAAGTAATAATTTGGTCACGTATATTTTTGTTTTAATCGGTTTCGATTAATACCTTCTTTGTCATATAATCGGAATGCTTCTTTAAGTTCTTGTTGCATTGCTTCAGCGTCCTCTTCCACCATAAACCTTGACGCCAAGGTGACAAATTCTTCGAACTCTAATTCACCAGATCCTAAAAATTCAATGAGAAAAATTAATAAATTTTATAAATTAAGTTTAGAATTAAGTGCAGATTATGTGTTATAAGTTATAAAATAATCTGTATAAAATTGTTGGTTAAATAGTACCCCTATTACAATAGTCTACTCAAGTATTAAAGTATTTATTTGCTCACTATAATAGTACTTATCACTTAGTAACCTTGTGTTTCAATAAAGAAAATTAAGAGGTTTAAATCTAATGAACATAAATTGTACATATTATTATTAATAAAATAAAACAATTTAGCTAAAGTTTAGACTAATAAATATCACACCAAGGTGTAAAGATATTTTAACATAAAATTTAAGATATTTCGAATTCTTGGTAGAATAACATATTATCACAAAAATTTATGTTCTTGTCATATATTATGCAAATAAAACATATATGTCAACACTGACTTCTTTCATCACTACAACTGATTAATATCATTCTCACACTAATATAAATAAGACCAGGATTGTAGGTCTTTTAAACGTAAAACCATTAATATAATTTCCATAAAACTAACCGTCAACGTCCACCTCATTGATAATCTCCGCGAGGGACTCATCAGTGACTTGATGACCTAACATTCCCAGGATTGTGCCCACCATCACTGTGCCAATGCAACCTTTCTTTTCATGGTCAAAAGCTTCAAAAGCTTTCCTTAGAACTGAAAATAATTACATTGTTATATTTTAAGTGAATACAGCATTAGTACACTTTTTACTAAAGTTTAACAATGACAAGAACAAACTGTTGGAACTTCATACACTTGTAGCGTAAATTATGTAATTTTACAATTTGTTGCTTTTTAATGAAACTTCTTAATTGGTAAACTTAAAACTGACACTTTGTAAAATATATTGAATGTTTAATCGGTTAAATTTAAAAAAAGTTACGTTTTTTATTGCTTAGATATAAATAAAAAAAATTGGATACTTACTGGCAATTTGTTCCTTGTCGAGATCCTCCTGAAAATCAATTTTGAAGAAACTATATTTAAAAACCGTCGGCAAAATTTAAAACTTTAAATAATAAACTATAATTAATTATCGTTTCTGTTTATGAATTAATAAATTTAATAATCCAATTAAACAAAACTATCTTACCATCATAACAAGTATTTTAGTTTCAAATATTGTTATTAAATTAATATGTCTTGTAAAAAAGTTATTCCAATTTACTTTTAGTTGCTGAAGCACCTATTTTCACTGAATGAACTGAACAACTAGCCGCAAGCGTTTGCAACTGATACAAAGGTTGGCTCAGATTCGTCCGGGCCAGATTTTTCCTACATTTCAGCTACAACACAACTATCTTGGCGACAGTACCGCTTTTAACTTCTTTTATACGTCGGTTATTAATTATTAGCACATGGCCATCGAATCAGATGGATATGAACAAGCATACCAAAACACTAATTCTTGTTTTATGTTTGCTGTCATTAATTTATTGCAAACAAATTAATTACTGTTTCAGAATTGGATGGATGCCATGGTTATTGTCTTGTAGCGAAAACGCTAATTGATTTGAGAATATGTTAACGGACCGGAACTAATAGTAGCGTTTATTTCTCCGCTTAATTTTTTATACTTTAAGGTTTCACACACACACTGCATGTGAGAACATAGATAAGAAAGAACTTTTCTACTATTAGGAATCATATAACATACTAAATATGATGTGTTATCAATAAAAAAATGTTTACTTTGTTTTATACGTGGTAGAGCCATGCTGCAGCTGCATTAGTAGTATAGTTGTAGCACGAATAGGTCGGCTCGATCGGGGAAGGACCACGCTCTCACAGAATACCAGCGTAAAATGGCAGCTTAGTACTGCTGTGTTTCGTATGGTGAGTGTAGAGAACCGGAGACCCATTTTACTGGAAAAGAGGCATTCCATCTTAGTCCTCACGCATGACAACGCATCTGCATTTTGATTCTTTATTGAGGATAAATGTAGATGTCTATGGGTCACAGCAACCACTTACCATCAGGTGGACTGTGTGCTCGTTTGTCACCTTATCCTATTAAAAAAAACTTTATAATTATTATGTAATTATTAGAATTTACAGCTATGTGGTGACGGGCGGAGAGAGTCTATCCCCTCAATTCATCCCGTGTATATTGCAAAAGGAAACTATGGAAAATGCCGGGAAAATCTTACCGCTTTTGATAAATGGCAGTGTAACCTAGATTACATTACATTTAGCCAGATTAACAAAGTAGTCAGACCAGCGAGAAGCGGCGTCAAGGTGCGAACTGTCTGGTACGTTAGTTGTTAATCAACCTGTTTTTTTAACACGGGGAAATGCCTACGCATACCTAGGCAAGGATGGGTTATGTCGGACTCGCACCGACTAAAACCCCATGGTGTTCCACATTCGCCGCATATTGGCAGGGCCACGGGAACGCTTTTGCACACATCCGCGGCCCCACTAGCGCATGCCGTCCCATGGCAGCCCCTTCTTGGGGGAGGACTTCTCGTCCCCATTTGCTTTTTTAGACAAGGCGCATCAGGAACACAAGACACGCCTTCCTCCACGGCCTCCAACTCCACCTGCGTAACGGGCTCCCCGAGACCAATACGCGGAGGCCATGGGGCCAGGAAAATCAAGCGCTCAGTAGCACCCGCTTTCCCTAGCGTCGGATCTGGTCTTTAGCTCCGCCAACAACCAAGTTTCGGCTGCGGAGGGTAGGGAGAGCGACGCCTGATAATACCGACACTCCTCTCCCCCCGCGGCCCAACCACCACCGCATTAACGGTGCGGCCCCGTCAGAGACGCGGAGGATAGGGCGAGTGGCGCATTGCCATACCAACACTCCTCTTCCTCCGCGACTCCACTTCGGCTGCAGCGGCAGGGGTAGAGGGCACCCCTCTCGCGGCAGCCGACCGACACACATCCGAAGTTGGATCGCCAAGCCCACTCGGAGTGGCCACCTAGGGTCGGCCCTACACCACAGGCCAGCCAAGAGGTTCCTCTTTGTTCACCGCGGGTGACCAAGTCATGGCTACTAAGCCCCCCCCCCGCCACTCCAAGGCGGGAACCCGTTTGGTGGTGGGGAGGGGTGGGGATAATCAACCTGTCTAGTGTGACGATTCAGACAAATTCTCCGTACAAAGGAAGGGGCTCAACTTCAGCAGTGGACTTTTATCGGCTGATGATGATAATGATAATTTTTGTGGAATGTATATTGGACAAAACTTTGAAGAATAAAGGTTTTGAGAAAGAACATGGATATGTTCCTAATAATATTTTTATTTATAATGGTATTACATTAATATTTTTTATAGAATAAGGTTGACAAACGGGGACACAGTTCACCTGATAATAAGTGGATGCTGTGACCCATAGTTATCTACATTTAGCCTCGACTAAGAATTAATATGCAGATGCGTTGTCACCGCTGAGGACTAATATGGAAAGCTATGTAATGCTATATCTATAGTAACTAGCGGCCTGCCGTTAAAATAGCCATTGACAATGTTGTAAATTGCGGTTTCGATTAACCCTTCCAGTACCGCGCCCACTGTAACAAAAAACGGCTTTGTACCGTGGGCTTCTAACCTCATCTCGGCGCGCGGTACTTGTTTCAACATTTATGTTTTTCACGACTGTTCGTTTATGTTATAAAAGGCTTGAGTTACAGTTCTTTAAAGCTGATAAGATTGTCGATAAGTAGAAATAATAACAATAACATTTGGATGTTTAATTAGTTTTGTACAGCTCTTTGTTTCTAAGGGATCTTGAAAAAGTGTATTTACTGCCAATAAATTTGGTTTTATCAATGAGAAAGCGTAAGTTTTTATTTTATTTTTGTCTTCACAATCAAAACAAAATAGTCTTCCTAAAATAAACCGAAATTATGCATGTACCCATTATAATAATTCTACTTTTTCACTCGCAAACATTTGCTAAAAATTCGACAATAGACAGTTTGCGCGCACTTTGTAACCTCATTTTCAAAACCTTTTTGTGAAAATTGTCGTGAAGCGACAATAAAAAAAAAGAACCTAACCTAAGAACAACAAAACAACAAAAGTAGAACAAGAAAATAAAATTTTAAAAGGTATTTACAATTTTATATAAAAAATGAAATATGATGATGGTGATGGATGACGTGAAATTACAATTAGTTAAAAAAAATAAAGATATGACAATATTGTAGTGGAGCCTAAAGGTCGAAGTGACACACGCTGCGCTTGTAGAAGTAGGCACACGCGGAGCTTGTAGTTTCTTGGCGGCGACGGGACGCAGTGCCTGGACTGGGCACACGCAGCGTCCGGAGCCGGCGCACGTAGCGCCTGGAGTAGGTGCACTCAGCGCCTGGAGCAAGCAGTCGCAGCGCCCAAAGGTAGCGCGGGCACTAACAGGTGAAGGCGCAGGCGACGACTCCAGATGAATGTATAGGCTTGTAGGATCCCGGAGTAGTGCGGCTCCGCGCTTGAAGTAGGCTACGCCGACGGCTTCAGATGTAGATAGAGGCCTGCAGGATCCCAGAGCAGTGTGGCCCCGCGCTTGAAGTAGACTACGCCGACGACTTCAGATGTAGATGGAGGCTTGCAGGATCCCGGGGCAGTGTGGCCCCGGGATAAGGCCTTTAGTAGATGCTTCACGTTTGAAAACTGAAGCGAGACTCGCTGTATTCTCCGATGGTTCGGCTTTTATACCTTTTTAGAGAGAACGAGAAATTATTTAAATTAAAAGGAAATTTTTGGTAAATGACCTAGAGCAAAAGAGTATTTATAAGGAAATATCGAGATAAAACATCATACCGGTATCGAATATGAATAAAAATTGCCATGACAACGAAATAAATAACGGTTGTCAAAAATATAAATTTTTGGTTTTAGGCATATAATTGAAAAACAGTAACATTTAAGTAAGAAATGAGATATTATTGATATAGGAAAAAAATAGTGCAGCAGCGCGCACAAAACCCGAAATTGCAGAGTTACGGAGAACTATATAAAAGATATAATATATATAAAAGGTGTGGCAGAAGAAGCACGAGAGTAGAATAAATGCTGTAGAAATGCGGTCATTAAGGAGTATGTTAGGGATGAATCTGAAGGACAGAGTGAGAAATTGTTTAATAAGAGAAGAGTGTGGTTTGCAAGATGATGTTGTGACCAGGATTAAGAAAGGAATGTTTCGGTGGTTTGGTCATGTAGAAAGAATGAATGAGGAAAGAGTGACAAAGCAAATTTATGTTGCAGAGGTGAACGGCAGAGTCGGGAAGGGTCGCCCTAGGCGAAAGTTTATCGACCAAATTGGCGATATATTAAAAATGGGCCAAATCAAGAGTACCTTTAACCGACGAGCGTGTATGCGTAGGTATATGGATGTGGAGGAAGCGAGAGAGGTCTGTCAGGATCGTGCCAAATGGAAGTCCATAGTCTCTGCCTACCCCTCTGGGTGACAGGCGTGAGTGTTTATGTATGTATGTATATAAAAGATCGAAAAAGGTAAGACTCCATTGACAGCGATTTAGAAAGTGCTAATAGCGTGAAAATACGAAGTAAAAATGATTTGTTATTGTGTAAAAACGTTACAGGATCCTATGGAAATAAAGGTGATGCAAAATATAAATGCAGAAAATCAAAAATAGAATGGAAAAATAGTGTAAAATTATATGTAAGTAGCATAACTGATAGCGTGAAAAGTGATGCAAAATATGAATGCAGAAAATCAAAAACAGAATGGAAAAATAGTGTGAAATGATATGTAAGTAGCATAACAATACATTTTCCCCCCGACCCTGGAAAATTTTTGACTCAGCAAAAATTTTGACATGTACATTCTAAAATAAACCATAAAAACACAGCTTTGCAGAAACAGACATCAACAGGCAAAATCAGATATACTATCTCTTACATTCATCATCTGCATTCAGGTAAGGGTGGAGTTCACATTCAATGACTACCACTCTAAAAGTGTGTTTTCGAAACGACATTCAGGCTTATTTAAGGAGTAGTCATCCGCTCCTGCGTGGAAAAAAAAATTAGTCGAAGAAACACCACTTTAAAAGTGTGTTTTCGAAAGGACATCCAGGCTTATTTAAGGAGTTGTCATCCGCTCCTGCGTGGAGAATAAAAATTAAGGGAGTAGTCAGCCGTTCCCAAGTGAAGATAAAGATAAAGAACTTAATCTTAAGCAAGCATTAGTCGCTATGACTTATGCAGCATCACCAACGAGATGTGTCTGAAACAAACATAAAAAGTGAAGATTAATCCAACCAAAATTCGAGGTCTTAAAGCAAGATGTGTTGAAAAACACTGGATCACCAGACAAACAAACAAATAAAAAAAATAAAAATAATAAAGTGAAAATGGTGATATTTATACATATATACAAATTAACAGTTAATAAATGTTTAGAAAATTTATGATTCGTCTCGTTTCAGCTTTCAAAAACAATTTTATATAAAAAAAATGAATGATGAATGAGTTAAGAACGAAAGAGAAAGCAATTAAATCAAAAGGGAATGGACAAGGCGCAGTAAAGGTGAAGAAAAGAGAAAAAAAAATAGTTTAAGCAAGCTTTAGTCGAAGAGACTGAAGCCCATATCTTCATCGTCAGACTAGATTCTTCTTTCTTGGTCTCTTTTTCTTCCTTCTTCTCCTCAGCTGCCGGCGCTGCTCCACCGACGGGCATGGTCGACAACTTCTCACGACCCTGCGCGATCAGCTCTTCAACACTCTTGCCATTGAGTTCCGAGATGACCTTCTTCAGTTTCTCGGAGTTTGCCTCAACACCCACAGAGCTGAGGATCTTCTCAACGTCAGCAGCGCCTGGCCTGCAGGATCCCGGGGCAGTGTGGCCCCTGGATAAGGCCTTTAGTAGATGCTTCACGTTTGAAAACTGAAGCGAGACTCGCTGTATTCTCCGATGGTTCGGCTTTTATACCTTTTTAGAGAGAACGAGAAATTATTTAAATTAAAAGGAAATTTTTGGTAAATGACCTAGAGCAAAAGAGTATTTATGTGGATATATCGAGATAAAACATCATACCGGTAACGAATATGAATAAAAATTGCCATGACAACGAAATAAATAACGGTTGTCAAAAATATAAATTTTTGGTTTTAGGCATATAATTAAAAAACAGTAACATTTAAGTAAGAAATGAGATATTATTGATATAGGAAAAAAATAGTGCAGCAGCGCGCACAAAACCCGAAATTGCAGAGTTACGGAGAACTATATAAAAGATTGAAAAAGGTAAGACTCCATTGACAGCGATTTAGAAACTGCTGATAGCGTGAAAATACGAAGTAAAAATGATTTGTTATTGTGTAAAAACGTTACAGGATCCTATGGAAATAAAGGTGATGCAAAATATAAATGCAGAAAATCAAAAATAGAATGGAAAAATATTGTAAAATGATATGTAAGTAGCATAACTGATAGCGTGAAAAGTGATGCAAAATATGAATGCAGAAAATCAAAAACAGAATGGAAAAATAGTGTAAAATGATATCTAAGTAGCATAAGACTACAAAATATTATAGCGTCTTCCTTAATTTTTCTTATACAATCATATAGATATAATATTAAGGAATAATATGTATTTATGAATTTACATACGTGCAATAAACTATCTATAAAAAGGCTAAATATCTCAGAAGGTAGATCTTATTTGAAATCTTACGCGTTATAAATTGTTCGCGTAAAGGTGTTTTGTTTTTCTTTTTTTGTCAATTAAAACACAAAAATTTACTGCTGTTGTAACTTAAGTCATTCCAAATCATTATCTAGTAAAGATCATTAACATTTCTTACCAGTTTTTAAAAGAAAATCCAACAAAAATCACAAACACAAAAAGAAAAACAATTACACAACTAACAACACCAACAACGCGAAAGTGAATGCCTATTATTTTTTATTTTGTCTATGTAACCGAGTGAGTTTAATACTTAAGAATACTCTTTAGTTCGTTCAGAATCGAATGAAATAGTGTTCAATTGAAAATATACTGTATTTTTATATCAATTAAGACAAAAATAGCAGCACGTAATGCGGACATGAATTCATGTCCGCGGTACTCAACGGTCACAAAACGTGGACATGAATTCATGTCCACGGTACCTTAGGGGTTAAATTGCGGACACGCTGTCCCTTCGGACTTTTCAAACTGGGATCCTTTTATCAACATAATATTAAATATTTTGTTAAGTAAATTTATGTGATAAGATTCCTACAATATATTTAGAGCGAGCACTAAGCCCCCGAGAGACCACGGCAACCTGGGTTCGATCGCCGTTGGTATTGGTACCATTGAAAAGTTTAATTACAATTGGAAATGCTGGTTTACCACGTGCTCGTAGATGAAAGAAAACATCGCGATTAAACCTGCATGTCTGAAAAATTAACGAAGACATAAAGCAATAACACACCTTGGAGGAGTGCGATGGACACTTCCATGCCCTAACCCTCTCAGAAATAAGAGGCATGTGCTTAAAATTGGGGCGTATATAGGCTGTAACTTTACTGGCGTTTTATTGAATACACATCTACCAAAGTGAGACGCCCAACGAAAAAAATACCGATGAATAAACTGACGCAAAATGTTAACAAAATCCTAATTGAAACAGCTTCATTGAATGGGGAGAACGATAGCGAACATTAATAGAATGTCGAATGAGTCAGTCTTTTGTCGTTCGCTGTTACATTTTTTTATAAATGAGAAAAGTTTTAAGCGAAATTAATGGTCTCAATTAATGTTCGACGATACTGAGTCTTAGGAGTGTTTTTAAATTACTTTGCTCTAATCGAAAGACTTAAAGGATTCCTTAGGTCGTAAAGTCACGTTTTGTAGGATAATTAAAATTCTATGTAGCTATTGCAAATTGGAGAAGTGAAAATTTCTTTACAATCGTTGTGATTTGACACTTTTGAAATTGAATTTGAAACGAAAAAACGACACTAATAAGAGAAAAACATAAGAGAATGAGATAGAATAAAGTATACAGTGTTTATTATAAATTTATATTTTAATTACATAAACCTACAATTATTCAGGGTTCTCGAGTGGCAGTCTCGTACCGGTAGGTGCAGTGTAGGGTGCCCCCCACTAGATGGAGTGACGGCCTGGTAAGACACGCAGGAACTCAATGCATGCAGGTGGCTCGGGACCGTGGTTTGTGGCATTGCTTGAGGAAGGCCTATGTTTAGCAGTGGACCCCTACAATAATTATCCTACTTCTGAAACCCTGCATTCATGTTATTGTCTCGAAGTTTAGTTTTCTGAAGGTTTTTCTTTAACTTAGGTTGCTCCTTAGTGCAAATTGACTACTATGTGGTATTTAATGTGTGTAGCAATCTACCACCTAAATGCAATTTAAAATCGCAGGACGGAAATTTCACAGGCTGATAGTGGGAAGTTTTGGACAATCCGTCTGCTTAGTGAGATAAGTACGAGATGATAAGTACGAGTGAATCTAGTACTTATCACACTAAACGGACGGACAGACGTTTGACGGCTGCGTGGCGCAGTGACCTAGCAATGAGTTGTTGCGCTGGGGCCCGCGGGTTTGAATTCCGCACGGAACAAGTATTTGTATGGCCTACAAATAATTGTTACGGTTCTGGATGTTTGTCCTTGTGCAATTTGTGTTTGTAAACTGCCTCCACGATACAGGAGAAAATCCTAGTGTGGGGGTAACGTTTTTTATATAACAAAAAAAATCTACTAAGAGAGTCATGACAGCGTTTGTTTTCGACCATGTTCTAAACATTTAACGCATTTTGGTTTGCTTCTTCGTTCGTAATGCGTACAGCAAAGGAGTTGAAAAGTTTGCGAGCATCTGTCTTCCCGATAACAATGTACCTTCAAAGCAAGTGAGTGGCTTTTATAAAGCTAAAATTTACTATCTTCACTACTTAACATCAGGTACCATAAAAAATAAGACTAAATTAAAATATAATATTTTCAATAAAAAGAAATATAAATCCAAATAATACATAAACCACTTGATTGATTTTTCTGCTGGTGTAGTTTATTTTTTAAATAAATAATGTAACCTACATTACGTTTTCTTTCAGAGGTAGAATTGCTCTTATAGCTTTTTCAAGAATTAATAGCAATCTCCGCAAGCAATAGTAAAATAATCAACCTAGCCGGTAGCTGCCAAATAAGTTTCAAGTGACGTTTGTTTGAAATATTATAACTTTTCTCATTTTGACGGGCATTGTTATTTTAACATGATTCTACACACGCCTTGAATGTAATTAATTCTTGAAAAAAAAATGATTTATATATTGTTTATAATCATCAAGTATTTGAAATTAATTTCGCATTAAACTTAAGGAGAAATATAATTAATTTATCCTATGATAAGTTCATTTAAACACCACATGGGCGAAGTTGCCAATAATTTACTTTTCTAAGAAAAAATAATGAACTAAATATATAAAACTGGTTCATTTCTTCATCATAGTTCATCACAGTCCATCCTAATTTCGCAATTCATCATTCATCATGAGCTTCAACGAGAAACAGCTTTTATGGTACGGTCTTGAGCCTAATCTCTCTTTCACATCGGTTGCTGGATTTATGAACTAATCATATATGGTTGGATACATTGGATCCTTTGCAAATACTCTTTTACGGCTTTTATCGCACATTAACCCCTATAAAAGTTTTCTTTCGCTTTGAAATTCGATATTCAGGCGGCAATCAGCGGTCAAAGATCGCATCTCGGCTCAATAGATATTACCTCACTGGTTTAAACGACAGGCCACTCAGAAAGTTTTGCAAAAAATTTTGTTTGTACGACAATGGCCAGTTATAATTTAATTTGAAAATATGATTAATAACAAGTACAATACGAATGTTTCGAATTTTTAATTTTCCTCCCCTGTCATTGGCATCAAGAATAATTAAATGCAAAAAACTAAAAAAAAACGACGGGTTGCACTCCGGGAGTGCCGGCATTCTGCGAGAACTTGAATATTAACGTTGTGCATTTTTGATATTTTGGAATGGCGGAGATTATTTATTATTATCTTATTTCATTTATTTTCATTCGAAATTATTTGCTTGGTAAACATACACCGCACATGTGCTTATTGTGATGTTATGAAAATATAGGTTAATGCTATAAAGTATAAACATATTACAAATATTACATCTATAATGTGTAAGTACATTTGTGTCTATATTAATAATTTCGTCAAGCAGTACAGTAGACTCGATCGAAACCTAATCTTAATAATAAAATTATATTAATTAATAACTGAAAATGAATTAAACATAACTTACTTCCTCTCCTACGCCGCGCCGGCTGTCTATTCTCCGTCCGTCTTACGAATTTTCGATCAGGACACGTGACCTGACATTACAAAAAAAGTGCACAACGCCGCTAAAGAAGTTTTCACTTAAAAAATTATTAATTTAAATAAAAATTTTAAAAATTAAAATCACATTTTTACGAGGTAAATTGTAATAACGTGTTTCATTGAAATGAATCTGTGTCGAGAACATTTTCGTGAGGTGATTTTTTTACGATTTCAAATGTTATCTTAAGCCGGACGAATCGCTTAAATCGACTTGACATTTATGGAAGGAAAAATTACCTCAGGTTACCGCGTATCGCTGGGTTGATCGATGAAGATGAAGGAAGTAGTGACAGCCCTATAATAGCTGTCATGGAATGTGCTAGCAGAGAAAAAACTTATTGAAGAGAAAAGGTGAATTGCATGCCGTCAAAAACATAACTTGTAAAAAAGACCAAGTCTCACAACTCAGTTCTTCTACCGTAAAAAGTTGTGAGATCCATGCAAAGACATATAAGTAGTAGTACCTAGTAATATTTATGTTTCTTCTGTCTTAAGTTATTATGTAATATTATATGTCTTATATGTCTTTGCATGGATCTCACAACTTTTTACGGTAGAAGAACTGAGTTGCGAGACTTGGTTTTTTTACAACTTATGTTTTTGACGGCATCTCATTTCTTTTTGTAGATAGTTATATTTAGGTACCTATCTAAACATATTATTCCATTATATTATACATATATAGGTACACTGATTTATTCACTTCAAATGTAACTTTGTAATCCTATATGTTTATATGGGATTACAAAGTTAATTATGCAGTTGATGTATCTAAAAAACTGGACCAAAATTGCAAAATATTTCAATTTTCCTTGATTGATACACTAGACACTAATTGTATTCTAAATTTGAAGCTTCTATGTCTGCTAGAAGTGCCTTAGAGTTTTGATGATCGGTCAGTCAGTGAGTGACAAAATTAAGAAACTTTGACTAGTTATAATTCTTAAAGTACTGGTTAAAAATGAATGAAATTTGAAATATACCGTGTTAAAACAACGCCTGCTTGGTTACTAAAAATTGAGGCTTCTAGTTTTATCCATAACGAAGTTATAGGGGAATTATATATTTAAATAAAAGCTTGTTTTTTTTTAAAAAGGGTTTTTACTTTTAATTTATTTTTTACCTTTTAGTTATCGCTGGACAGGTTTCTCAATCTGTTCATCTCATTCAACGCATCATTGTTACAAGGTCGTTTGTCGGTTTTTTTGGAACAGTCTAGTTCTTCAATAAGGAGCCATTTAATGATTTTACCCTACTTAAGGCCACATATAATGGACCAGCAGCGAAGAGCTTCGAGCCTAAGTATACAACAGCATGGTCGACAGCACTACCCTGCATTTTGTGTACTGTGCAAGCCCAACAGAATATAATTGGATGCATTCTTCGTTCTGTAGTGCTATGACTATATTTTGCTGGCAATCGCAGTCTTGGATTGAATGAGATGAATACCGTCTTTACCGAAGTCTATACGGACAGATGGTATGTCATTATCATAAGTTTGTGCTCACCGGAAGCAGGACCATATGACTTCTGTAATATCTCCAACGGCACCATTCACCAGACCTTTGGACAGTCAAAGTTTACCAACCGGTGCTACAGACTCGAACAATCCGACCTCAATATGAGGACCTCGATTATGAGGACTTTCAAAACCCCAGTGAACCAATATTCCAGACGGATTGACATCATGTTACACCCTGATGCCACCCAATCCTCGGCATGGCCTCACCTTGACTTGGGTGTTTGGAGGAATTTTGTTCGGCGTCACTTATTTCAGCTTGAAGCTTAATTATGCCTCACGGAACATAGTTCCGGGTTTGATTTTGGAGTTATCCCTCTCCTAGGCAGGTTACAAACCAATGCTGTTGACGCCTATCTCGCCAAATTACGCAAGTCAAAGTTAACCAACCGATGCTACTACTAGAACAATTTGACCTCACTATCATAATCGAGGAGTCCGAAAACCCCAGTACACCAAAATTTCAGACGGATTGGAGCAATGGAGTTAATTTCAGAGTTAATTTAACAGTGGTGGAGCCACGTGGCAGATTTTGCTGTCGCACGGATGGGCCGGTTCGAACCAGGGTGGTAACACGACCTCACAGAAAACCAGCGTGAAGTAGAGGTTTACCTCTGCGTTTCGCTTGATGAGTGGAGGTGGCCGGAGGCCCTTTTTACTGGAAATGAGGCATTCCATCTTAGTCCTCACGGGTGACGACGCATCTACATTTTGATTTGTAATAGAGGATAGATGTAGATGTCTATGGGCCGCAGCAACCACTTACCATCAGGTGGACTGTGTGCTCGTTTGTCACCCTTATAATATATATATAAAAAAAATGATCACGAACTACTAAGTATTCTCAACAAGTCCTTTCATTTGATATCCATATTGTAGGAAAGCATAAAAAACTAAGTCTACCATCTTTAAAAGCCCGCCATATTGGATTTAGAGTGACGTCATTTTATTTTTCGAGTTATACTCAGCAACTCCTTTCATTTGATACCCATATTGTAGGAAAGCATAAAAAACTTAGTCCGCCATTTTTAGAAGTCCGCCATATTGGATTTAGAGTGATGTCACTTTATTTTTTAAGTTACACTTAGCAAGCCCTTTCATTTGATACCCATATTGCAGGAGCCATGCCATGTTGGATTTAGAATGACATCACACAGCTAACTATACTTTGTCATAGCTCAAAGGGTTGAAGAACTTGGTTGCTTCAAAATTGAGTTGCATGATTCCACCCGAACAAACATAGTTACTTTAAGTTATATACTTTTTATTTAAATTTATCCATAAGTATGTAAAAGCGTTAAGTTAAATTATCTTATTAGTATTAAAGAAAAATGTAGCGGTAAAATCCTCTTCCAATTTGTTTCATTCGTCTCATCGTTTAGCCAGTCTGGGCCATAACTTACCAGCAACTGCTATTATATTGTCACTCCATCTTTTAAAAGGTCTACCTTTATGATGTTTTATGTCTCTCGGAACCTAGTTTTTCACAGTCTGGGTCCATTCAAATCTCTGAATGTGGCCTGCCCACCTCCACTTTAGTTGCAGAATATGTTCAATAATATCATTCGCTTTTGTTCTACTTCTAGTTGAAGTATATTTACTCGAAAGTTTATTATATATGTGGTAGAGCCATTTTGCAGCTATATTATAGTTGTAGCACGAACAGGCCAGCTCGACCAGGGAAGGATCACGCTCTTACAGAATACCAGCGTGAAATAGCAGCTTAATGCTGCTGTGATTCGTATGGTGAGTGTAGAAAACCGAATACCCTTTTTTCTGTAAACGAGGTATTCCATCTTAGTCCTCACGTGTGACAACGCATCTGCATTTTGATTCGTAATCGGAGATAGATGTAAATTTCTATGGGCCACAGCAACCACTTACCATTAGGTGGACTGTGTGCTCGTTTGTCACCCTTATCCTATAAAAAATGTTGAGGTAACTTCTTTCTATTCCTCTTTGACAAATGCTTGGGTTTTCCATTAGCTTTTTTGTTAGTGACCAAGTTTGACAGGCATAAGTAAGACGTGGTGTTAGACAGATATACATCAGATTAGTTTTTAGTTCAGTTGATGGAGAGTTTTTTTGAAGATTTACTTCATTGCCTTCCAAGAGTTATTCCATGTACGTTATATTCTTCCACTTATTTCCTTTTCTGTACAAGTTTGAAATGATATCATATAACCTAAGTAAATATAGTCTTCAACATAAATATTACATTTGATACGTTGATCGTTATTGTGATTCTGTTTCTGGTTGTCATGATTTTGCAAGTCGCCAAGTCGAGCAAAAAAACGGTTCGGCCGTAACATCCTTTTCTCGAAGCAGTTCAGGTCAATTTAGACCCCCTATAACATTGGTGTGGATAAAACTAGAAGCCTGAATTTTCACTAACCAAGCATGCATTGTACATGTACATGTATAAACACGGCATATTTCAAATTTAATTTAATTTGAACCGGTAGTTGAAGAATTATAACTAGTCAAAGTTTCTTAATTTTGTCACTCACTGACTGACCGATCATCAAAACTCTAAGGCACTTCTAGCAGACGTATAAGCTTCATATTTAGAATACAATTAGTGTTTAGTGTATAAATCACGGAAAAACTATAATATTTTGTAATTTCGGTTCAGTTTTCTAGATACACCAACTGCATAAATACATTTGTACAAATACATAATACATTTGCAGGGAATGAATCAGTGTACCTGTATATTATGTATAATATAATGGAATAATAGATGTAGATAGGTACCTAGATATAATTATGTTCAAAGGTAACTTGTAAAATGTGTTATGAAATTGTACCAAAATCCTACAAAGTAATAAGTAGACTAAATTGCCCGAAAAGGTCCGAGGCCCGTTTGGTATTCAAGAAGTAGATGGTATCGGAAAGGAAAAAAGTAGGACTATCTACAAAAAGAAATGAGATGCCATCAAAAACATAACTTGTAAAAAAAGACAAGTCTGGCAACTCAGTTCTGTTACCGTAAAATTTTGTGAGATCCATGTAATACCAAGTCGGTTAATTTATTCAGTCCCTACTTATGGGTCCTTCTGTCTCAACTTATTGTGTAATTAGCTAACCTAACAACATCTTATAGTGACCAAAACAAAATTAAAAATCTTTTATGTTTTAAATACATGTTATGTTTTTGATGGCATTGTTTTGTTTTCTGATTGATTTCCAAACCTACTTTACTTTCATAGTTAAGAGATTCTAGTATCATCATCATCTCTAGATTCAATCATCTTCAAATCTTATGTGATTAAGATAATTGACATCAATTTTCAATCTCATCTCTCTACATACAACTTGTTTATAGACGTCTTCTAAAACGACAATAAAAAGTTTCCGTGAAAGTGGGTCTAAAGGAAATTCTATATGCGGCATGAATGTAATTAACCCTTAATAAATTTAATACAATTTATAATCGTTAAGTACTTCAAATTAATATATTAATATTCGGTATTATTAATTTAATAGTATCAACTTAAAAGGCTCAAACCGGGGTGGTACCACGACCTCACAGAATACCAGCGTGAAGTAGAGGTATACCTCTGCGTTTCGCTTGGTGAGTGCAGGTGGCCGGAGGCCCTTTTTACTGGAAATGAGGCATTCCATCTTAGTCCTCACGGGTGACAACGCTACTGCATTTTGATTCGCAAACGAGGATAGACGTAGATGTCTATGGGCCACAGCAACCACTTACCATCAGGTGGACTGTGTGCTCGTTTGCCACCCTTATCCTATAAAAAAAAAGATCATACATAAGAGATAAATACATTTAAGTTATTGTTGTTCCAATTTCAATTTATTATTTGTAAAAAAATATAAATAGTGATGTGCATTCTGAAAAACTAGAAACAAGCACAAGCTAGCACACTAATTACTAGACTCCAGTGAGTCAGTAATTCCTTCATTAGGCACTTTTACAACAAGGTCGCAGAAAATTTTAAAATGCTTATTCAGCAAAAATTGTTTAATAAGGGTTATTACTAATGAACATACGAATGATTATAACCCTGGGAATGAGGTGATCATTAACGTGCTGTTTATAAATGAATTCATATTTCGACATATAATATTGTAAATTATCTTAATATATAAAATTCTCGTGTCGCGGTGTTTGTTACCAAACTCCTCCGAAACGGCTGAACCGATTTGTATGAAATTTTGTGTGCATATCGGGTAGGTCTGAGAATCGGCTAACGTCTATTTGTCAAACCCTAAAATGATAAGGGTGACCCACCCCTATATTTTGTGTCCATTTTTCATTTTTATTTTATTATGCTAAACATTAAAAAATACATAAAAATTCAAACTTTCACCCTGCTACGATCAACCCCTATTTTAATCGCGATTTTTAAAACTAAAAAATATTTCCCACGAATAACGTATATGGCAAAACAACGTTTGCCGGCTCAGCCAGTTGCTTAATAAAAGTCCTACTAAGTTTCTTGCTGGTTCTTTCTAAGGAAGAGGTTTTCCCGAACCGGTGTCACCACTGGCACAAATGTCTTTCACAGAATTAGGTGTATTTTAAATAGAAAAGGGGCAACCGTGCAACTTCTAACGTGCATGTGCTAATTTAATGGTAATGCCGTCCATAAATATCCGCAACACTAGAGGACTCATAAAACAATAGAGCAATTATAATCGGAGTCGAAATCCAACAATTAGTGTTTTAGTAGTGTTACCCACGCATCACGCACACATAAACAAAATTAATGTACAGCTTACTATGGCAATATTAAGAATATCATGACGATTTAATAGCGAGCTATATGGTTAGCGTTAGACTATTGATGTGTGTGGCATTTTTTATGTTGAAGAGTCACGCTATAGCATTATTATGGTTGCAGCACGAATGGGTCAGCTCGACCGGGGAAGTACGAAGCTCTCATAGAATACTACAGTACAATAGAAGCATAATGTTTATGTTTCTTTTTTTAACTGGTAACCAAGGCATTTATCTATCTTAGCCCTCAGTGGTACAAACGTATCCGAATTTTGATTCTTAACGTTACCGTTACAGCCTATTAAAGCCCACTGCTGATAATTAAAAATTAAAAATTTTGTACAGCCGACTTCAATATAAGTTAAGATCAAGTTCATATATGCTATATGAACTTGATCAAGGTCAGACCAATAGTTTCGTCGAGAAATACCAGCTTTCAAATAAAAAAAGACACATCGAAATCGGTTCACCCAGTAAAAAGTTATAAGGTAACACACATAAAAAAAACATACAGTCGAATTGAGTACCGTCTCCTTTTTGGAAGTCGGCAGAAAATAGACCTCCCCCATAGATTGCCTCATAGGGGGGATATTTGCCATAGTTGCCACGCTTAGCAAACGGGTTGGCAACCTTCTTATTTTTGGTTTTGATTCTTATTATATGACCAATATTTGGGCTATGTTTCAAAGCATTCACTTACTATTACGTGGACTGTCTGCCTTCTGTGTGACTGCCTGTCACGCTTACTTCTATAAAAAAAGTACCGTTGCCGTCAACGGTATACTAAATAACTACAATTCCATACGAAAAATATATGGGATTGTAGTTGGATAGTTTCTTAATTTACATTAATTATGAAATATTCTGGAGTGGAGTGGAGACATACTTTATTACTGGCAAGCGTAGTATTCGTTGACCCTTCGCAATATTAATGAATGAAACAAGCAAAGAGTCGATGGATAAAGGTACTCAGGATCGTGATCTGGTTCAATCTATGGGAGAGGTCCATAAAAATCCTAATAGTAATTTATTGGACTTGGTGTCGTGGTGTAATAAAGCACTTGATATCATTATATGTTCAAAATCGAGGGTTAAATATTTTAATTAACCATGTAGTGTCTTCGGAACGTGTGATAAAAGTAGATACCTCTGAGCGATTGGCTCTTTTTTGTTCTTGGTATGCATAAAAAACTTCTCTGTTATAATAATAATTATTGTGTACCTTTACACAATAATTATTATTCATGATCATCATCATTTCAGCCCTTCACAAGTCCACTGCTGAACATAGGCCTCCCCCAAAGAATGCCACAAAGCACGGTCCTGAGCCACCTGTATCCATCGACTTCCTGCATGTCTTACCAGGTCGTCACTCCATCTCGTGGGGGGACGCCCTACACTTCGCCTACCGGTACGAGGCTGCCACTCGAGAACCTTTCTTCCCCATCGGTTGTCGGTTCTTCGAGCTATATGGCCGGCCCATTGCCACTTCAGCTTACTAATCCGTTGGGCTATGTCGGTCACTCTGGTTCTACTGCGGATATCCTCATTTCTGAGTTTATCACACAGAGAAACTCCGAGCATAGCCCTCTCCATAGCTCGCTGAGCGACCTTGAGCTTCCTCATCCGGCCAGCAGTGAAGGACCACATCTCAGTTCCGTATGTCATCACTGGCAACACGCACTGGTTGTACAATTTCGTTTTAAGGTTTTGAGGTATGTCTGACGAAAAGATGTGTCGTAGCTTCCCGAACGCTGCCCAGCCGAGTTGAATCCGTCGATTGACCTCTCGGTCGAAGTTGGACTGACCTAGTCGGACTATTTGTCCCAGGTAAACATACTCGTCAACAACTTCGAGCTTAGTGCTCCCAACAACTACCGGCATAGGTGTGACATGGACATTGAACATAATCTTCGTTTTGTTCATGTTCATCTTAAGACCTATCCGTTGGGAGACACTATTGAAGTCATTGAGCATAGTGCTTAGGTCCTCCAGCGATTCTGCCATAAGGACTATATCGTCGGCAAATCGAAGGTGAGTGATGTACTCGCCATTGATGTTGATACCGTATCCTTTCCAGTCCAGAAGCTTGAAAACGTCTTCCAATGCAGCGGTGAAGAGTTTCGGGGATATAACATCACCCAGTCTTACACCTCTCTGCAATTGGATAGGTTTCGTACTCTGGTTCTGTACTCGGATAGCCATCGTAGCTCTATTGTACAAACACTTCAGCACTTCGCTATACCGACAGTCAACTTGGCACCGCTGAAAGGACTGCAGCGCTGCCCAAATTTCGACGGAATCAAAGGCTTTCTCATAGTCCACATACGCTAGACATAGTGGCAAATTGTACTCTTCGGACTTCTGTACAATTTGCCGTAGGGTATGTATGTGGTCTATGGTGCTAAAGCCCTTTCGGAAACCAGCTTGTTCGGGAGGCTGGAAGTCGTCAAGTCTGCGCGCGAGACGATTCGTAATGACTCTCGAAAACAGCACGTAGACGCGGCTCAGAAGGGAAATCGGCCTGTAGTTCTTCAAGAGAGCGTCGTCACCTTTCTTGAAGAACAAGACCACCGCACTTCTGCTCCACGCCTCCGGTGTCATGCCACCATGGAGGACGGAATTAAAAAGCTTCTGAAGGACTTCAAGTACCGGTCTTCCACCCGCTTTCAGAAGCTCCGCTGTAATTCCATCCTCGCCTGGGGCCTTGCCGTTTTTAAGGTGCTGGAGAGCCATTCTAATCTCGCTCACCTGTCCCGGAAACGATGCTGCCACATTCGGTTTTCAGCATTGACAGTTGGCTCTTTCTGGCAAACAGATCTCTGGCAAAGATTTTGGAGCCTTGGTTCCGCTCGATCGCTTCTTCAATACGAGTTGTATTGAAGTCCCGCCGCATGCATTTGGAGATCTGTCTGTTCAGTTGCCTGTATGCTGTCAAATCTGTTGAAGAATGTAGCCTCATCTCCCGTCTAACAGCCATGAGATTAAAAGTGTGATCGGAGAGTTTTTGTGTTCTTCTGCGGCGGGTCTTGCAGAACTTAGCTCCAACCGCATGGACAGTTTCCACGAGCTTGTCATTCATATCGTCCACTTCATTGCAGTCTTCTAGGCACTGAAAACGGTTTTGTAACTCGAGCTGAAAGGTTTCGGGACTTTGGATTAGAGCACGAGGGGGACGGAGCGTTGACTTTATCAGACGAGACCTCTCCAACTTAACATTTAGGTTCAGTGTGCCTCTAATCATTCGGTGATCGCTGCCGGTTTTCACCCTCGCGATCACTGAGACATCACTGAACAGTTGTCGTCTGGTCGTCATAATGAAGTCAATCTCATTTTTGTCGAACCGTCGGGGCTCGACCAGGTCCACTTGCTGTGGGGCCGCTTCTGGAAGAAAGAGTTCATCATAAGTAGTCCCTCTTTCTCCATGAAGTCGGCCAGCTGCTGGACCCTTGGGTTCCGTTGCCCTATTCCAAATTTCCGTACTTTCAGCTCACCGTTCTCTCTTGTGCCTAGTTTTGCATTGAAGTCTCCCATTAACACCGTATATTGGGTTTTGGAGGAATGCATGGCTCTAGAGATATCCTCATACATTTCCTCCACCTCTTCATCGGGGTGTGCCGAGGTTGGTGCGTAAACCTGTATGACCTTCAGCGAATACCGTTTGGTGATTCTGAGTATAAGGTACGTCGTCGACACACTCCCAATCTTTACAACGTTGTTAACGAGAGACTTGTCGACGATAAATCCGATACCTCCTTGGGACAGATGGTAGCCCTCCCGGTGATAGAGCAAGTTGCCGGATTCAAGGATTACCGTGTCCTCCCCCTCTCTTCGGACCTCGGATAATCCTATAATATGCCAGCGCAACTTGTCTATCTCTTCTTCCAGCTCCACGATCTTCTCGTCAGTCCTCAGGGTGCGTGCGATGTACGTTGCCAGGTCGAGTCGTCGTAGGTGGCAACCGAACCTCCACCGGAGATTCTTAGCACCCCCTGCCCCGCCGTTACAATGGTCACCACCGTAGCCAGGAATAGCGGGGCCGCCGGGGACTGGGGGCCGTCTCTTTGTTACTCTCGTCATTGGGGGGGTATTTGCCATAGTTGCCACGCTTGTCGAGCGGGTTGGCAACCGCAGTTATTTTATTGTAATTTTGGCTATTATCAGGAAGATGCTGCTTATTAGCGAACAGAAATATCTATTTATTATAATTATTCAAAGCCAAAAACAAGTCATATTTAAAAAAAAGTAAACGCTCAGTTCAAAGAATAAAAGGAATAAAATAACGTCCACCTAATACAGAAATATTAGAGGTTCTTTTGAGTGGAGTAAGAGATATTACAAGCTCGAATGTCATTTAAATGGTTACATTAAAGTAAAAAAGTTTATAAGGCATCTGAATTATAGAACTCACACTTATTCTGATTTTTTTATAGGATAGGATGACAAACAAGCACACAGTCCACCTGATGGTAAGTGGTTGCTGTGGCCCATAGACATCTACATCTATCCTCAATAAAGACTCAAATGCAGATGTGTTGTCACCCGTGAGAATTACGATGGAATCCCTCTTTTCCAGTAAAAAGGGTCTCCGGTTCTCTACACTCACCATACGAAACACAGCAGTGTTAAGCTGCTATTTTACGCTGGTATTCTTTGAGAGCGTGGTCCTCCCCGGTCGAGTCGACCCATTCATGATTTAACTATACTACTAATATCGCTGCAGCATGGTTCTATCAAGTATAAAATTATGTTACAGGCTGCCGAAATCATAAAGTAACGTCCTTAGAAAATACACGTACTATATTAGATATGATGTATTTGTTTAGTATAGCTAATGGCTACCTAGATTCCCCGGTTTTACTATCTGCAATAAATGTAAATGTACCTAAGAGGCGTACAAGACACACCCCATTATTCTCTCCCAACGCTCGAAATTCCAATTATGCAAGAAACTCACCCTTGATTCGGATTTACGCAATATATAATAAAAAAATCTCGAATTTAGATATATTTTACATGTCCAAAGGTAAATTCAAACAAGAAGTTCTCAAGCTTTTACGGTAAATAACTTATCTATTCGCATATACCTATTATTATAACATAAGTATATCTTTTCATATGTTGTTTATTGTTTTTTGTTTTTTATTTTGGATATATTATAAATAATACGTATGATAAAACACACACACACACACACACACACACACACACACACACACACATGCGCGCGTGCACGCCCGCGCATTCCTCTTAGTCTCCGTTGACTAGATTCACTTTGTTAGCCTTATTTTTATTTGATATGTGTTAAGAGTAGGAAATCTATAATTGGCTGTTATACCATTTATAAATTATTATCATTGTACATTCATAACAGCTGTTGGTTTTCTAAATAAATTTAAAAAAAAAACCATCTTCTATTTTTCCAACCTTAAAAGTTAAAGTTAAGCCTATACACGTCCCACTGCTGGACACAGGCCTGCTCTCACTTCTGAGAGGGTTTTAGGGAAAGGAAGTGTCCGCCGCGCTGCCCCACTACGTGTTGACCGACTTCACATGTCTTCGAAATATTTTTTTATATTTTTTTATTTCTCAGACATGCAAGTTTCCTCACGATGTTTTCCTTCACCGCCAAGCACATGGTAACGCTTAAGAATCATTAAAACGAGGTTAACGATTGCCGAAAATATCGCGAAACATACATAAAACATACAGATAAATTGAGAAATTTGGTTTTCTTTTTAGTGTACTAAAAAGGAACACAAATTGCCGTGTAGTGGCGGTCAAGAATATCCACTACCCCATATCCTCCCGTGGGTGTCGTAAAAGGCGACAAAGGGAAAAAGGGCTGGAGATGGGTAGCAGCACCTTCCTGATAATAGCCAAAATTACAATAAAAAAACTGCGGTTACCAACCCGCTCGCCAAGCGTGGCAACTATGGCAAATACCCCCAATGATTAAAACAAACAGACGGCCCTCAGTCCCCGGCGGCCCCGCTATTCCTGGCTACGGTGGCGACCATGGTAACGGCGGGGCAGGGGGTGCTAAGAATCTCCGGTGGAGGTTCGGTTGCCACCTACGACGACTCGACCTGGCAACTTACAACGCACGCAGCCTGAGGACTGACGAGAAGTTCCTGGAGCTGGAAGAAAAGATAGACAAGTTGCGCTGGAATATCATAGGATTATCCGAGGTCCGAAGAGAGGGGGAGGACACGGTAAGCCTCGAATCCAGCAACTTGCTCTATCATCGGGAGGGCGATCATCTGTCCCAAGAAGGTGTCGGATCGTCCACAAGTCTCTCGTTAACAACGTTGTAAAGTTTAGGAGTGTGTCGACGAGGGTTGCGTACCTTATACTTAGAATCACCAAACGGTATTCGCTGAAGTTCATACAGGTTTACGCACCAAACTCGGCACACCCCGATTATTGGGTGGAGGAAATGTATGAGGATATCTCTAGAGCCATGCATTCCTCCAAAACCCACTATGCAGTGTTAATGGGAGACTTCAACGCAAAACCAGGCACACGAGAGAACGGAGAGCTGAAAGTAGGAAAATTCGGAATAGGGCAACGGAATCCAAGGGGCCAGCAGCTGGCCGACTTCATGGAGAAAGAGGGACTCTTTATGATGAACTCTTTCTTCCAGAAGCGGCCCCACAGGATGTGGACCTGGTCGAGCCCCGACGGTTCGACAAAAAATGAGATTGACTTCATTATGACGACCAGACGACAACTGTTCAGTGATGTCTCAGTGATCGCGAGGGTGAAAACTGGTAGCGATCACCGAATGGTTAGAGGCACACTGAACCTAAACGTTAAGTTGGAGAGGTCTCGTCTAATGAAGTCAACGCTCCGTCCCCCTCGTGCTCTGTTCCAAAGTCCCGAAACCTTTCAGCTCGAGTTACAAAACCGTTTTCAGTGCCTAGAAGACTGCAATGAAATGGACGATATGAATTACAAGCTCGTGGAAACTGTCCATTACACCGGAGGCGTGGAGCAGAAGTGCGGTGGTCTTGTTCTTCAAGAAAGGTGTCAACGCTCTCTTGAAGAACTACAGACCGATTTCCCTTCTGATCCACGTCTGCGGCTGTTTTCTAGAGTGGTTACAAATCGTCTCGCGCGCAGACTTGACGACTTTCAGCCTCCCGAACAAGCCGGTTTCCGAAAGGGCTTTAGCACCATAGACCACATCTTCCACACATCATAGACCACACCCTTCGGCAAATGGTACAGAAGTCCGAAGAGTACAATTTGCCACTATGTCTGGCGTATGTGGACTATGAGAAAGCCTTTGATTCCGTCGAAATTTGGGCGGTGCTGCAGTCCCTTCAGCGGTGCCAAGTTGACTGTCGGTATATCGAAGTGCTGAAGTGTTTGTACAGTAGAGCTACGATGGCTATCCGAGTACAGAACCAGAGTACGAAACCTATCCAATTGCAGAGTGGTGTAAGACAGTGTGACGTCATATCCCTGAAACTCATCACCGCTGCATCGGAAGACGTTTTCAATCTTCTGGACTAGAAAGGATACGGTATCAACATAAATGGCGAGTACATCACTCACCTTCGATTTGCCGACGATATAGTCCTTATGGCAGAATCGCTGGAGGACCTAAGCACTATGCTCAATGACTTCAATAGTGTCTCCCAACGGATAGGTCTTAAGATGAACAAGGACAAAACAAAGAATATGTTTAATGTCCATGTCACACCTATGCTAGTAGTTGTTGGGAGCACTAAGCTCGAAGTTGTTGACGAGTATGTTTACTTGAGACAAATAGTCCGACTAGGTAAGTCCAACTTCGACCGAGAGGTCAATTGACGGATTCAACTCGGCTGGGCGGCGTTCGGGAAGCTACGACACATCTTCTCGTCAGACATATCTCAAAACCTTAAAACGAAATTGTACAACCAGTTCGTGTTGCCAGTGATGACTTACGGAACTGAGACGTGGTCTTTCACAGCTTGCCGTATGAGGAAGCTCAAGGTCGCTCAGCGAGCTATGGAGAGGACTATGCTCGGAGTTTCTCTGCGTGATAAACTTAGAAATGAGGATATCCGCAGTAGAACTAGAGTAACCGACATAGCCCAACAGATTAGTAAGCTGAAGTGGCAGTGGGCCGGCCATATAGCTCGAAGAACTGACAACCGATTGGGAAGAAAGGTTCTCGAGTGGCAGCCTCGTACCGGTAGGCGAAGTGTAGGGCGTCCCCCCACAAGATGGAGTGACGACCTGGTAAGACATGCAGGAAGTCGATGGATGCAGGTGGCTCAGGACCGTGCTTTGTGGCATTCTTTGGGGGAGGCCTATGTTCAGCAGTGGAATTATGAAAGGCTGTAATGATGATGATGATGATGAAAAAGGAACATCTTAACTAACACTTACCCAGACAAATACTGGATATTGTTTTCAAATTATTTACTTCAATCAACTTGCTTCGAAACGTAAAAAAAGAAGTTAGTAATTTACTTTGTCTATGTTGGTGCGGAATGCTAATGCTAATTTACAAAATAATACCCAATTTATATTTCCAAAGTTCGATTGTATTTCTCGGGATTTCTATTGATTTCAGACTTCAGTGGGAAGCATGTACAATTTGCTTTGAAATTAAGTTTAGTAAATTTAGAAATCTGACTGGTGGACTGAAAACAGCTAAATCGGTCTGCTTACTTACACAGTATCATGCCCTATGGTCTTAAAAAGTAGATACACAAACAGTGACAAAAATATCCGCAGACACTTCCGTCGTTGTTTATTTTTAAAGATATTATGTATGTGCAGAAAATTATAAAAATCCCAAATGAAAAATGGACTGTTTCCTCGAGGTGACACGCTAAAGGTTCCTAAATTTAGATTGACTAAAATAAGAGAGTATTTTCTGAGTAAATGCATAAAATGGTGCTATAAAATCCCTAAAAATAATACACAAAATTAAAAAAAAATATCTGACATAAGAATTAAAAACTTGTTACGGAAATTTTATTAAAAAGACCTACTATAAAATTAATCAATAAATTGTGCACAACGATGTGTGGAAAAAGTAGGTAACTCTTAAGCTGCCCCTGCAAATAGTTGTGGCTGATATGTTGTTTAAATTAAAATTTAAAAAAATATATGTCATTATACACTAATTGGCTCGGCAAACATTGTTCTGCCATTTCCTGTAGGTTTCGCGATTAGTTTCACTTCGAATTTACGTCTAACTATTTTTTTATTTTATTTTTATAACAAGTGTGACAAATGAGCACACAGTCCACCTGATGGTAAGTGAATGCTGCAGCCCATAGCCTCAAGAATCAAAATGCAGAAGCGTTGTCACCCGTAAGCATTAACATGCAATGCCTAGTTTCCAGTAAATGGGTCTCCGGTTATCTACACTCACCATACGGAAGAGAGCAGCATTAAGCTGCATTTTATGCTGGTATTGTGTCAGAGCGTGGTCCTTCCCCGGTTGAGCCGACCCATTCCTGCAACAACATTATTATATCTGCAGTATGGCTCTTCCACTTATAACTCAACTAAAAATAAAATTTATAAATATTACCTATCGATCTAGCCTTTTAGATTTCTTTTTGACATAATATTATATATATATATATATATATATATATATATATATATATATATATATATACATAATATTATATTGTGATTAAGAGTAATTTGCCAACAAGCGTATTTAGTGGCATTCCTTGGGGGAGACATATGTTCAGCAGTGGACTTGTGAAGGAATTATGAAGAGTCATTTTGGTTCATAAGAATAGAAGATGTCAATAACTTGAATGAAGCGACTCCTATCGGATCCTAGCTTAGCTTTAATTTATTGTCTTGACATAACAAATAATATATTGTGAATGAACTTCAATCGGTCAAGTCGTTGACGAAATTACACGATCACTACTTAGCAAATGCACCAACGATTATGTATATAAAGATTTCACATTATATGAATTTTAATAATAGTTTTAAATTAAATTATGACATGATATTAAAAAAAAACTCATAGTTTCTTAACGATTCTTCTCTACGGCTTTGTTTTGTCGATCCGGTGTAGATTAAGACGTATGCATGAGCTAAATTGAGTAAAAAGTTTCGACTTTGACTGATGATGATGATAATTTTATCGTGAAGGTTTAAGCTTGTTGTAAAGATCCACGCGTCGGTACATTATAAAACGCCAAATAGTTGAAATAAACGAACGCGGCGTTTACATTACTGAGTGACACTTGGCAAGGTACATGACGCAGATATATTATTGCAATGTCCACATCCAATTATCGCGTTATCTAATCGTAGAATTACATTAATGGACACTCCAACATAGGTTTAAAAAAAACACAAAGGAGACGGTCCAAAATTGTATGAAGCGTAGGCCTAGTTTATGTACTAGTATGGAAATAAATTAAAATAAAATATAAAACCACTTTTGATCATTCAAATCCACGAATTTGCCTTTATTTCAGCGGTATTAATATTTTATTCTCACCAAAAACTGCAACACTAATGGTGGATTGAAGTCGTATTGATTTGACGTTAGCTGTCATCTCTGATATCTCTGATATCACCTATATAGCCTATCAGGTAGATTTATTATGTAAAATAGCTAAAATGTCTCGACACTAGTAGGAAAGTAAGGCAAAAAATGTATTTTTTGATCAAAACACAAATAACGTGTAATAAAGATTGTGTATGTACTCTTTTGATCTTAAAACAACTAACGTTCTTGTTGATATTTGTAAAACAAATTTAAAAAGTACTACCTAATTCCAGACAAGAAGATTGTTGAGATAAATCAACGGTGTCTCCACACAAAATTATTTCATTGCATTCATTAGTGTGTACTAATGCACACTTCAGTGCCAGGGGCATCCAGGACGTTTTTTGTTTTAGATGGGGAAATGGAGCCTAAGTGTTTTGTTAGCTTTTACAAAAAATTTGTGCCAGATAGCTCAAAACCGAGATCATATGTGAATAGCGGGTAACTCCGTTTCTCTACCCTAAAAATTCACCCTGAGATACTACTTTATTTCACTAATAATAAAGAATATATTTAACTTATTTTACTTTAGAGTGGCTGTTTTAAGGTGGATAAACAGGATAATCCTCCATACTAATTTCTGTTCAGGTATATGTGTCTATCTGGGCTACTGATGTGCTAGGGTACAATCATAGATAATATAATTTATTTGTTATAATATGGTACATTACAGTTGTTACAAAAGAATTCGCAACCTAAATACGTTTCCGGCGAACAAATATTTTCATATAACAGGTCCTCAGCGTGTCAGAGTATGCCTTGAGCCTTGACAGACATTTAAAGCCTGGATAATGTCATAACAAAGGTTAACAGTCCTATGAATTATAGAAAGTGAAACATTAGGTCAATCATATTTTGGATACTAAATATAAATAAAACAGCTTAATTTTTTAAATTTTTCTATATTTATCCTACTTCAAAATCCTCTCTTACTAAAATGCCATCCAGAATTTAGGCCGGTGCGGTTATGGAATTTTGATACCGAGCCCCTCACAAATACCAGACAAGGTCATTATGTGGGTACAGCAACCCACTGTCTGTTGTCCCTAAAAATGTCCCCAAATGGTCTCTCTTGTTTCGCCAACAGTATATATGTATAATAAGCTCTGTCCGAATGATGGCGAGATTTTATACGGCCGCTTATTAAAACAGTCTTGTTGGGGTGATATTAATTGGGTCACAACTTATCTGCTACCCAGTCTTCGTTTACACCAAACATACAATATACTGATAATATTGGCATTAGGGCGCTCAGGGCTCATTTTCATGATTTGTGCCGACAGATAATTCTTGTAATACGTTTGCAAAACATTGTGAACATATTGGTGCATTTTCATCCATCTAGAACAAAACAATCTTACTTTAATAAACTACATATATTGCAGAAGCGCATTTTAAACAGTTCAAAATGATTTAACAGGTGAACTGAAAGATAATTACATCATATTAAGATTTTGCATCCATTATGAACTTATGTAGAAATTAATAATTATTAACAGACTACAGATAGAAGCATCTCATTCAAATGCGTTTAATAGCTTAAGGAAACATCTTTCTTTTGTACATACCTGCTTACTGATTCAAAAAGTGATTCTACAGAATACAGATATCCGATATCAACGAAATCAAAATCTCACGTAAATCATTAAGTTTGAACTACACAACCAAGCTCGAAATAAATAAAAATATCATTTGACAGAAATGACATTTGACAAATAACCGTGTCTTTTTTACTTTTTTATGACTGGAAGGGCACCATCTTGTAAAACCATCAGAAACTTGGGATTGCATTTTTATTTTTTGCAAGTTATTTATTGCATACCTTAAGCGAAAGCGCAAGGTAATGTTCTACTATCGCCTAAAAATTAAAATTCCAACATTTTATCGAATAAAATCGTATCTAGCAATCATATTATACATATAAATGATATAAAAAGCACATTGTTAGAAAGATAAATGATTGTTGAATTTATTAATAATTTTTTTAAATCGATTAATTGCTATTTTTAAATAAAAAAAGGGTTTTAGTGGATTATGGTGTGGATTTATCATGTCCCTGTGGCTTGTAAACACTATAACTTTTGAAAATATCAATTGTTTAACTCAATCTATTTTTTAATCTCTTCATCTATCATGTGGGAAGCCACTGAATGTAAATGGCAGTGTAATTTTGTTTTGTTTAGCTATAATTAATTTTTTGCGGCTCCAAAATGGCGAAATTTTCGTTATTTGGTTGCCTCGTATATAAATTGTTTCTGTAAATGGGGATCTACAGCCACAGAGTAGTTTAGTTCACAGAGTACCTTTGTATTAAGTTTAGTTCGGCTTCAGTCGCCGTCGTGAGTGGACATTGTTTCGGTTGTTTTCAGCGGCTAAAAAGATCGCTGTACAAATACACAATATTCGAATAACCAAATTTCTTAAATACTTGATTATAATAATAATAAGAGATTTTTTTATTACAATATTTAAAAGCACAGAATAAATAATAGTAGTACGTACTAAAAGTAAGTAGTATAATTTTATTTGTCATGGATGACATTTTCATGCTTTTCGAGGGTGTCGAAACCGATAGGGTTGTCGAAATGTAAATCCAAGATGGCGGCCGCAATAGATATCAATTTTTTCATCATGGGTGTCATTTTCATGGGTTTCGAGGGTGTTGAAGCCGATAGTGCTGTCGAAATGTAAATCCAAGATGGCGGCTGAAGTAGGTACGAATTTTTTCATCATGGGTGTCATTTTCATGGTTTTCGAGGGTGTTGAAGCCGATAGTGCTATCAAAATGTAAATCCAAGATGGCGGCTGCAATAGATATAAAATTTTTCATCATTGATATCATTTTCATGGTTTTCGGGGGTGCTGATGCCGATAGTGCTGTCGAAATGTAAATCCAAGGTGGCGGCTGCAATAGATATCAAGTTTTTCATCTTGGGTGTCATTTTCATGGTTTTCGAGGGTGTTGAAACCGATAGTGCTGTCAAAATGTAAATCCAAGATGGCGGCTGCAAAATATATCAATTTTTTCATCTTTGTGTCATTTTCATGGTTTTCGAGAGAGTTGAAGCCGATAGGGTTGTCGAAATGTAAATCCAAGGTGGCGGCTGCAATGGGTATCAATTTTTTCATCATGGGTGTCATTTTCATGGGTTTCGAGGGTGTTGAAGCCGATAGTGCTGTCGAAATGTAAATCCAAGATGGCGGCTGAAGTAGGTACGAATTTTTTCATCATGGGTGTCATTTTCATGGTTTTCGAGGGTGTTGAAGCCGATAGTGCTATCAAAATGTAAATCCAAGATGGCGGCTGCAATAGATATAAAATTTTTCATCATTGATATCATTTTCATGGTTTTCGGGGGTGCTGATGCCGATAGTGCTGTCGAAATGTAAATCCAAGGTGGCGGCTGCAATAGATATCAAGTTTTTCATCTTGGGTGTCATTTTCATGGTTTTCGAGGGTGTTGAATCCGAAAGTGCTGTCGAAATGTAAATCCAAGATGGCGGCTGAAGTTGGTACCAATTTTTTCATCTTGGGGTGTCATTTTCATGTTTTTCAAGAGTGTTGAAGCCGATACTGCTGTCGAAATGTAAATCCAAGATGGCGGCTGCAATAGGTATCAATTTTTTCATCATGGGTGTCATTTTCATGGTTTTCGAGGGTGTTGAAGCCGATAGTGCTGTCGAAATGTGTTTAAACTACTTTAATAATTCCGTATAATCATGTTATACGTAATTTTTTTTTAATGCGCTTAAGGTATGCCCAATTGGATTTACCAATATATTTTGATTTATTCTCTCATTTTATTTTTAACAAAATCCCTGAACTTTTCTCTTTTTTACGGTATACTGTACATAGACTGGGCCAGAAATGGACCGTCTCCTTTTCGACATATAAGTCATTGACATCTAACACCGAGCTTACGTCAACAAGTAAAACAAAACCCTGTGTACGTATAAATACTATATAATGAAGTTAAAGCTTCAAAAGTATAATTTCTGAGAGGGTATAAGGTAAAGAAAAAATCTGTTGAGTTGCCTTTCTCTATTGATACAATTTCTTAAACTTCACAACTTTACATTAAGACAATAATTATCAATTTCATTGAAGTTACCGAGGATCAATTTCGGTTTGTTCGCGTTTTATATTATGTATTATATTATAAAATGTTCTTTATAAATACTGCTTATACTACAATTAAATAAAGACGAATAAACAAAAGATATACCAGGAACTTGAAAAGCAAGAAACAAACAGCGTAATGTCTTAATAAAGATTTTGATGGTTTTTCAGCCTAACTAACTCTTACTAGCCGAATCCATTAACTCATTTAAGAGTATAAGTATATCATCATCACCATCATTACAGCCCTTTACAAGTCCACTGCTGAACATAGGCCTCCCTCAAGGAATGCCTCAAAACACGATCCTGAGCCACCTGCATCCATCGACTTCCTGCATGTCTTACCAGGTCGTCACTCCATCTAGTGGAGCGACGTACACATCATATTAGAATAATTTTCATTCAACATAGATTCAATTTCCACGTGCTCGGCGGTGAAGGAAAACATCGTGAGGAAACCTGCATGTCTGAGAAATAAAAAATATATCTCGAAGACATTTAAGTTTTATACGTGGTAGTCATGCTGTAGCTACATTAATATAGTTGTAGCATGAATGGGTCGGCTCGCCCGGGGAAGGACCACGCTCTCACAGAAAACCAGCGTAAAATAGCAGGTTAACGCTGCTGTGTTTCGTATGGTGAGTGTGAAAAACCGGCGATCCTTTTTAGGAAATGAGGCATTCCATGTTAGTCCTCACGGGTGACAACGCATCTGCATTTTAATCGCCAACGAAGATAGATGAAGATGTCTATGGGTCACAGCGACTACTTACTATCAGGTGGACTGTGGGCTCCTTTGTAACCCTTATGCTATAAAAATATGTGAAGTTCGCCAACACGCATCGGGGCAGCGCGGCGGACATATCCTTGCCCTAAAACCCTCTCAGAAATGAGGGGAGGCCTCTACCCAGCAGTGGGATGTATATAAGCTGCCACTTTTATACATTAAAATAATACTCATTGAAAGTATATATTTTTTAATTTTACCACTGGTTTAGAAAAGCCTTCAGCCCTTGAAAATTTATGTAATAGTTTATTTAAAAATCATTAACAGCCTCGTTGGTCTAGTTGGTCACAAATGTGACTGCTAATCATGAGGTTCCGGATTCGAATCCTAGGACTATGGGAGTGAAGTAATAGAAAGTGCATTTGTGATTGCGTATACGCTATAGTAGAATTATTTTGTGCGTGCAGTTTGGGTCATAAATCATCGCAGTATTTTGCTCTCTCTCCCACTCACTGGGCCACTGGGCCTTAGGGGCGAGAATAGTGAAGCGCATTATTATTGTCGATAAGCGTTATCGATAGTGTATTTAGTTTTATCATTATGTGGGTTAGTGATAAAAATGAAAAAAAAATTAGATAAAACAACGTATTTATTAAAATAAGAATAATAATGATTTAAACTAAATTATTAATTAAGTGTTTTTATATGTAGGTTATATGTAGGTGTTACAAATGATTGAAATGTAACAAGTTATATTAAAAACAAATATAAATATAAAGATTATAACTTATATCTAAAATTAAATTAGTTGTTATCGATAATGGCGTTGCGCCCGCGCAACATGCTCACCGCCCTAGCCGGGCTGAGGCCGAGCTATGATTTATGACCCCAACTGCACGCACAAAATAATGTTACTTTATGTCACTATAATCCTGTCCTAAGCAGATTGATAGTTTCCGTTATGACGGACCGCCCTAACTGTTATTCGATCCGGGGGAAGTTACGTCATTTCACAAACTGCAAGCAGCGATTGTCCCATTTCGTGGGGATTATTATACGCCATGTTAAAATTAAAAAGAAATATATAATGACAGACATAGTTTGTATATCTTCGGATACTATAAAATAAAATTATTATAAAAGCGTGTCAAAACATTATGACATTAATTAATTACTGTCTCTGTGGAGTTGAGTGGCTGATATTACTATCTTGTAATCATTGTTTCTACTATTTAAAAAAGGTTTTCAGATTAATATTAAAACTATTTTTGTTACTTATATTTATGTAATATTTTTGTTTCTTTGTAAATAATTAAAATTACTAGTATATTAAAATCATAATATAATAAACATATCATTAAAAGTATAACTTGTTATTTTTATTTGGACAGCAAAAAAATGCTAAAGTAAACTACTCTCTAAGAGTAACTATCTTGTAATCAATGTTTCTAGTATTTAAAAAAGGTTTTCACATTAATATTAAAACTATTTTTGTTATATTTATGTAATATTATTTGCATTGTAAATAGTAAAAATTACTAGTAAATTAAAATCATATAATAAACATATCACTAAAAGTATATAGTATTTGGATAGCAAAAAAATGCTAAAGTAAGCTACTCTCTAAGAATAAGATTACAGCTGTCGGCCATGACAGTGTCACTGGCAAGTGTAACACGCACCGGAAAAAAGACTGCCAATGTTCTATTGTAGTTAGTTTCGAACTATTCTTAGTGCGCGTACTTTTATTTCAAATATAGCTCTTTTTGTCACATATATATACTTTCTTTTATATTTAAATATGAAAACAATTATCGTAGTAAATGTAGGAACATATCTAGAAACAAAACGTTATTAAAGTAAATCATTTTAACTAAAAAGAAAAAGGAAAATGGCAACAACTATTTATGATATTATTTCTATTTTTTAATAGTATTTAATTGATTTGAATTAAATTAATATAAATTTGATATCATAATGTTCTGTTGTTGTTAAGAAATAAAAAAAGGTATATTTTAAAAATACTTTTTTTTCTTTTTTTATGCTTCGGATAGGGACTATAGTAGTTTTATAACTGCAATTAAAATAGAGCAGCCGTTCAATGATACTCCTAACAACAATACCTCTCTTACTTTGGCTACAGAGCGTCCCAAACAGCTGCAGTGGATTTATTCACTGTTATAATATCTCGTGTTTAGTATTTGCTTGAGTTTTGTTGCTTCTTATTGTTATTATACATGCCGATACAATAATCTTATAGTTACCATGAACAAATCATAATTTATTCGCAAAGATATCATATAATCAATTAAATCCTTTCTGTAAAATTAATATGGTCATACAATGGCTCATTGCTATCAAGGTGGAAGTAAGGTACAGATTCCGCGTCGAATATCCAAGAAAGTGTAGATATATTTGAATCCATTGAACGTATTGTAGAATCCTTGTCATAGTGGTGTCGTAATCGCCACTGTGCGAGCTGATCCTCGCTCGGTTGTATTGCTGAAATGTAACTTGGACTACTGTTGGTGCTTCTTGTAGAATTCATCCGCGCAAATTTCCAAGGCGAATTGTTAATACGAGGAGATACTATAAATATATTTCTGCTTTTGTCACTTGACGAGCACATGTCCGTAAAATTATTTCTTAAGGGTATTTTAGGTGGAAGCACTAATGCATCCACCTGCTTATGTTTCACAAAGAGAACTCTCTTGCTTCCTTTTAAAAGACTTGGATTTCTACGGATGAGACCGTAAACACAAAGAGCCCCACTTGAAAGACAAATAAAAGCTGTTAGTATGTATAGTAATGAGGTGTTATGGTTGAATGAACTGTTAAATTTGGATAAGTCATAAACTACGCATTCTTCGTTAAGAATTGTCCCATTTTTGGTGCGACAAAATGTGTAATAAGCGTTATTATTTACATTGTAGACTCGCAGAACTTTTGGTAAACTGGACACGCAATATACTTCTTTAGGACATGCTGATCGAAACCAAATGAGACTATAACTGGATGGACCAAAGAGGTCTATTTCCACAAGTGAATACGATTGGCTTTTTGAATAAAATATTGGTTTAATCCAACTACTGCTAATCGTTGATAAATCAGAAACAGCATTTGATTCCAGTGGTACTAGTTCAAAATTATGAATTCTATTATTAAGGCATTGATGTTCAGAAAATGGTGATATCAGTGTAAATAATTCACTATCGGTTTGTTTATTTTGACCGTTGCATGTTAATTTACTGTTCATGTTAAAGGTTTTGTTGCTTTTGTATTCATATAAACGACCGGTACCGTTCGTATCTGAGATAAGGAGTTCTGTTTGTGAATCGTTAGCGCAGTAATTCTCAAATTCTGTAAATGTAAATCCTCGAATTTCTATTGGATAATAGCATGATGGTTCCACTATCAATAAGTCCTGAAGATGTAGATTCCTCAAATCATTAATAGAACATTGGCAAATCCAAGGATTATCTTGCAAATTTATTCTTGGTTTGTGTTCCAGTGACAATAAGACATTAAATAAACCTTCTGGAACCTGATAAATATTATTGTTATTAAGAAATAAAATTTGCAAATTCTTTAAACGATCGAAAGTACCGTTTCCTATAGATGTTATTTTACACGAATTTAAATATAATATTTTACAGTTTTGTAATTCATAAAAACTGCTTTCATTAAGGACATCAAGGAAATCATTTTTAGAAAAATCGACGGTCGTTAGCTTTATAAGATCTGCTGCTCCAGTAACGTTGGTAGGATTCCAAATATTAGTAGCCTTAATGTCTAAGGTTTTTAAGGTATCATCAATAGTTTTTAATGCACTATAATGGATATTTAATAGTTTACAGTTCTTGATGAATAGTTCTTTGAGATTAGAAAGTCCAATAAAGGTTTCTGGAACCCACGATGTTATAGTAATATCTTCCAAAAATAAACTCCTTACGTTAGTGGCAAATGGGCTCATAAACGCATGTGGAGGTATTTGATTAAGATTTCCACCTATAACGCTTACTGTTCTGATATTAGATCTCATATCGGATAACCAATTTAAAGGTAATATTGAGTTAACAAACATTGGATTTTTAAGTATCAAAAATATTGTTTTACAATTCGATTCCGCCTCCTGTAAGCGTAAAAAGAAGTATTTTAATTTCATATAGAGTAACAATGAACAATTCAATAAGTAATTTTACTATTATCATGTAAAAGAGAAAAAAAAATACCATAGCAGAATTAATTATATCCTCTTCATAGTTGTTGTAGTATGGAACACCATTACAATGCACTCTACAACGATCTATTAAACAGCGATTTTGTGCATTTGGCCTATTACTGGGCACTCGATAAAATGCCATATTAACAATAAGCACAAAGCTCACAACTGTTATAATGCCAAATGTTGTTTGTACTACTAGGCGCAACCAGCCACGACTGCATGATGTATTTCTATAAAAAAAATATCAGTATCCATTAACAGACTAAGAGTAATTGAGATTCATATTATTAGATCTTGAGATAAAAAGTATACTCTTAATTTGTCACTGGCATTTAACTTTAAAAACATAATAATATGTAAGTATATAATGTTATTAATTTTATCAAAACAAAAACAAAATTTTCTGTATCCCTCAAAACATCGAAACAAACAAAATCAGAGCGATTTAATTTACAGGCATAACAAAATAAAGCGTGTGGTGTTGTCATTAAAAAAAAAACTGCTCATTTTATTCGCTGGACACATTCAAATTATTTTTGTAATAATTTTGAGGTACAAAAGCCCTCGGGAATAGTGGAAAAATACTTCCTGTTTTCCTTGATGACACTGGCACGCTAGTCTTATGGACAAGCTACATGCCTACGGCTTGTCTCCGATCTGATCGACTAGATGCCGGACACTTTCTGAGTGAACGGTGTGTACAAGTTGTCGTGCTCGACATAACCTATGACGGCTAACGCCGGAGTTCCTCAGAGGTCTATTCTTACAACGGCTCTATTAGCCTGCAGAATAATAATGATATGTCTATGCTCGGAATATATACTGTACTGAATATTAGAGTTAGTCAGAAAGTGAAGTTATGGTTGAGCATTTCAATCTTTCTCTGCAGGCGGTTTCTGAATATGGCGATGGCAATCTAGTGAGATTTAACAAGCGTGACTCTTCATCGCAAAAAGGATCCCGCTTACCCTAACGTCTACTTTATGGGATGTATATTTGCAAAACACCGACCACCTTCAGATATTAGAAATTGAGATTACATGGGACAGTAAATGGTTAATGCAGCACATAGATGCCTGCAGTCAACTTCAAACAAGGACAACTACAGATGCGCTGTCACATCTGAGGACTAAGATAGAATGTTTCACAGCCTGTAATTATACCGGCTCTGCTGTCTCTCAGTAGGTAGTACCTACCCAGATGGACTTCGAGGCCCAAAAAGAGTCCTTACACTTAGGAAACTATTCTTACACATTTAGTGACTTTATAATTATATATAAAACAGGAGCAAAGCCATTTAAGCCTTTCAAAATAAAAAAAAAACAAACTTGAAAATCACTAAATAAGCATTTATAAGTGTAAAGATATAAATTGTATAGAGATGTTATTGTTCCAAAGAAATGAAATTATATAATTGTGTATTATATTTTCATTTCATTTGGAATTCTTAATTAAGTTATAGACCTTTACCATTTCGGTCAAGCTCATTCTTTATAATTGAAATTTAATTAAATAAATACCAAATTTTTACCTTACAAAAGATGAAATCGTGTTATTTTTTTCATGAAATTGTCCTTCAATAATCTCCATAACTTTATCTAAAACACTTTTACTGAATTTGTGACGGAATTTTTAACAAATACTGCAATATGTCATGAATATTATGTCGATGGATTGACTGGATAATAAAGCTCCTGAAAGTGAAAACGAACTGATATACACAATCGTCCTTTCCACTAATCTGTATCGCGATAAAATTGTGACAGTAAAATTATATCAGAAGTGTAATGGATGATAGATTAGGCTAAACTCAGCTTATTACGTTTTTTAGCGTATGATGTTCATATTTCAGGAACAAGGTCTGTTGATTACTTTCTAGATTGTTAGTCATATAATATTCTCTTTTAAAATGGCAATAACCTAAAAACATAATAATATCCTAAAAATTCATTAGAAAATCTAACTTCTTTCTTAAACATTTCATATTTTAGTGCGATGTGCCATATCAGCTAGTTGAAATTCAACTAACCTCTTTCCCCATTTGTTTTTTTAAAAAGATAAAAAAAAACAAAGAGGTTAAAAAGTTTTGTTTTTTTAAGTGCTACTAAATTGACAACGTTTATCATAGGATGTTAATAAACATGAAACAAAAAATCCTCACTAAATACGGTAGGAAATCGGAACTAAACAAGTACCTATACCTCTGTACTATGCATCATCATTTTACGATACGAGATTCAAATCACTTGCCATCTGGTAAGCCTCTTGCTCAATTACTCTTTATAAAACAATTCATTTAAAAAAAACGTGTTTACTAGACAAGAGGCACAAAACTTTCCTAAAAATTAAATTTAGTTGGTTCTCCAAACAATGTGCTGCATATGTACATCAAACGATTCATCCGTTAAGCAACTTAAAAAATTATTCTAATTTAAATTTTGCATCCCTTGGTTAACCTTTGAGCAAACCTATCAGGATATTAATATTTTTCCACAGTGGTAGAGCCACGTGGCGGTTTTTGCTGTCGCACGGATGGGCCGGCTCGAACCGGGGTGGTACCACGACCTCACAGAATACCAGCGTGAAGTAGAGGTTTACCTCTGCGTTTCGCTTGGTGAGTGCAGGTGGCCGGAGGCCCTTTTTACTGGAAATGAGGCATTCCATCTTAGTCCTCACGGGTGACAACGCATCTGCATTTTGATTCGCAAACGAGGATAGATGTAGATGTCTATGGGCCGCAGCAACCACTTACCATCAGGTGGACTGTGTGCTCGTTTGTCACCCTTATCCTATAAAAAAAATATGTGGGTATTTAAAATCTTAAAGCTTCTGAAGATGCTGTGGTGCAGTTGCTTAGCAATGAATTGCGTTGCTGAATACCGTGGGTCCGAATCCCGCACGGAACAAGTATTTGTATGGCCTACAAATAATTGTTTTGGGTATGTTCGTCCTTATGAAATTTATGTTTATATACCTTCTTCACTATACAGGCTATACTTTTTTTTAAACATAAAGAAAGCTAAAAATAAAACCAAAAAAGCTAAATATAGCTAAATCGATGTAAAACATCTTTAATACCACCAACATGGCAGTTATAGATATATGGGTGCCAAGACAGACGTGACATGTATTGAAGAATTTGGTATTGTAAAATAAAAAGACCGGTTTATTTGTTTTGATCGTAATGCAGCATTTAAAATTAAAAATTTTGTAGAACCGACTTTAATATAAATTATTAAGAATAACTCAAAAACTATTAGTCAGACCATAATCAAATTTATATGGGACCACATGAGAAGCAACAGATGGCAAATAAAAAAAACAATCATCGAAATCGGTTCATTCAGAAAAAAATTATGAGGTAACACATAAAAAACATACAGTCGAAATGAGTACCTCCTCCTTTTTGACGTCGGTGAAAAAGACTGGTTTATTTGTTTTGATCGTAATGCAGCTGGAACACCACTCCAAGGTCACGTACATTTTTCTTCGCGATGTACTTTTAAAATATCATAAAAGTAAGTCACACATAGTCCACAAGAGGGCCCGGCAGCCATTGTTTGTTTGTGTCCTTTTCGATAAGCGACAACTTTTATTCCTCTTTTTTTAGCACTAACCCCATATATATTGTGAATAATATGAGTCATTTTACTCTATAAGTTTAGATTTTGATAATACTTTATTACAGCACCAACTTACGGATTCCAGCATGATGAATCATCGTCTCGTCGGAACAAAAACAATATGTTTTACAATAACCGGCCAAATTTGCAGGGAAGGTTCAGAGTAAGTAATATAAGCGAATGGTGAAGAAAAATTAATTAAAAAAAATCTTAAACGTGGTAATGCATAATTTTAACTGATTTTACTGCGCACGTACATTCATTGCCACTTCTACTGAACAATATATATCCGTGACTGGATGTAGTGACGACATAGTACGAGAAAGTCGATGGATACAGGTGACTCAGGTTCGTGCTTTGTTGCATTATTTATGGGAGGCGTATTTTCATCATATTTGAACTTAAAGTTAAAATTTGGCTACTCTTTGAAAAATAAACCTGTATAAATATATGTATAATTGTGTATATGTATGTATGTAATGAGAAAACGTTAGCAGTTCGGACTGTTCATTCCATAGATGAACTCTTACTCTAAGTTTGTCAGTAAGAAGCTACAACTTCAGAATCTTTATTTTCCATTGGTTGGTGGTTGACTATAGGTCGTTGAGTTTAACATATAGCAAGACCACTGCCACTTTAGTTTACTGCCGGATATTATATTTCTTATTTTGCAATTTATTAATTTGAGTGGTACGTCAATGACTAACCCGTACCTCATTATACTGTTACTTCCTCATATTGATATTGGAAACGATGACCACTGAATGAAGCCAAACCATTTTTCCGAATATGATTATGTACTATTTATATCAACAAATAATAATTGAGCTAATAATATTATGGAGGTATTTTAATATATGTTGTAGATGCCTAAATAATGAACTTATTGTTACCTTAATAAAAGCGCGAGTATCGCTTGTGAATGCGAGGATGCGAAGGAGAAGGATTGCGTTATTCAAAGTCGAAATTGCTTTATACTAATAGTTACTTAGTATAACTTAAAAGTTTCCGAGTAGTAGCGGCGTAAGAGAATTCGCCAACCCATACCGTTGGTATCGTAAGAGGCGACAGAGGGAAATGAAATACGGGATAACCCATCTTCCCACTCAACTCAAAAATTTGTATGGCCCAGTAATTGTGTTCTGTGGTATGGCCAGTTCATTGACACTTCTGCTGAACAACTGAAATTTAAAGGGTGACACTGAAAGTTTTTAGAACTAGCCAGTTGTAAACGGTATAATCACGGAAGTATAGACAAACTGGAACCCACACTCCTAATATCAACATTAGGAATAATCAAATGACCTTGAGTAACCCCTGTTTTCCCTACAGGATAGCCAGCGTGATGACTGATATTACCCCATTGACAGCCATCATTAATTTCAGTATAAGTTTAATTGTCAGTATGGCAAGAATTATAAGTAAAAAATGATAATAAAACTTGACAAAACGATTTTCACGCAAGTTTTTTCTTTTTCTTTTAAACACTTAATAAAGATTTACTATGAACTATTTGCCTAGCTTCCTACATATTTCCCCTGTTTTAAATTTATTCCTAAAAGCCGTTATATGACAACCCAAAATCTGTTTGTCAAATAATTTTTACTCAACATGGGGGATGTTTATGTTCATTTCGCAAGTTTGTTTTTGAATTTTGGAATAATGCAGAGGCAAAACTAGTAAAATTGTCATTAAATGTATTGTGCGCGGTTGCAAAAGTGAGTGGCATCCAGAATGTAATATTATATTTCATTCGTAAGTACAAAACACCATGCAAATACTGCGCGTCATGTGAAACTAATTTTAGTGATATTTCGAATTTAATTGCTGTTATTTCTGTATAGACCAATGGGTATTATGGTTTAGATGTTAATTTTGGTTCGGTATTTCCCATTTTATTTCGCTATTTGCTTAATAATTAACGATTCATGTTTGTATTAGAATAGAATAGAATAATTTTTTATTCAATATTGATTATTACATAATACTTATTGAAAGTCATTTTTTATTTACCACTGGTTCGGAAAATACCTCAGTCCTGGGAAGAACCAGCAAGAAACCCGAGGGGATTTTTTTTATACATAATTTCACTTAACAATAATTTTGTTTATACAATTTTTAAATGATTTTTCATAGAACCAGCATGGTGGCGATCACCCTATTCCCAGGGATTATTTTCATTCATGTATTCCTTGATATTATAATAACCCTTTTTGTACAGTTTTTCTTTAATAAAACTTTTAAACTTGTTTATTGACAAACTTTGAATATGTTCTGGGATTTTGTTGTAAAAGCGTATACATTTCCCCATAAATGAATTACTGATTCTGTGGAGTCTAGTAACTGGCATTACAAGCTTATGTTTGTTCCTAGTATTTAAAGTATGCACATCCTTATTCTTATTAAATCCATTTATGTTTTTATGCACATACATTACATTCTCATAAATATATTGCGATGCAAAAGTTAATATATTCATTTCTTTAAATTTTTCTCTGAGGGACTCTTTACAATTTAGGTTATAAATCGCCCGTACGGCTCTCTTTTGCAAAACAAATATAGCTTCAATATCAGTCGCATTACCCCATAGCAAAATTCCATAAGACATTACGCTATGAAAGTAACTAAAATACACTAATCTAGCTGTCTCAACATCTGTGAGACTTCTAATTTTTCTTACAGCATATGCTGCAGAACTAAGTCTGCTTGCTAATTTAGATATATGGGGGCCCCATTGAAGTTTCGCATCAATAGTAATACCAAGAAAAACAGTGGTATCCACAAGACTCAAAAAAAAATATTATAACTTCGACTAGGGTGACCATACATTGTAATGTATTTTAATTTTAATTACAAACGGAAAAGGTTTTCTCGAATGGTCTCTCTGCTCGATTTGCGTGAAATTTCGAAATGTTGTTTACATGAATGATGATACACTGAAACATCAAAATTAAAATAAATATATATCTTTTATTATTTAATTTTTTGCAGGTTTCCTTCCAATCTAACAGAACCTAATAAATGGTTAAACAATGTGAAGCTAAAAATACGCTTTTTTGAAAAAGCAAAGATTTGTAACTTATTTTATATCAACCAATTAGATGATTACTGTGAAACCGCTGAGACAAGGAGTCACATCGTTTTCAAATGAAATAGCAGATTGTTCTGTGGTACAGGTATGAGCTTTTGTTAGGTACTTGTTATTTCTTAATTCAAAGCGATGTTTTGTTTCCAAGGGAAGAAAAATAATTTAAAAAAAAAACGCAGAAAATTTTTTTTGAGAAAGAAAGAAAAATGCATTCTGTTACCTAGAAAACAGGAACAGCTTGATATGTTATATCACTAGGCTATAATTTTTAAAAATAATTACAAGCTATTTTGTACATATTATTTTGCTAAGTTTTTAATTGTATTTAATTTTTAAATGAAAATTTACACATATTTCATCAAAATTGCGGTCTCAGGAAATCCATTTTTTTGATAAATTGTACGATAAGTGTGACAAAATGAAAAATAAAGTGTTCATGACAAATTATACGTGGTAGAGCCATGCTGCGGCTATATTTCTGGTATAGTTGTAACACGAATGGGTCGGCTCGACCGGGGAAGGACCACGCTCTCACAGAATACCAGCGTAAAATAGCAGCTTAATGCAGCTGTGTTTCGTATGGTGACTGCAGAGAACCGGAGACCCTTTTTACTGGAAACGAGGCATTCCATCTTAGTCCTCACGGGTGACAACGCATCTGCATTTTGATTCGTAATCGAGGATAAATGTAGATGTCTATGGGTCACAGCAACCAATTACCATCAGGTGGACTGTGTGCTTGTTTGTCACCCTTATCCTATAAAAAAAATCCAAAATAGTAATGACATTTTAATTTAATCAGCATGCTTTGTTGGTCTATTAAATTGTTAACTACATATTATGTCTAAATTTTTTCAGTGTTTTAGTTTTTTAAAGTTCAATTGTGATTTTATTTCTGACTGTAGCATTTTCACAACTAACTAGTCCATTATAAAAATATTCGTTGTAAGAGCTTTTTACTCTTTCAGGTCATGCACAAAAGCACTTCCTCCACTCAAATCTTTTGCGCTGATAAGTGTGCAAGCAAGGATTAATTTATCACGAAAAGAAGAACTAATTATTAACATTACATTTTACTCGTCAAAAGCGTACGAGTTTATTAAACAATATGCAACTTTGCCAAACGTTGAGACCTTAAGACGTTCTTTGGCCTTCTTTAATTGAATTGCGGAGCTTTTCATCTGATCCAAATCCGATCTCAAATACTGATGATACAGATACTAATGATGAAATCGAAAATCACTTGCAGGCTTTGGAGACACAAAACACCCATACGGATTATAAAAAAACTATTCTTTATTATATTACCGGTTATATAATAAAAAATATCGTCAAACAGCTGAAATGGAACGATTGTAAAAATTTGCTAATTGCTGCAGCTCATTTACAAACCGATCATTTATACGTTTTGAATGTAAATAAATATCAATCATCAACAACATTTGTAAATAGAGGTAAATTGCTTATTCCATCCGCAGAGGTGTACAAAATTATACTTTTTGCGGATAAAATATTTAAAAGGGCATTAAATATGAATAGTCTAAGTCAATCTTATATTAAAAATGTATTAATCACTATTATTATTCATCACTTCACACCACAGTTGCGACCAATGTTTTATTTATACCTATTCTATAGTATATTCTATTCGTGGTAAAGCCATGCTGCAGCTATATTAGTACTATAGTCGTAGCACGAATGGGTCGGCTCGACCGGGGAAGGACCACGCTCTCACGGAATGCCAGCGTAAAATAGCAGTTTAACGCTTTCGTATGGTGAGTGTAGAGAACCGGAGACCCTTTTTACTGGAAAAGAGGCATTCTGATGCATTTTGATTTGTAATAGAGGATAGATGTAAATGTCTTTTGATCGCACAATACATAATAAATAAATGTAGGCCGCAGCAACCACTTACCATCAGTTGGACTGTGTGCTCGTTTGTCATCCGTATTCTATAACAAAAAATCGGTTTGTGGATGACAGTAATAATTGCTCTTAATTTCATTAATCCAGAATTTTAAATTTTGTTTTATAGGATAGGGTGGCAAACGAGCACACAGTCCACCTGATGGTAAATGGTTGCTGTGAATTTCAAACTCTTTTTTGACCATGTGTCTCAGAACGCATCTAAAAAAAATATGGACTAAAAGTTGAGTGCCGTTCGTACCAAGCGACAAAAATTTCACAAAACTATTTAATCATGTATAAAAATTGAGTTGTTGTAAAAACCTTCACCTCTAATTATTATTATTGTATATTTTAAATTTGTAGACACTATTGCTATTGTAATAATAAATGTAAATAAAAACGATTATTTTAGTTTTATTATTTCCTAATGTTACATTATAAGAGATGTAAACAGCCTTCCGAAAACTTTAACCATGAACCATCATCCTGAGTAATGTACTGAAGAATTTTCTTTGTGGAAATTAAAAAAAAATAACATCCATACAAAATTGGTCACGTGACCGATACATTTTATATAGGAAATCGAATTTTTGTTCATTTTCGGACAACAATTATTTAAGTTTTAGTTAAAGTTTTGTATATAGATCCAGTTCACTCGTTTATTCGTTTATTGACAAAAAAATACACGAATAAATAATATTAATTAATAAACTTCCGCCCGCAGGCTCGTCCTTATGAATTTTTCTAATATCATGCGTTTCAATGGAACTCTACTATTTTCAATTAAATTAAAATTTTATAAATGAATATAATAAAAATAAACTGATGTTTCCCCATAATATCCCAAATTCTTGTATTTTGTGTTCACCCTAATTAGAAAGAGACTGAGGGGTAATGAAAAATTTCAAGGTCGTTTTCTTGTATTTTTTATGTCATTCGAAAGTGCGGGTTCCAGTTTGTACGAAGTACATGTATTTCCATGGGTATAATAAAAATATAAGTTAAAAATTTTAAAATGGAACTCTTTGCCAATATTATTTTATATGTA